>CAJMZQ010000063.1:1200000-1800000 GCA_905220385.1 Xylota sylvarum | reverse complement strand
GAACAACTTACCATGGAGTATGATTTCTCTGAAACCATGATAGATTTCAAATCGATCCTGACCAAGATGAGTCTGTGGTGTGAAATAATTTTTGTTGAGTGGATAGATTTTAGTTGGGGTAGTCGTTCAACATTCTACAAGAACAATTTATCATGGACTATGATTTCTCTGAAACCATGATAGATTTCAAATCGATCCTGACCAAGATGAGTCTGTGGTGTGAAATAATTTTTGTTGAGTGGATAGATTTTAGTTAGGGGTAGTCGTTCAACATTCTACAAGAACATCTTACCATGGAGTATGATTTCTCTGAAACCATGATAGATTTCAAATCGATCCTGACCAAGATGAGTCTGTGGTGTGAAATAATTTTTGTTGAGTGGATAGATTTTAGTTGGGGTAGTCGTTCAACATTCTACAAGAACAACTTACCATGGACTATGATTTCTCTGAAACCATGATAGATTTCAAATCGATCCTGACCAAGATGAGTCTGTGGTGTGAAATAATTTTTGTTGAGTGGATAGATTTTAGTTAGGGGTAGTCGTTCAACATTCTACAAGAACAACTTACCATGGAGTATGATTTCTCTGAAACCATGATAGATTTCAAATCGATCCTGACCAAGATGAGTCTGTGGTGTGAAATAATTTTTGTTGAGTAAATAGATTTTAGTTGGGGTAGTCGTTCAACATTCTACAAGAACAACTTACCATGGAGTATGATTTCTCTGAAATAATTTTTGTTGATTGGATAGATTTTAGTTGGGGTAGTCGTTCAACATTCTACAAGAACAACTTACCATGGAGTATGATTTCTCTGAAACCATGATAGATTTCAAATCGATCCTGACCAAGATGAGTCTGTGGTGTGAAATAATTTTGGTTGAGTTAATAGATTTTAGTTAATGGTAGTCGTTCAACTTTCTATAAGAACAACTTACCATGGAGTATGATTTCTCTGAAATAATTTTTGTTGAGTGGATAGATTTTAGTTGGGATAGTCGTTCAACATTCTACAAGAACAACGAACCATGGAGTATGATTTCTCTGATATAATTTTTGTTGAGTGGATAGATTTTAGTTGGGATAGTCGTTCAACATTCTACAAGAACAACGAACCATGGAGTATGATTTCTCTGAAATAATTTTTGTTGAGTGGATAGATTTTAGTTGGGATAGTCGTTCAACATTCTACAAGAACAACTTACCATGGAGTATGATTTCTCTGAAACCATGATAGATTTCAAATCGATCCTGACCAAGATGAGTCTGTGGTGTGAAATAATTTTTGTTGAGTGGATAGATTTTAGTTGGGGTAGTCGTTCAACATTCTACAAGAACAACTTACCATGGAGTATGATTTCTCTGAAATAATTTTTGTTGAGTGGATAGATTTTAGTTGGGATAGTCGTTCAACATTCTACAAGAACAACGAACCATGGAGTATGATTTCTCTGAAACCATGATAGATTTCAAATCGATCCTGACCAAGATGAGTCTGTGGTGTGAAATAATTTTTGTTGAGTGGATAGATTTTAGTTGGGGTAGTCGTTCAACATTCTACAAGAACAACTTACCATGGAGTATGATTTCTCTGAAATAATTTTTGTTGAGTGGATAGATTTTAGTTGGGATAGTCGTTCAACATTCTACAAGAACAACGAACCATGGAGTATGATTTCTCTGAAACCATGATAGATTTCAAATCGATCCTGACCAAGATGAGTCTGTGGTGTGAAATAATTTTTGTTGAGTGGATAGATTTTAGTTGGGGTAGTCGTTCAACATTCTAGAAGAACAACTTACCATACAGTATGATTTCTCTGAAACCATGATAGATTTCAAATCGATCCTGACCAAGATGAGTCTGTGGTGTGAAATAATTTTTGTTGAGTGGATAGATTTTAGTTGGGGTAGTCGTTCAACATTCTAGAAGAACAACTTACCATACAGTATGATTTCTCTGAAACCATGATAGATTTCAAATCGATCCTGACCAAGATGAGTCTGTGGTGTGAAATAATTTTTGTTGAGTGGATAGATTTTAGTTGGGGTAGTCGTTCAACATTCTAGAAGAACAACTTACCATACAGTATGATTTCTCTGAAACCATGATAGATTTCAAATCGATCCTGACCAAGATGAGTCTGTGGTGTGAAATAATTTTTGTTGAGTGGATAGATTTTAGTTGGGGTAGTCGTTCAACATTCTACAAGAACAACTTACCATGGAGTATGATTTCTCTGAAACCATGATAGATTTCAATTCGATCCTGACCAAGATGAGTCTGTGGTGTGAAATAATTTTTGTTGAGTGGATAGATTTTAGTTGGGGTAGTCGTTCAACATTCTACAAGAACAACTTAACATGGAGTATGATTTCTCTGAAATAATTTTTGTTGATTGGATAGATTTTAGTTGGGGTAGTCGTTCAACATTCTACAAGAACAACTTACCATGGAGTATGATTTCTCTGAAACCATGATAGATTTCAAATCGATCCTGACCAAGATGAGTCTGTGGTGTGAAATAATTTTTGTTGAGTGGATAGATTTTCGTTGGGATAGTCGTTCAACATTCTACAAGAACAACTTACCATGGAGTATGATTTCTCTGAAATAATTTTTGTTGAGTGGATAGATTTTAGTTGGGATAGTCGTTCAACATTCTACAAGAACAACGAACCATGGAGTATGATTTCTCTGATATAATTTTTGTTGAGTGGATAGATTTTAGTTGGGATAGTCGTTCAACATTCTACAAGAACAACGAACCATGGAGTATGATTTCTCTGAAATAATTTTTGTTGAGTGGATAGATTTTAGTTGGGATAGTCGTTCAACATTCTACAAGAACAACTTACCATGGAGTATGATTTCTCTGAAACCATGATAGATTTCAAATCGATCCTGACCAAGATGAGTCTGTGGTGTGAAATAATTTTTGTTGAGTGGATAGATTTTAGTTGGGGTAGTCGTTCAACATTCTACAAGAACAACTTACCATGGAGTATGATTTCTCTGAAATAATTTTTGTTGAGTGGATAGATTTTAGTTGGGATAGTCGTTCAACATTCTACAAGAACAACGAACCATGGAGTATGATTTCTCTGAAACCATGATAGATTTCAAATCGATCCTGACCAAGATGAGTCTGTGGTGTGAAATAATTTTTGTTGAGTGGATAGATTTTAGTTGGGGTAGTCGTTCAACATTCTACAAGAACAACTTACCATGGAGTATGATTTCTCTGAAATAATTTTTGTTGAGTGGATAGATTTTAGTTGGGATAGTCGTTCAACATTCTACAAGAACAACGAACCATGGAGTATGATTTCTCTGAAACCATGATAGATTTCAAATCGATCCTGACCAAGATGAGTCTGTGGTGTGAAATAATTTTTGTTGAGTGGATAGATTTTAGTTGGGGTAGTCGTTCAACATTCTAGAAGAACAACTTACCATACAGTATGATTTCTCTGAAACCATGATAGATTTCAAATCGATCCTGACCAAGATGAGTCTGTGGTGTGAAATAATTTTTGTTGAGTGGATAGATTTTAGTTGGGGTAGTCGTTCAACATTCTAGAAGAACAACTTACCATACAGTATGATTTCTCTGAAACCATGATAGATTTCAAATCGATCCTGACCAAGATGAGTCTGTGGTGTGAAATAATTTTTGTTGAGTGGATAGATTTTAGTTGGGGTAGTCGTTCAACATTCTAGAAGAACAACTTACCATACAGTATGATTTCTCTGAAACCATGATAGATTTCAAATCGATCCTGACCAAGATGAGTCTGTGGTGTGAAATAATTTTTGTTGAGTGGATAGATTTTAGTTGGGGTAGTCGTTCAACATTCTACAAGAACAACTTACCATGGAGTATGATTTCTCTGAAACCATGATAGATTTCAATTCGATCCTGACCAAGATGAGTCTGTGGTGTGAAATAATTTTTGTTGAGTGGATAGATTTTAGTTGGGGTAGTCGTTCAACATTCTACAAGAACAACTTAACATGGAGTATGATTTCTCTGAAATAATTTTTGTTGATTGGATAGATTTTAGTTGGGGTAGTCGTTCAACATTCTACAAGAACAACTTACCATGGAGTATGATTTCTCTGAAACCATGATAGATTTCAAATCGATCCTGACCAAGATGAGTCTGTGGTGTGAAATAATTTTTGTTGAGTGGATAGATTTTCGTTGGGATAGTCGTTCAACATTCTACAAGAACAACTTACCATGGAGTATGATTTCTCTGAAATAATTTTTGTTGAGTGGATAGATTTTAGTTGGGGTAGTCGTTCAACATTCTACAAGAACAACTTACCATGGAGTATGATTTCTCTGAAACCATGATAGATTTCAAATCGATCCTGACCAAGATGAGTCTGTGGTGTGAAATAATTTTTGTTGAGTGGATAGATTTTAGTTGGGGTAGTCGTTCACCATTCTACAAGAACAACGAACCATGGAGTATGATTTCTCTGAAACCATGATAGATTTCAAATCGATCCTGACCAAGATGAGTCTGTGGTGTGAAATAATTTTTGTTGAGTGGATAGATTTTAGTTGGGGTAGTCGTTCAACATTCTACAAGAACAACTTACCACGGAGTATGATTTCTCTGAAATAATTTTTGTTGAGTGGATAGATTTTAGTTAAGGGTAGTCGTTCAACATTCTACAAGAACAACGAACCATGGAGTATGATTTCTCTGAAACCATGATAGATTTCAAATCGATCCTGACCAAGATGAGTCTGTGGTGTGAAATAATTTTTGTTGAGTGGATAGATTTTAGTTGGGGTAGTCGTTCAACATTCTACAAGAATAACGAACCATGGAGTATGATTTCTCTGAAACCATGATAGATTTCAAATCGATCCTGACCAAGATGAGTCTGTGGTGTGAAATAATTTTTGTTGAGTGGATAGATTTTAGTTGGGGTAGTCGTTCAACATTCTACAAGAACAACTTACCATGGAGTATGATTTCTTTGAAATAATTTTTGTTGAGTGGATAGATTTTAGTTGGGATAGTCGTTCAACATTCTACAAGAACAACTTACCATGGAGTATGATTTCTCTGAAATAATTTTTGTTGAGTGGATATATTTTAGTTGGGATAGTCGTTCAACATTCTACAAGAACAACTTACCATGGAGTATGATTTCTCTGAAACCATGATAGATTTCAAATCGATCCTGACCAAGATGAGTCTGTGGTGTGAAATAATTTTTGTTGAGTGGATAGATTTTAGTTGGGGTAGTCGTTCACCATTCTACAAGAACAACGAACCATGGAGTATGATTTCTCTGAAACCATGATAGATTTCAAATCGATCCTGACCAAGATGAGTCTGTGGTGTGAAATAATTTTTGTTGAGTGGATAGATTTTAGTTGGGGTAGTCGTTCAACATTCTACAAGAACAACTTACCATGGAGTATGATTTCTCTGAAACCATGATAGATTTCAAATTGATCCTGACCAAGATGAGTCTGTGGTGTGAAATAATTTTTGTTGAGTGGATAGATTTTAGTTGGGGTAGTCGTTCAACATTGTACAAGAACAACGAACCATGGAGTATGATTTCTCTGAAACCATGATAGATTTCAAATCGATCCTGACCAAGATGAGTCTGTGGTGTGAAATAATTTTTGATTAGTGGATAGATTTTAGTTAGGGGTAGTCGTTCAACATTCTACAAGAACAACTTACCATGGAGTATGATTTCTCTGAAATAATTTTTGTTGAGTGGATAGATTTTAGTTAGGGGTAGTCGTTCAACATTCTACAAGAACAACGAACCATGGAGTATGATTTCTCTGAAACCATGATAGATTTCAAATCGATCCTGACCAAGATGAGTCTGTGGTGTGAAATAATTTTTGTTGAGTGGATAGATTTTAGTTGGGGTAGTCGTTCAACATTCTACAAGAACAACTTACCATGGACTATGATTTCTCTGAAACCATGATAGATTTCAAATCGATCCTGACCAAAATGAGTCTGTGGTGTGAAATAATTTTTGTTGAGTGGATAGATTTTAGTTGGGGTAGTCGTTCAACATTCTACAAGAAAAACGAACCATGGAGTATGATTTCTCTGCAACCATGATAGATTTCAAATCGATCCTGACCAAGATGAGTCTGTGGTGTGAAATAATTTTGGTTAAGTGGATAGATTTTAGTTGGGATAGTCGTTCAACATTCTACAAGAACAACTTACCATGGAGTATGATTTCTCTGAAATAATTTTTGTTGAGTGGATATATTTTAGTTGGTATAGTCGTTCAACATTCTACAAGAACAACTTACCATGGAGTATGATTTCTCTGAAACCATGATAGATTTCAAATCGATCCTGACCAAGATGAGTCTGTGGTGTGAAATAATTTTTGTTGAGTGGATAGATTTTAGTTGGGATAGTCGTTCAACATTCTACAAGAACAACTATTCATGGAGTATGATTTCTCTGAAACCATGATAGATTTCAAATCGATCCTGACCAAGATGAGTCTGTGGTGTGAAATAATTTTTGTTGAGTGGATAGATTTTAGTTGGGGTAGTCGTTCAACATTCTACAAGAACAACTTACCATGGAGTATGATTTCTCTGAAATAATTTTTGTTGAGTGGATAGATTTTAGTTGGGATAGTCGTTCAACATTCTACAAGAACAACTTACCATGGAGTATGATTTCTCTGAAATAATTTTTGTTGAGTGGATAGATTTTAGTTGGGATAGTCGTTCAACATTCTACAAGAACAACTTACCATGGACTATGATTTCTCTGAAACCATGATAGATTTCAAATCGATCCTGACCAAGATGAGTCTGTGGTGTGAAATAATTTTTGTTGAGTGGATAGATTTTAGTTAGGGGTAGTCGTTCAACATTCTACAAGAACAACTTACCATGGACTATGATTTCTCTGAAACCATGATAGATTTCAAATCGATCCTGACCAAGATGAGTCTGTGGTGTGAAATAATTTTTGTTGAGTGGATAGATTTTAGTTAGGGGTAGTCGTTCAACATTTTACAAGAACAACGAACCATGGAGTATGATTTCTCTGAAACCATGATAGATTTCAAATCGATCCTGACCAAGATGAGTCTGTGGTGTGAAATAATTTTTGTTGAGTGGATAGATTTTAGTTGGGGTAGTCGTTCAACATTCTACAAGAACAACTTACCATGGAGTATGATTTCTCTGAAACCATGATAGATTTAAAATCGATCCTGACCAAGATGAGTCTGTGGTGTGAAATAATTTTTGTTGAGTGGATAGATTTTAGTTAGGGGTAGTCGTTCAACATTCTACAAGAACAACGAACAATGGAGTATGATTTCTCTGAAATAATTTTTGTTGAGTGGATAGATTTTAGTTGGGGTAGTCGTTCAACATTCTACAAGAACAACTTACCATGGAGTATGATTTCTCTGAAATAATTTTTGTTGAGTGGATAGATTTTGGTTGGGGTAGTCGTTCAACATTCTACCAGAACAACGAACCATGGAGTATGATTTCTCTGCAACCATGATAGATTTCAAATCGATCCTGACCAAGATGAGTCTGTGGTGTGAAATAATTTTTGTTGAGTGGATAGATTTTAGTTGGGGTAGTCGTTCAACATTCTACAAGAACAACTTATCATGGAGTATGACTTCTCTGAAACCATGATAGATTTCAAATCGATCCTGACCAAGATGAGTCTGTGGTGTGAAATAATTTTTGTTGAGTGGATAGATTTTAGTTAGGGGTAGTCGTTCAACATTCTACAAGAACAACTTACCATGGAGTATGATTTCTCTGAAACCATGATAGATTTCAAATCGATCCTGACCAAGATGAGTCTGTGGTGTGAAATAATTTTTGTTGAGTGGATAGATTTTAGTTGGGGTAGTCGTTCAATATTCTACAAGAACAACTTACCATGGAGTATGATTTCTCTGAAATAATTTTTGTTGAGTGGATAGATTTTAGTTGGGATAGTCGTTCAACATTCTACAAGAACAACGAACCATGGAGTATGATTTCTCTGAAACCATGATAGATTTCAAATCGATCCTGACCAAGATGAGTCTGTGGTGTGAAATAATTTTTGTTGAATGGATAGATTTTAGTTGGGGTAGTCGTTCAACATTCTACAAGAACAACTTACCATGGAGTATGATTTCTCTGAAACCATGATAGATTTCAAATCGATTTTGACCAAGATGAGTCTGTGGTGTGAAATAATTTTTGTTGAGTGGATAGATTTTAGTTGGGATAGTCGTTCAACATTCTACAAGAACAACGATTCATGGAGTATGATTTCTCTGAAACCATGATAGATTTCAAATCGATCCTGACCAAGATGAGTCTGTGGTGTGAAATAATTTTTGTTGAGTGGATAGATTTTAGTTGGGGTAGTCGTTCAACATTCTACAAGAACAACGAATCATGGAGTATGATTTCTCTGAAATAATTTTTGTTGAGTGGATAGATTTTAGTTGGGATAGTCGTTCAACATTTTACAAGAACAACGAACCATGGAGTATGATTTCTCTGAAACCATGATAGATTTCAAATCGATCCTGACCAAGATGAGTCTGTGGTGTGAAATAATTTTTGTTGAGTGGATAGATTTTAGTTGGGGTAGTCGTTCAACATTCTACAAGAACAATTTACCATGGGGTATGATTTCTCTGAAATAATTTTTGTTGAGTGGATAGATTTTAGTTGGGATAGTCGTTCAACATTCTACAAGAACAACGAACCATGGAGTATGATTTCTCTGAAACCATGATAGATTTCAAATCGATCCTGACCAAGATGAGTCTGTGGTGTGAAACAATTTTTGTTGAGTGGATAGATTTTAGTTGGGGGTAGTCGTTCAACATTCTACAAGAACAACTTACCATGGAGTATGATTTCTCTGAAACCATGATAGATTTCAAATCGATCCTGACCAAGGTGAGTCTGTGGTGTGAAATAATTTTTGTTGAGTGGATAGATTTTAGTTGGGGTAGTCGTTCAACATTCTACAAGAACAACTTACCATCTAGTATGATTTCTCTGAAATAATTTTTGTTGAGTGGATAGATTTTAGTTGGGATAGTCGTTCAACATTCTACAAGAACAACGAAACATGGAGTATGATTTCTCTGAAACCATGATAGATTTCAAATCAATCCTGACCAAGATGAGTCTGTGGTGTGAAATAATTTTTGTTGAGTGGATAGATTTTAGTTGGGGTAGTCGTTCAACATTCTACAAGAACAACTTACCATGGAGTATGATTTCTCTGAAACCATGATAGATTTCAAATCGATCCTGACCAAGATGAGTCTGTGGTGTGAAATAATTTTTGTTGAGTGGATAGATTTTAGTTGGGATAGTCGTTCAACATGCTACAAGAACAACGATTCATGGAGTATGATTTCTCTGAAACCATGATAGATTTCAAATCGATCCTGACCAAGATGAGTCTGTGGTGTGAAATAATTTTTGTTGAGTGGATAGATTTTAGTTGGGGTAGTCGTTCAACATTCTACAAGAACAACTTACCATGGAGTATGATTTCTCTGAAACCATGATAGATTTCAAATCGATCCTGACCAAGATGAGTCTGTGGTGTGATATAATTTTTGTTGAGTGGATAGATTTTAGTTGGGATAGTCGTTCAACATTCTACAAGAACAACGATTCATGGAGTATGATTTCTCTGAAACCATGATAGATTTCAAATCGATCCTGACCAAGATGAGTCTGTGGTGTGAAATAATTTTTGTTGAGTGGATAGATTTTAGTTGGGGTAGTCGTTCAACATTCTACAAGAACAACTTACCATGGAGTATGATTTCTCTGAAATAATTTTTGTTGAGTGGATAGATTTTAGTTGGGATAGTCGTTCAACATTTTACAAGAACAACGAACCATGGAGTATGATTTCTCTGAAACCATGATAGATTTCAAATCGATCCTGACCAAGATGAGTCTGTGGTGTGAAATAATTTTTGTTGAGTGGATAGATTTTAGTTGGGGTAGTCGTTCAACATTCTACAAGAACAATTTACCATGGAGTATGATTTCTCTGAAATAATTTTTGTTGAGTGGATAGATTTTAGTTGGGGTAGTCGTTCAACATTCTACAAGAACAACGAACCATGGAGTATGATTTCTCTGAAACCATGATAGATTTCAAATCGATCCTGACCAAGATGAGTCTGTGGTGTGAAATAATTTTTGTTGAGTGGATAGATTTTAGTTGGGGTAGTCGTTCAACATTCTACAAGAACAACTTACCATGGAGTATGATTTCTCTGAAACCATGATAGATTTCAAATCGATCCTGACCAAGGTGAGTCTGTGGTGTGAAATAATTTTTGTTGAGTGGATAGATTTTAGTTGGGATAGTCGTTCAACATTCTACAAGAACAACGAACCATGGAGTATGATTTCTCTGAAACCATGATAGATTTCAAATCAATCCTGACCAAGATGAGTCTGTGGTGTGAAATAATTTTTGTTGAGTGGATAGATTTTAGTTGGGGTAGTCGTTCAACATTCTACAAGAACAACGAACCATGGAGTATGATTTCTCTGAAACCATGATAGATTTCAAATCGATCCTGACCAAGCTGAGTCTGTGGTGTGAAATAATTTTTGTTGAGTGGATAGATTTTAGTTGGGATAGTCGTTCAACATTCTACAAGAACAACGATTCATGGAGTATGATTTCTCTGAAACCATGATAGATTTCAAATCGATCCTGACCAAGATGAGTCTGTGGTGTGAAATAATTTTTGTTGAGTGGATAGATTTTAGTTGGGGTAGTCGTTCAACATTCTACAAGAACAACTTACCATGGAGTATGATTTCTCTGAAATAATTTTTGTTGAGTGGATATATTGTAGTTGGGATAGTCGTTCAACATTTTACAAGAACAACGAACCATGGACTATGATTTCTCTGAAACCATGATAGATTTCAAATCGATCCTGACCAAGATGAGTCTGTGGTGTGAAATAATTTTTGTTGAGTGGATAGATTTTAGTTGGGGGTAGTCGTTCAACATTCTACAAGAACAACGAACCATGGAGTATGATTTCTCTGAAACCATGATAGATTTCAAATCGATCCTGACCAAGATGAGTCTGTGGTGTGAAATAATTTTTGTTGAGTGGATAGATTTTAGTTAGGGGTAGTCGTTCAACATTCTACAAGAACAACGAACCATGGAGTATGATTTCTCTGAAACCATGATAGATTTCAAATCGATCCTGGCCAAGATGAGTCTGTGGTGTGAAATAATTTTTGTTGAGTGGATAGATTTTAGTTAGGGGTAGTCGTTCAACATTCTACAAGAACAACTTACCATGGAGTATGATTTCTCTGAAATAATTTTTGTTGAGTGGATAGATTTTAGTTAGGGGTAGTCGTTCAACATTCTACAAGAACAACTTACCATGGAATATGATTTCTCTGAAATAATTTTTGTTGAGTGGATAGATTTTAGTTGGGGTAGTCGTTCAACATTCTACAAGAACAACTTACCATGGACTATGATTTCTCTGAAACCATGATAGATTTCAAATCGATCCTGACCAAGATGAGTCTGTGGTGTGAAATAATTTTTGTTGAGTGGATAGATTTTCGTTAGGGGCAGTAGTTCAACATTCTACAAGAACAACTTACCATGGAGTATGATTTCTCTGAAATAATTTTTGTTGAGTGGATAGATTTTAGTTGGGATAGTCGTTCAACATTCTACAAGAACAACGAACCATGGAGTATGATTTCTCTGAAACCATGATAGATTTCAAATCGATCCTGATAAAAAAGAGTCTGTGGTGTGAAATAATTTTTGTTGAGTGGATAGATTTTAGTTGGGGTAGTCGTTCAACATTCTACAAGAACAACTTACCATGGACTATGATTTTTCTGAAACCATTACCGATTTCAAATCGATCCTGACCAAGATGAGTCTGTGGTGTGAAATAATTTTTGTTGAGTGGATAGATTTTAGTTGGGGTAGTCGTTCAACATTCTACAAGAACAACTTACCATGGAGTATGATTTCTCTGAAATAATTTTTGTTGAGTGGATAGATTTTAGTTGGGATAGTCGTTCAACATTCTACAAGAACAACGAACCATGGACTATGATTTCTCTGAAACCATGATAGATTTCAAATCGATCCTGACCAAGATGAGTCTGTGGTGTGAAATAATTTTTGTTGAGTGGATAGATTTTAGTTGGGGGTAGTCGTTCAACATTCTACAAGAACAACGAACCATGGAGTATGATTTCTCTGAAACCATGATAGATTTCAAATCGATCCTGACCAAGATGAGTCTGTGGTGTGAAATAATTTTTGTTGAGTGGATAGATTTTAGTTAGGGGTAGTCGTTCAACATTCTACAAGAACAACGAACCATGGAGTATGATTTCTCTGAAACCATGATAGATTTCAAATCGATCCTGGCCAAGATGAGTCTGTGGTGTGAAATAATTTTTGTTGAGTGGATAGATTTTAGTTAGGGGTAGTCGTTCAACATTCTACAAGAACAACTTACCATGGAGTATGATTTCTCTGAAATAATTTTTGTTGAGTGGATAGATTTTAGTTAGGGGTAGTCGTTCAACATTCTACAAGAACAACTTACCATGGAATATGATTTCTCTGAAATAATTTTTGTTGAGTGGATAGATTTTAGTTGGGGTAGTCGTTCAACATTCTACAAGAACAACTTACCATGCAGTATGATTTCTCTGAAACCATGATAGATTTCAAATCGATCCTTACCAAGATGAGTCTGTGGTGTGAAATAATTTTGGTTGAGTGGATAGATTTTAGTTAGGGGTAGTAGTTCAACATTCTACAAGAACAACTTACCATGGAGTATGATTTCTCTGAAATAATTTTTGTTGAGTGGATAGATTTTAGTTGGGATAGTCGTTCAACATTCTACAAGAACAACGAACCATGGAGTATGATTTCTCTGAAACCATGATAGATTTCAAATCGATCCTGACCAAGATGAGTCTGTGGTGTGAAATAATTTTTGTTGAGTGGATAGATTTTAGTTGGGGTAGTCGTTCAACATTCTACAAGAACAACTTACCATGGACTATGATTTTTCTGAAACCATGACCGATTTCAAATCGATCCTGACCAAGATGAGTCTGTGGTGTGAAATAATTTTTGTTGAGTAAATAGATTTTAGTTGGGGTAGTCGTTCAACATTCTACAAGAACAACTTACCATGGAGTATGATTTCTCTGAAACCATGATAGATTTCAAATCGATCCTGACCAAGGTGAGTCTGTGGTGTGAAATAATTTTTGTTGAGTGGATAGATTTTAGTTGGGATAGTCGTTCAACATTCTACAAGAACAACGAACCATGGAGTATGTTTTCTCTGAAACCATGATAGATTTCAAATCAATCCTGACCAAGATGAGTCTGTGGTGTGAAATAATTTTTGTTGAGTGGATAGATTTTAGTTGGGGTAGTCGTTCAACATTCTACAAGAACAACGAACCATGGAGTATGATTTCTCTGAAACCATGATAGATTTCAAATCGATCCTGACCAAGCTGAGTCTGTGGTGTGAAATAATTTTTGTTGAGTGGATAGATTTTAGTTGGGATAGTCGTTCAACATTCTACAAGAACAACGATTCATGGAGTATGATTTCTCTGAAACCATGATAGATTTCAAATCGATCCTGACCAAGATGAGTCTGTGGTGTGAAATAATTTTTGTTGAGTGGATAGATTTTAGTTGGGGTAGTCGTTCAACATTCTACAAGAACAACTTACCATGGAGTATGATTTCTCTGAAATAATTTTTGTTGAGTGGATAGATTTTAGTTGGGATAGTCGTTCAACATTTTACAAGAACAACGAACCATGGACTATGATTTCTCTGAAACCATGATAGATTTCAAATCGATCCTGACCAAGATGAGTCTGTGGTGTGAAATAATTTTTGTTGAGTGGATAGATTTTAGTTGGGGGTAGTCGTTCAACATTCTACAAGAACAACGAACCATGGAGTATGATTTCTCTGAAACCATGATAGATTTCAAATCGATCCTGACCAAGATGAGTCTGTGGTGTGAAATAATTTTTGTTGAGTGGATAGATTTTAGTTAGGGGTAGTCGTTCAACATTCTACAAGAACAACGAACCATGGAGTATGATTTCTCTGAAACCATGATAGATTTCAAATCGATCCTGGCCAGGATGAGTCTGTGGTGTGAAATAATTTTTGTTGAGTGGATAGATTTTAGTTGGGGTAGTCGTTCAACATTCTACAAGAACAACTTACCATGGAGTATGATTTCTCTGAAATAATTTTTGTTGAGTGGATAGATTTTAGTTAGGGGTAGTCGTTCAACATTCTACAAGAACAACTTACCATGGAATATGATTTCTCTGAAATAATTTTTGTTGAGTGGATAGATTTTAGTTGGGGTAGTCGTTCAACATTCTACAAGAACAACTTACCATGGACTATGATTTCTCTGAAACCATGATAGATTTCAAATCGATCCTGACCAAGATGAGTCTGTGGTGTGAAATAATTTTTGTTGAGTGGATAGATTTTAGTTAGGGGTAGTCGTTCAACATTCTACAAGAACAACTTACCATGGAGTATGATTTCTCTGAAACCATGATAGATTTCAAATCGATCCCTACCAAGATGAGTCTGTGGTGTGAAATAATTTTTGTTGAGTGGATAGATTTTAGTTAGGGGTAGTCGTTCAACATTCTACAAGAACAACTTACCATGGAGTATGATTTCTCTGAAACCATGATAGATTTCAAATCGATCCTTACCAAGATGAGTCTGTGGTGTGAAATAATTTTTGTTGAGTGGATAGATTTTAGTTAGGGGTAGTCGTTCAACATTCTACAAGAACAACTTACCATGGAATATGATTTCTCTGAAATAATTTTTGTTGAGTGGATAGATTTTAGTTGGGGGTAGTCGTTCAACATTCTACAAGAACAACGAACCATGGAGTATGATTTCTCTGAAACCATGATAGATTTCAAATCGATCCTGACCAAGATGAGTCTGTGGTGTGAAATAATTTTTGTTGAGTGGATAGATTTTAGTTAGGGGTAGTCGTTCAACATTCTACAAGAACAACTTACCATGGAGTATGATTTCTCTGAAACCATGATAGATTTCAAATCGATCCTTACCAAGATGAGTCTGTGGTGTGAAATAATTTTTGTTGAGTGGATAGATTTTATTTGGGGGTAGTCGTTCAACATTCTACAAGAACAACGAACCATGGAGTATGATATCTCTGAAACCATGATAGATTTCAAATCGGTCCTGACCAAGATGAGTCTGTGGTGTGAAATAAGTTTTGTTGAGTGGATAGATTTTAGTTGGGGTAGTCGTTCAACATTTTACAAGAACAACGAACCATGGAGTATGATTTCTCTGAAACCATGATAGATTTCAAATCGATCCTGACCAAGATGAGTCTGTGGTGTGAAATAATTTTTGTTGAGTGGATAGATTTTAGTTAGGGGTAGTCGTTCAACATTCTACAAGAACAACGAACCATGGACTATGATTTCTCTGAAACCATGATAGATTTCAAATCGATCCTGACCAAGATGAGTCTGTGGTGTGAAATAATTTTTGTTGAGTGGATAGATTTTAGTTAGGGGTAGTCGTTCAACATTCTACAAGAACAACTTACCATGGAGTATGATTTCTCTGAAATAATTTTTGTTGAGTGGATAGATTTTAGTTAGGGGTAGTCGTTCAACATTCTACAAGAACAACTTACCATGGACTATGATTTCTCTGAAACCATGATAGATTTCAAATCGATCCTGACCAAGATGAGTCTGTGGTGTGAAATAATTTTTGTTGAGTGGATAGATTTTAGTTGGGGTAGTCGTTCAACATTCTACAAGAACAACTTACCATGGACTATGATTTTTCTGAAACCATGACCGATTTCAAATCGATCCTGACCGAGATGAGTCTGTGGTGTGAAATAATTTTTGTTGAGTAAATAGATTTTAGTTGGGGTAGTCGTTCAACATTCTACAAGAACAACTTACCATGGAGTATGATTTCTCTGAAACCATGATAGATTTCAAATCGATCCTTACCAAGATGAGTCTGTGGTGTGAAATAATTTTTGTTGAGTGGATAGATTTTATTTGGGGGTAGTCGTTCAACATTCTACAAGAACAACGAACCATGGAGTATGATATCTCTGAAACCATGATAGATTTCAAATCGATCCTGACCAAGATGAGTCTGTGGTGTGAAATAATTTTTGTTGAGTGGATAGATTTTAGTTGGGGTAGTCGTTCAACATTTTACAAGAACAACGAATCATGGACTATGATTTCTCTGAAACCATGATAGATTTCAAATCGATCCTGACCAAGATGAGTCTGTGGTGTGAAATAATTTTTGTTGAGTGGATAGATTTTAGTTAGGGGTAGTCGTTCAACATTCTACAAGAACAACGAACCATGGACTATGATTTCTCTGAAACCATGATAGATTTCAAATCGATCCTGACCAAGATGAGTCTGTGGTGTGAAATAATTTTTGTTGAGTGGATAGATTTTAGTTAGGGGTAGTCGTTCAACATTCTACAAGAACAACGAACCATGGACTATGATTTCTCTGAAACCATGATAGATTTCAAATCGATCCTGACCAAGATGAGTCTGTGGTGTGAAATAATTTTTGTTGAGTGGATAGATTTTAGTTAGGGGTAGTCGTTCAACATTCTACAAGAACAACTTACCATGGAGTATGATTTCTCTGAAATAATTTTTGTTGAGTGGATAGATTTTAGTTAGGGGTAGTCGTTCAACATTCTACAAGAACAACTTACCATGGACTATGATTTCTCTGAAACCATGATAGATTTCAAATCGATCCTGACCAAGATGAGTCTGTGGTGTGAAATAATTTTTGTTGAGTGGATAGATTTTAGTTGGGGTAGTCGTTCAACATTCTACAAGAACAACTTACCATGGACTATGATTTCTCTGAAATAATTTTTGTTGAGTGGATAGATTTTAGTTGGGGTAGTCGTTCAACATTCTACAAGAACAACTTACCATGGACTATGATTTCTCTGAAACCATGATAGATTTCAAATCGATCCTGACCAAGATGAGTCTGTGGTGTGAAATAATTTTTGTTGAGTGGATAGATTTTCGTTAGGGGTAGTCGTTCAACATTCTACAAGAACAACTTACCATGGAATATGATTTCTCTGAAATAATTTTTGTTGAGTGGATAGATTTTAGTTGGGGTAGTCGTTCAACATTCTACAAGAACAACTTACCATGGACTATGATTTCTCTGAAACCATGATAGATTTCAAATCGATCCTGACCAAGATGAGTCTGTGGTGTGAAATAATTTTTGTTGAGTGGATAGATTTTCGTTAGGGGTAGTCGTTCAACATTCTACAAGAACAACTTACCATGGAGTATGATTTCTCTGAAATAATTTTTGTTGAGTGGATAGATTTTAGTTGGGATAGTCGTTCAACATTCTACAAGAACAACGAACCATGGAGTATGATTTCTCTGAAACCATGATAGATTTCAAATCGATTCTGACCAAGATGAGTCTGTGGTTGAAATAATTTTTGTTGAGTGGATAGATTTTAGTTGGGGTAGTCGTTCAACATTCTACAAGAACAACTTACCATGGACTATGATTTTTCTGAAACCATGACCGATTTCAAATCGATCCTGACCAAGATGAGTCTGTGGTGTGAAATAATTTTTGTTGAGTAAATAGATTTTAGTTGGGGTAGTCGTTCAACATTCTACAAGAACAACTTACCATGGAGTATGATTTCTCTGAAACCATGATAGATTTCAAATCGATCCTTACCAAGATGAGTCTGTGGTGTGAAATAATTTTTGTTGAGTGGATAGATTTTATTTGGGGGTAGTCGTTCAACATTCTACAAGAACAACGAACCATGGAGTATGATATCTCTGAAACCATGATAGATTTCAAATCGATCCTGACCAAGATGAGTCTGTGGTGTGAAATAATTTTTGTTGAGTGGATAGATTTTAGTTATGGTAGTCGTTCAACATTTTACAAGAACAACGAACCATGGACTATGATTTCTCTGAAACCATGATAGATTTCAAATCGATCCTGACCAAGATGAGTCTGTGGTGTGAAATAATTTTTGTTGAGTGGATAGATTTTAGTTAGGGGTAGTCGCTCAACATTCTACAAGAACAACTTACCATGGAGTATGATTTCTCTGAAATAATTTTTGTTGAGTGGATAGATTTTAGTTAGGGGTAGTCGTTCAACATTCTACAAGAACAACTTACCATGGACTATGATTTCTCTGAAATAATTTTTGTTGAGTGGATAGATTTTAGTTGGGATAGTCGTTCAACATTCTACAAGAACAACGAACCATGGAGTATGATTTCTCTGAAACCATGATAGATTTCAAATCGATCCTGACCAAGATGAGTCTGTGGTGTGAAATAATTTTTGTTGAGTGGATAGATTTTAGTTAGGGGTAGTCGTTCAACATTCTACAAGAACAACTTACCATGGAGTATGATTTCTCTGAAATAATTTTTGTTGAGTGGATAGATTTTAGTTGGGGTAGTCGTTCAACATTCTACAAGAACAACTTACCATGGAGTATGATTTCTCTGAAATAATTTTTGTTGAGTAGATAGATTTTAGTTGGGATAGTCGTTCAACATTCTACAAGAACAACGAACCATGGAGTATGATTTCTCTGAAACCATGATAGATTTCAAATCGATCCTGACCAAGATGAGTCTGTGGTGTGAAATAATTTTTGTTGAGTGGATAGATTTTAGTTGGGGTAGTCGTTCAACATTCTATAAGAACAATTTACCATGGACTATGATTTCTCTGAAACCATGATAGATTTCAAACCGATCCTGACCAAGATGAGTCTGTGGTGTGAAATAATTTTTGTTGAGTGGATAGATTTTAGTTGGGGTAGTCGTTCAACATTCTACAAGAACAACTTACCATGGAGTATGATTTCTCTGAAATAATTTTTGTTGAGTGGATAGGTTTTAGTTGGGATAGTCGTTCAACATTCTACAAGAACAACGAACCATGGAGTATGATTTCTCTGAAACCATGATAGATTTCAAATCGATCCTGACCAAGATGAGTCTGTGGTGTGAAATAATTTTTGTTGAGTGGATAGATTTTAGTTAGGGGTAGTCGTTCAACATTCTACAAGAACAACGAACCATGGAGTATGATTTCTCTGAAATAATTTTTGTTGAGTGGATAGGTTTTAGTTGGGATAGTCGTTCAACATTCTACAAGAACAACGAATCATGGACTATGATTTCTCTGAAACCATGATAGATTTCAAATCGATCCTGACCAAGATGAGTCTGTGGTGTGAAATAATTTTTGTTGAGTGGATAGATTTTAGTTGGGGTAGTCGTTCAACATTCTACAAGAACAACTTACCATGGAATATGATTTCTCTGAAATAATTTTTGTTGAGTGGATAGATTTTAGTTGGGGTAGTCGTTCAACATTCTACAAGAACAACTTACCATGGACTATGATTTCTCTGAAACCATGATAGATTTCAAATCGATCCTGACCAAGATGAGTCTGTGGTGTGAAATAATTTTTGTTGAGTGGATAGATTTTCGTTAGGGGTAGTCGTTCAACATTCTACAAGAACAACTTACCATGGAATATGATTTCTCTGAAATAATTTTTGTTGAGTGGATAGATTTTAGTTGGGGTAGTCGTTCAACATTCTACAAGAACAACTAACCATGGACTATGATTTCTCTGAAACCATGATAGATTTCAAATCGATCCTGACCAAGATGAGTCTGTGGTGTGAAATAATTTTTGTTGAGTGGATAGATTTTCGTTAGGGGTAGTCGTTCAACATTCTACAAGAACAACTTACCATGGAGTATGATTTCTCTGAAATAATTTTTGTTGAGTGGATAGATTTTAGTTGGGATAGTCGTTCAACATTCTACAAGAACAACGAACCATGGAGTATGATTTCTCTGAAACCATGATAGATTTCAAATCGATCCTGACCAAGATGAGTCTGTGGTTGAAATAATTTTTGTTGAGTGGATAGATTTTAGTTGGGGTAGTCGTTCAACATTCTACAAGAACAACTTACCATGGACTATGATTTTTCTGAAACCATGACCGATTTCAAATCGATCCTGACCAAGATGAGTCTGTGGTGTGAAATAATTTTTGTTGAGTAAATAGATTTTAGTTGGGGTAGTCGTTCAACATTCTACAAGAACAACTTACCATGGAGTATGATTTCTCTGAAACCATGATAGATTTCAAATCGATCCTTACCAAGATGAGTCTGTGGTGTGAAATAATTTTTGTTGAGTGGATAGATTTTATTTGGGGGTAGTCGTTCAACATTCTACAAGAACAACGAACCATGGAGTATGATATCTCTGAAACCATGATAGATTTCAAATCGATCCTGACCAAGATGAGTCTGTGGTGTGAAATAATTTTTGTTGAGTGGATAGATTTTAGTTATGGTAGTCGTTCAACATTTTACAAGAACAACGAACCATGGACTATGATTTCTCTGAAACCATGATAGATTTCAAATCGATCCTGACCAAGATGAGTCTGTGGTGTGAAATAATTTTTGTTGAGTGGATAGATTTTAGTTAGGGGTAGTCGCTCAACATTCTACAAGAACAACTTACCATGGAGTATGATTTCTCTGAAATAATTTTTGTTGAGTGGATAGATTTTAGTTAGGGGTAGTCGTTCAACATTCTACAAGAACAACTTACCATGGACTATGATTTCTCTGAAATAATTTTTGTTGAGTGGATAGATTTTAGTTGGGATAGTCGTTCAACATTCTACAAGAACAACGAACCATGGAGTATGATTTCTCTGAAACCATGATAGATTTCAAATCGATCCTGACCAAGATGAGTCTGTGGTGTGAAATAATTTTTGTTGAGTGGATAGATTTTAGTTAGGGGTAGTCGTTCAACATTCTACAAGAACAACTTACCATGGAGTATGATTTCTCTGAAATAATTTTTGTTGAGTGGATAGATTTTAGTTAGGGGTAGTCGTTCAACATTCTACAAGAACAACTTACCATGGAGTATGATTTCTCTGAAATAATTTTTGTTGAGTAGATAGATTTTAGTTGGGATAGTCGTTCAACATTCTACAAGAACAACGAACCATGGAGTATGATTTCTCTGAAACCATGATAGATTTCAAATCGATCCTGACCAAGATGAGTCTGTGGTGTGAAATAATTTTTGTTGAGTGGATAGATTTTAGTTGGGGTAGTCGTTCAACATTCTACAAGAACAACTTACCATGGAGTATGATTTCTCTGAAATAATTTTTGTTGAGTGGATAGGTTTTAGTTGGGATAGTCGTTCAACATTCTACAAGAACAACGAACCATGGAGTATGATTTCTCTGAAACCATGATAGATTTCAAATCGATCCTGACCAAGATGAGTCTGTGGTGTGAAATAATTTTTGTTGAGTGGATAGATTTTAGTTGGGGTAGTCGTTCAACATTCTACAAGAACAACTTACCATGGAATATGATTTCTCTGAAATAATTTTTGTTGAGTGGATAGATTTTAGTTGGGGTAGTCGTTCAACATTCTACAAGAACAACTTACCATGGACTATGATTTCTCTGAAACCATGATAGATTTCAAATCGATCCTGACCAAGATGAGTCTGTGGTGTGAAATAATTTTTGTTGAGTGGATAGATTTTAGTTGGGGTAGTCGTTCAACATTCTACAAGAACAACTTACCATGGAGTATGATTTCTCTGAAATAATTTTTGTTGAGTGGATAGGTTTTAGTTGGGATAGTCGTTCAACATTCTACAAGAACAACGAACCATGGAGTATGATTTCTCTGAAACCATGATAGATTTCAAATCGATCCTGACCAAGATGAGTCTGTGGTGTGAAATAATTTTTGTTGAGTGGATAGATTTTAGTTGGGGTAGTCGTTCAACATTCTACAAGAACAACTTACCATGGAGTATGATTTCTCTGAAATAATTTTTGTTGAGTGGATAGGTTTTAGTTGGGATAGTCGTTCAACATTCTATAAGAACAATTTACCATGGACTATGATTTCTCTGAAACCATGATAGATTTCAAACCGATCCTGACCAAGATGAGTCTGTGGTGTGAAATAATTTTTGTTGAGTGGATAGATTTTAGTTGGGGTAGTCGTTCAACATTCTACAAGAACAACTTACCATGGAGTATGATTTCTCTGAAATAATTTTTGTTGAGTGGATAGGTTTTAGTTGGGATAGTCGTTCAACATTCTACAAGAACAACGAACCATGGAGTATGATTTCTCTGAAACCATGATAGATTTCAAATCGATCCTGACCAAGATGAGTCTGTGGTGTGAAATAATTTTTGTTGAGTGGATAGATTTTAGTTAGGGGTAGTCGTTCAACATTCTACAAGAACAACGAACCATGGAGTATGATTTCTCTGAAACCATGATAGATTTCAAATCGATCCTGGCCAAGATGAGTCTGTGGTGTGAAATAATTTTTGTTGAGTGGATAGATTTTAGTTGGGGTAGTCGTTCAACATTCTACAAGAACAACTTACCATGGAGTATGATTTCTCTGAAATAATTTTTGTTGAGTGGATAGATTTTAGTTAGGGGTAGTCGTTCAACATTCTACAAGAACAACTTACCATGGAATATGATTTCTCTGAAATAATTTTTGTTGAGTGGATAGATTTTAGTTGGGGTAGTCGTTCAACATTCTACAAGAACAACTTACCATGGACTATGATTTCTCTGAAACCATGATAGATTTCAAATCGATCCTGACCAAGATGAGTCTGTGGTGTGAAATAATTTTTGTTGAGTGGATAGATTTTCGTTAGGGGTAGTAGTTCAACATTCTACAAGAACAACTTACCATGGAGTATGATTTCTCTGAAATAATTTTTGTTGAGTGGATAGATTTTAGTTGGGATAGTCGTTCAACATTCTACAAGAACAACGAACCATGGAGTATGATTTCTCTGAAACCATGATAGATTTCAAATCGATCCTGATAAAAAAGAGTCTGTGGTGTGAAATAATTTTTGTTGAGTAAATAGATTTTAGTTGGGTTGTCGTTCAACATTCTACAAGAACAACTTACCACGGAGTATGATTTCTCTGAAACCATGATAGATTTCAAATCGATCCTTACCAAGATGAGTCTGTGGTGTGAAATAATTTTTGTTGAGTGGATAGATTTTAGTTAGGGGTAGTAGTTCAACATTCTACAAGAACAACTTACCATGGAGTATGATTTCTCTGAAATAATTTTTGTTGAGCGGATAGATTTTAGTTGGGATAGTCGTTCAACATTCTACAAGAACAACGAACCATGGAGTATGATTTCTCTGAAACCATGATAGATTTCAAATCGATCCTGACCAAGATGAGTCTGTGGTGTGAAATAATTTTTGTTGAGTGGATAGATTTTAGTTGGGGTAGTCGTTCAACATTCTACAAGAACAACTTACCATGGAGTATGATTTCTCTGAAACCATGATAGATTTCAAATCGATCCTGACCAAGATGAGTCTGTGGTGTGAAATAATTTTTGTTGAGTAAATAGATTTTAGTTGGGGTAGTCGTTCAACATTCTACAAGAACAACTTACCATGGAGTATGATTTCTCTGAAACCATGATAGATTTCAAATCGATCCTGACCAAGGTGAGTCTGTGGTGTGAAATAATTTTTGTTGAGTGGATAGATTTTAGTTGGGATAGTCGTTCAACATTCTACAAGAACAACGAACCATGGAGTATGATTTCTCTGAAACCATGATAGATTTCAAATCAATCCTGACCAAGATGAGTCTGTGGTGTGAAATAATTTTTGTTGAGTGGATAGATTTTAGTTGGGGTAGTCGTTCAACATTCTACAAGAACAACGAACCATGGAGTATGATTTCTCTGAAACCATGATAGATTTCAAATCGATCCTGACCAAGCTGAGTCTGTGGTGTGAAATAATTTTTGTTGAGTGGATAGATTTTAGTTGGGATAGTCGTTCAACATTCTACAAGAACAACGATTCATGGAGTATGATTTCTCTGAAACCATGATAGATTTCAAATCGATCCTGACCAAGATGAGTCTGTGGTGTGAAATAATTTTTGTTGAGTGGAGAGATTTTTGTTGGGGTAGTCGTTCAACATTCTACAAGAACAACTTACCATGGAGTATGATTTCTCTGAAATAATTTTTGTTGAGTGGATATATTTTAGTTGGGATAGTGGTTCAACATTTTACAAGAACAACGAACCATGGACTATGATTTCTCTGAAACCATGATAGATTTCAAATCGATCCTGACCAAGATGAGTCTGTGGTGTGAAATAATTTTTGTTGAGTGGATAGATTTTAGTTGGGGGTAGTCCTTCAACATTCTACAAGAACAACGAACCATGGAGTATGATTTCTCTGAAACCATGATAGATTTCAAATCGATCCTGACCAAGATGAGTCTGTGGTGTGAAATAATTTTTGTTGAGTGGATAGATTTTAGTTAGGGGTAGTCGTTCAACATTCTACAAGAACAACGAACCATGGAGTATGATTTCTCTGAAACCATGATAGATTTCAAATCGATCCTGGCCATGATGAGTCTGTGGTGTGAAATAATTTTTGTTGAGTGGATAGATTTTAGTTGGGGTAGTCGTTTAACATTCTACAAGAACAACTTACCATGGAGTATGATTTCTCTGAAATAATTTTTGTTGAGTGGATAGATTTTAGTTAGGGGTAGTCGTTCAACATTCTACAAGAACAACTTACCATGGAATATGATTTCTCTGAAATAATTTTTGTTGAGTGGATAGATTTTAGTTGGGGTAGTCGTTCAACATTCTACAAGAACAACTTACCATGGACTATGATTTCTCTGAAACCATGATAGATTTCAAATCGATCCTGACCAAGATGAGTCTGTGGTGTGAAATAATTTTTGTTGAGTGGATAGATTTTCGTTAGGGGTAGTAGTTCAACATTCTACAAGAACAACTTACCATGGAGTATGATTTCTCTGAAATAATTTTTGTTGAGTGGATAGATTTTAGTTGGGATAGTCGTTCAACATTCTACAAGAACAACGAACCATGGAGTATGATTTCTCTGAAACCATGATAGATTTCAAATCGATCCTGACCAAGATGAGTCTGTGGTGTGAAATAATTTTTGTTGAGTGGATAGATTTTAGTTGGGGTAGTCGTTCAACATTCTACAAGAACAACTTACCATGGACTATGATTTCTCTGAAACCATGATAGATTTCAAATCGATCCTGACCAAGATGAGTCTGTGATGTGAAATAATTTTTGTTGAGTGGATAGATTTTAGTTGGGGTAGTCGTTCAACATTCTACAAGAACAACTTACCATGGACTATGATTTTTCTGAAACCATTACCGATTTCAAATCGATCCTGACCAAGATGAGTCTGTGGTGTGAAATAATTTTTGTTGAGTAAATAGATTTTAGTTGGGGTAGTCGTTCAACATTCTACAAGAACAACTAACCATGGAGTATGATTTCTCTGAAACCATGATAGATTTCAAATCGATCCTTACCAAGATGAGTCTGTGGTGTGAAATAATTTTTGTTGAGTGGATAGATTTTAGTTAGGGGTAGTAGTTCAACATTCTACAAGAACAACTTACCATGGAGTATGATTTCTCTGAAATAATTTTTGTTGAGTGGATAGATTTTAGTTGGGATAGTCGTTCAACATTCTACAAGAACAACGAACCATGGAGTATGATTTCTCTGAATCCATGATAGATTTCAAATCGATCCTGACCAAGATGAGTCTGTGGTGTGAAATAATTTTTGTTGAGTGGATAGATTTTTTTTTTTTTTTTTTTTTTTATAATTCTTGCTTGCGCTCAAGGGTATATGACTACCCTTTTGATGCGAAGGCACACAGCGCGAGCGGTAGATTTTTGACTTTACGCCATACAGTAAACACTACACGACGTGAGTCGGAAATGAAGAGAGAGGATAGGAAAGATTTTTGTGTGGTGTAGTGGTTTTGAAACTCAGGTGACATTATTTTTCAGTAATTTTCTCCATGGGTGGGGTCCGCACTGGGCGAGGAGATATTGCGATTTTTTGCATTGGCTTATAATTCACAGTATTTTTCTCGAGTATACGTGAAGTTACTCTAGGTGGAATTGAAAGGATATGGCTGGGATTGAACCCACAACCTTCCATTCAATAGCCGAATGCATTACCACTACGCCATGGGTAGTCGTTCAACATTCTACAAGAACAACTTACCATGGACTATGATTTTTCTGAAACCATGACCGATTTCAAATCGATCCTGACCAAGATGAGTCTGTGGTGTGAAATAATTTTTGTTGAGTAAATAGATTTTAGTTGGGATAGTCGTTCAACATTTTACAAGAACAGCGAACCATGGAGTATGATTTCTCTGAAACCATGATAGATTTCAAATCGATCCTTACGAAGATGAGTCTGTGGTGTGAAATAATTTTTGTTGAGTGGAAAGATTTTATTTGGGGGTAGTCGTTCAACATTCTACAAGAACAACGAACCATGGAGTATGATATCTCTGAAACCATGATAGATTTCAAATCGATCCTGACCAAGATGAGTCTGTGGTGTGAAATAATTTTTGTTGAGTGGATAGATTTTAGTTGGGGTAGTCGTTCAACATTTTACAAGAACAACGAACCATGGACTATGATTTCTCTGAAACCATGATAGATTTCAAATCGATCCTGACCAAGATGAGTCTGTGGTGTGAAATAATTTTTGTTGAGTGGATAGATTTTAGTTAGGGGTAGTCGTTCAACATTCTACAAGAACAACGAACCATGGACTATGATTTCTCTGAAACCATGATAGATTTCAAATCGATCCTGACCAAGATGAGTCTGTGGTGTGAAATAATTTTTGTTGAGTGGATAGATTTTAGTTAGGGGTAGTCGTTCAACATTCTACAAGAACAACTTACCATGGAGTATGATTTCTCTGAAATAATTTTTGTTGAGTGGATAGATTTTAGTTAGGGGTAGTCGTTCAACATTCTACAAGAACAACTTACCATGGACTATAATTTCTCTGAAACCATGATAGATTTCAAATCGATCCTGACCAAGATGAGTCTGTGGTGTGAAATAATTTTTGTTGAGTGGATAGATTTTAGTTGGGGTAGTCGTTCAACATTCTACAAGAACAACTTACCATGGAATATGATTTCTCTGAAATAATTTTTGTTGAGTGGATAGATTTTAGTTATGGTAGTCGTTCAACATTCTACAAGAACAACTTACCATGGACTATGATTTCTCTGAAACCATGATAGATTTCAAATCGATCCTGACCAAGATGAGTCTGTGGTGTGAAATAATTTTTGTTGAGTGGATAGATTTTCGTTAGGGGTAGTCGTTCAACATTCTACAAGAACAACTTACCATGGAATATGATTTCTCTGAAATAATTTTTGTTGAGTGGATAGATTTTAGTTGGGGTAGTCGTTCAACATTCTACAAGAACAACTTACCATGGACTATAATTTCTCTGAAACCATGATAGATTTCAAATCGATCCTGACCAAGATGAGTCTGTGGTGTGAAATAATTTTTGTTGAGTGGATAGATTTTCGTTAGGGGTAGTCGTTCAACATTCTACAAGAACAACTTACCATGGAGTATGATTTCTCTGAAATAATTTTTGTTGAGTGGATAGATTTTAGTTGGGATAGTCGTTCAACATTCTACAAGAACAACGAACCATGGAGTATGATTTCTCTGAAACCATGATAGATTTCAAATCGATCCTGACCAAGATGAGTCTGTGGTGTGAAATAATTTTTGTTGAGTGGATAGATTTTAGTTGGGGTAGTCGTTCAACATTCTACAAGAACAACTTACCATGGACTATGATTTTTCTGAAACCATGACCGATTTCAAATCGATCCTGACCAAGATGAGTCTGTGGTGTGAAATAATTTTTGTTGAGTAAATAGATTTTAGTTGGGGTAGTCGTTCAACATTCTACAAGAACAACTTGCCATGGAGTATGATTTCTCTGAAACCATGATAGATTTCAAATCGATCCTGACCAAGATGAGTCTGTGGTGTGAAATAATTTTTGTTGAGTGGATAGATTTTAGTTGGGGTAGTCGTTCAACATTCTACAAGAACAACTTACCATGGACTATGATTTTTCTGAAACCATGACCGATTTCAAATCGATCCTGACCAAGATGAGTCTGTGGTGTGAAATAATTTTTGTTGAGTGGATAGATTTTATTTGGGGGTAGTCGTTCAACATTCTACAAGAACAACGAACCATGGAGTATGATATCTCTGAAACCATGATAGATTTCAAATCGATCCTGACCAAGATGAGTCTGTGGTGTGAAATAATTTTTGTTGAGTGGATAGATTTTAGTTATGGTAGTCGTTCAACATTTTACAAGAACAACGAACCATGGGCTATGATTTCTCTGAAACCATGATAGATTTCAAATCGATCCTGACCAAGATGAGTCTGTGGTGTGAAATAATTTTTGCTGAGTGGATAGATTTTAGTTAGGGGTAGTCGTTCAACATTCTACAAGAACAACTTACCATGGAGTATGATTTCTCTGAAATAATTTTTGTTGAGTGGATAGATTTTAGTTAGGGGTAGTCGTTCAACATTCTACAAGAACAACTTACCATGGACTATGATTTCTCTGAAATAATTTTTGTTGAGTGGATAGATTTTAGTTGGGATAGTCGTTCAACATTCTACAAGAACAACGAACCATGGAGTATGATTTCTCTGAAACCATGATAGATTTCAAATCGATCCTGACCAAGATGAGTCTGTGGTGTGAAATAATTTTTGTTGAGTGGATAGATTTTAGTTAGGGGTAGTCGTTCAACATTCTACAAGAACAACTTACCATGGAGTATGATTTCTCTGAAATAATTTTTGTTGAGTGGATAGATTTTAGTTGGGGTAGTCGTTCCACATTCTACAAGAACAACTTACCATGGAGTATGATTTCTCTGAAATAATTTTTGTTGAGTAGATAGATTTTAGTTGGGATAGTCGTTCAACATTCTACAAGACCAACGAACCATGGAGTATGATTTCTCTGAAACCATGATAGATTTCAAATCGATCCTGACCAAGATGCGTCTGTGGTGTGAAATAATTTTTGTTGAGTGGATAGATTTTAGTTGGGGTAGTCGTTCAACATTCTATAAGAACAACTTACCATGGACTATGATTTCTCTGAAACCATGATAGATTTCAAACCGATCCTGACCAAGATGAGTCTGTGGTGTGAAATAATTTTTGTTGAGTGGATAGATTTTAGTTGGGGTAGTCGTTCAACATTCTACAAGAACAACTTACCATGGAGTATGATTTCTCCCAAATAATTTTTGTTGAGTCAATAGGTTTTAGTTGGGATAGTCGTTCAACATTCTACAAGAACAATGAACCATGGAGTATGATTTCTCTGAAACCATGATAGATTTCAAATCGATCCTGACCAAGATGAGTCTGTGGTGTGAAATAATTTTTGTTGAGTGGATAGATTTTAGTTGGGGTAGTCGTTCAACATTCTACAAGAACAACTTACCATGGACTATGATTTCTCTGAAACCATGATAGATTTCAAATCGATCCTGACCAAGATGAGTGTGTGGTGTGAAATAATTTTTGTTGAGTGGATAGATTTTAGTTGGGGTAGTCGTTCAACATTTTACAAGAACAACGAACCATGGACTATGATTTCTCTGAAACCATGATAGATTTCAAATCGATCCTGACCAAGATGAGTCTGTGGTGTGAAATAGTTTTTGTTGAGTGGATAGATTTTAGTTAGGGGTAGTCGTTCAACATTCTACAAGAACAACTTACCATGGAGTATGATTTCTCTGAAATAATTTTTGTTGAGTGGATAGATTTTAGTTAGGGGTAGTCGTTCAACATTCTACAAGAACAACTTACCATGGACTATGATTTCTCTGAAACCATGATAGATTTCAAATCGATCCTGACCAAGACGAGTCTGTGGTGTGAAATAATTTTTGTTGAGTGGATAGATTTTCGTTAGGGGTAGTCGTTCAACATTCTACAAGAACAACGATTCATGGAGTATGATTTCTCTGAAACCATGATAGATTTCAAATCGATCCTGACCAAGATGAGTCTGTGGTGTGAAATAATTTTTGTTGAGTGGATAGATTTTAGTTGGGGTAGTCGTTCAACATTCTACAAGAACAACGAACCATGGAGTATGATTTCTCTGAAATAATTTTTGTTGAGTGGATATATTTTAGTTGGGATAGTCGTTCAACATTTTACAAGAACAACGAACCATGGACTATGATTTCTCTGAAACCATGATAGATTTCAAATCGATCCTGACCAAGATGAGTCTGTGGTGTGAAATAATTTTTGTTGAGTGGATAGATTTTAGTTGGGGGTAGTCGTTCAACATTCTACAAGAACAACGAACCATGGAGTATGATTTCTCTGAAACCATGATAGATTTCAAATCGATCCTGACCAAGATGAGTCTGTGGTGTGAAATAATTTTTGTTGAGTGGATAGATTTTAGTTAGGGGTAGTCGTTCAACATTCTACAAGAACAACTTACCATGGACTATGATTTCTCTGAAACCATGATAGATTTCAAATCGATCCTGGAAAAGATGAGTCTGTGGTGTGAAATAATTTTTGTTGAGTGGATAGATTTTAGTTAGGGGTAGTCGTTCAACATTCTACAAGAACAACTTAAAATGGAGTATGATTTCTCTGAAATAATTTTTGTTGAGTGGATAGATTTTAGTTAGGGGTAGTCGTTCAACATTCTACAAGAACAACTTACCATGGAATATGATTTCTCTGAAATAATTTTTGTTGAGTGGATAGATTTTAGTTGGGGTAGTCGTTCAACATTCTACAAGAACAACTTACCATGGACTATGATTTCTCTGAAACCATGATAGATTTCAAATCGATCCTGACCAAGATGAGTCTGTGGTGTGAAATAATTTTTGTTGAGTGGATAGATTTTCGTTAGGGGTAGTCGTTCAACATTCTACAAGAACAACTTACCATGGAGTATGATTTCTCTGAAATAATTTTTGTTGAGTGGATAGATTTTAGTTGGGGTAGTCGTTCAACATTCTACAAGAACAACTTACCATGGACTATGATTTCTCTGAAACCATGATAGATTTCAAATCGATCCTGACCAAGATGAGTCTGTGGTGTGAAATAATTTTTGTTGAGTGGACAGATTTTAGTTGGGATAGACGTTCAACATTCTACAAGAACAACGAACCATGGAGTATGATTTCTCTGAAACCATGATAGATTTCAAATCGATCCTGACCAAGATGAGTCTGTGGTGTGAAATAATTTTTGTTGAGTGGATAGATTTTAGTTGGGATAGTCGTTCAACATTCTACAAGAACAACGAACCATGGAGTATGATTTCTCTGAAACCATGATAGATTTCAAATCGATCCTGACCAAGATGAGTCTGTGGTGTGAAATAATTTTTGTTGAGTGGATAGATTTTATTTGGGGTAGTCGTTCAACATTCTACAAGAACAACTTACCATGGACTATGATTTTTCTGAAACCATGACCGATTTCAAATCGATCCTGACCAAGATGAGTCTGCGGTGTGAAATAATTTTTGTTGAGTAAATAGATTTTAGTTGGGGTAGTCGTTCAACATTCTACAAGAACAACTTACCATGGAGTATGATTTCTCTGAAACCATGATAGATTTCAAATCGATCCTTACCAAGATGAGTCTGTGGTGTGAAATAATTTTTGTTGAGTGGATAGATTTTATTTGGGGGTAGTCGTTCAACATTTTACAAGAACAACGAAAAATGGACTATGATTTCTCTGAAACCATGATAGATTTCAAATCGATCCTGACCAAGATGAGTCTATGGTGTGAAATAATTTTTGTTGAGTGGATAGATTTTAGTTAGGGGTAGTCGTTCAACATTCTACAAGAACAACTTACCATGGAGTATGATTTCTCTGAAATAATTTTTGTTGAGTGGATAGATTTTAGTTAGGGGTAGTCGTTCAACATTCTACAAGAACAACTTACCATGGACTATGATTTCTCTGAAATAATTTTTGTTGAGTGGATAGATTTTAGTTGGGATAGTCGTTCAACATTCTACAAGAACAACGAACCATGGAGTATGATTTCTCTGAAACCATGATAGATTTCAAATCGATCCTGACCAAGATGAGTCTGTGGTGTGAAATAATTTTTGTTGAGTGGATAGATTTTAGTTAGGGGTAGTCGTTCAACATTCTACAAGAACAACTTACCATGGAGTATGATTTCTCTGAAATAATTTTTGTTGAGTGGATAGATTTTAGTTGGGGTAGTCGTTCAACATTCTACAAGAACAACTTACCATGGAGTATGATTTCTCTGAAATAATTTTTGTTGAGTAGATAGATTTTAGTTGGGATAGTCGTTCAACATTCTACAAGAACAACGAACCATGGAGTATGATTTCTCTGAAACCATGATAGATTTCAAATCGATCCTGACCAAGATGAGTCTGTGGTGTGAAATAATTTTTGTTGAGTGGATAGATTTTAGTTGGGGTAGTCGTTCAACATTCTACAAGAACAACTTACCATGGACTATGATTTCTCTGAAACCATGATAGATTTCAAACCGATCCTGACCAAGATGAGTCTGTGGTGTGAAATAATTTTTGTTGAGTGGATAGATTTTAGTTGGGGTAGTCGTTCAACATTCTACAAGAACAACTTACCATGGAGTATGATTTCTCTGAAATAATTTTTGTTGAGTGGATAGGTTTTAGTTGGGATAGTCGTTCAACATTCTACAAGAACAACGAACCATGGAGTATGATTTCTCTGAAACCATGATAGATTTCAAATCGATCCTGACCAAGATGAGTCTGTGGTGTGAAATAATTTTTGTTGAGTGGATAGATTTTAGTTGGGGTAGTCGTTCAACATTCTACAAGAACAACTTACCATGGACTATGATTTCTCTGAAACCATGATAGATTTCAAATCGATCCTGACCAAGATGAGTCTGTGGTGTGAAATAATTTTTGTTGAGTGGATAGATTTTAGTTGGGGTAGTCGTTCAACATTCTACAAGAACAACTTACCATGGACTATGATTTCTCTGAAACCATGATAGATTTCAAATCGATCCTGACCAAGATGAGTCTGTGGTGTGAAATAATTTTTGTTGAGTGGATAGATTTTAGTTAGGGGTAGTCGTTCAACATTCTACAAGAACAACTTACCATGGAGTATGATTTCTCTGAAATAATTTTTGTTGAGTGGATAGATTTTAGTTAGGGGTAGTCGTTCAACATTCTACAAGAACAACTTACCATGGACTATGATTTCTCTGAAACCATGATAGATTTCAAATCGATCCTGACCAAGATGAGTCTGTGGTGTGAAATAATTTTTGTTGAGTGGATAGATTTTAGTTGGGGTAGTCGTTCAACATTCTACAAGAACAACTTACCATGGAGTATGATTTCTCTGAAACCATGATAGATTTCAAATCGATCCTGACCAAGATGAGTCTGTGGTGTGAAATAATTTTTGTTGAGTGGATAGATTTTAGTTAGGGGTAGTCGTTCAACATTCTACAAGAACAACTTACCATGGAGTATGATTTCTCTGAAATAATTTTTGTTGAGTGGATAGATTTTAGTTAGGGGTAGTCGTTCAACATTCTACAAGAACAACTTACCATGGACTATGATTTCTCTGAAATAATTTTTGTTGAGTGGATAGATTTTAGTTGGGATAGTCGTTCAACATTCTACAAGAACAACGAACCATGGAGTATGATTTCTCTGAAACCATGATAGATTTCAAATCGATCCTGACCAAGATGAGTCTGTGGTGTGAAATAATTTTTGTTGAGTGGATAGATTTTAGTTAGGGGTAGTCGTTCAACATTCTACAAGAACAACTTACCATGGAGTATGATTTCTCTGAAATAATTTTTGTTGAGTGGATAGATTTTAGTTGGGGTAGTCGTTCAACATTTTACAAGAACAACGAAAAATGGACTATGATTTCTCTGAAACCATGATAGATTTCAAATCGATCCTGACCAAGATGAGTCTATGGTGTGAAATAATTTTTGTTGAGTGGATAGATTTTAGTTAGGGGTAGTCGTTCAACATTCTACAAGAACAACTTACCATGGAGTATGATTTCTCTGAAATAATTTTTGTTGAGTGGATAGATTTTAGTTAGGGGTAGTCGTTCAACATTCTACAAGAACAACTTACCATGGACTATGATTTCTCTGAAATAATTTTTGTTGAGTGGATAGATTTTAGTTGGGATAGTCGTTCAACATTCTACAAGAACAACGAACCATGGAGTATGATTTCTCTGAAACCATGATAGATTTCAAATCGATCCTGACCAAGATGAGTCTGTGGTGTGAAATAATTTTTGTTGAGTGGATAGATTTTAGTTAGGGGTAGTCGTTCAACATTCTACAAGAACAACTTACCATGGAGTATGATTTCTCTGAAATAATTTTTGTTGAGTGGATAGATTTTAGTTGGGGTAGTCGTTCAACATTTTACAAGAACAACGAAAAATGGACTATGATTTCTCTGAAACCATGATAGATTTCAAATCGATCCTGACCAAGATGAGTCTATGGTGTGAAATAATTTTTGTTGAGTGGATAGATTTTAGTTAGGGGTAGTCGTTCAACATTCTACAAGAACAACTTACCATGGAGTATGATTTCTCTGAAATAATTTTTGTTGAGTGGATAGATTTTATTTGGGGGTAGTCGTTCAACATTTTACAAGAACAACGAAAAATGGACTATGATTTCTCTGAAACCATGATAGATTTCAAATCGATCCTGACCAAGATGAGTCTATGGTGTGAAATAATTTTTGTTGAGTGGATAGATTTTAGTTAGGGGTAGTCGTTCAACATTCTACAAGAACAACTTACCATGGAGTATGATTTCTCTGAAATAATTTTTGTTGAGTGGATAGATTTTAGTTAGGGGTAGTCGTTCAACATTCTACAAGAACAACTTACCATGGACTATGATTTCTCTGAAATAATTTTTGTTGAGTGGATAGATTTTAGTTGGGATAGTCGTTCAACATTCTACAAGAACAACGAACCATGGAGTATGATTTCTCTGAAACCATGATAGATTTCAAATCGATCCTGACCAAGATGAGTCTGTGGTGTGAAATAATTTTTGTTGAGTGGATAGATTTTAGTTAGGGGTAGTCGTTCAACATTCTACAAGAACAACTTACCATGGAGTATGATTTCTCTGAAATAATTTTTGTTGAGTGGATAGATTTTAGTTGGGGTAGTCGTTCAACATTCTACAAGAACAACTTACCATGGAGTATGATTTCTCTGAAATAATTTTTGTTGAGTAGATAGATTTTAGTTGGGATAGTCGTTCAACATTCTACAAGAACAACGAACCATGGAGTATGATTTCTCTGAAACCATGATAGATTTCAAATCGATCCTGACCAAGATGAGTCTGTGGTGTGAAATAATTTTTGTTGAGTGGATAGATTTTAGTTGGGGTAGTCGTTCAACATTCTACAAGAACAACTTACCATGGACTATGATTTCTCTGAAACCATGATAGATTTCAAACCGATCCTGACCAAGATGAGTCTGTGGTGTGAAATAATTTTTGTTGAGTGGATAGATTTTAGTTGGGGTAGTCGTTCAACATTCTACAAGAACAACTTACCATGGAGTATGATTTCTCTGAAATAATTTTTGTTGAGTGGATAGGTTTTAGTTGGGATAGTCGTTCAACATTCTACAAGAACAACGAACCATGGAGTATGATTTCTCTGAAACCATGATAGATTTCAAATCGATCCTGACCAAGATGAGTCTGTGGTGTGAAATAATTTTTGTTGAGTGGATAGATTTTAGTTGGGGTAGTCGTTCAACATTCTACAAGAACAACTTACCATGGACTATGATTTCTCTGAAACCATGATAGATTTCAAATCGATCCTGACCAAGATGAGTCTGTGGTGTGAAATAATTTTTGTTGAGTGGATAGATTTTAGTTGGGGTAGTCGTTCAACATTCTACAAGAACAACTTACCATGGACTATGATTTCTCTGAAACCATGATAGATTTCAAATCGATCCTGACCAAGATGAGTCTGTGGTGTGAAATAATTTTTGTTGAGTGGATAGATTTTAGTTAGGGGTAGTCGTTCAACATTCTACAAGAACAACTTACCATGGAGTATGATTTCTCTGAAATAATTTTTGTTGAGTGGATAGATTTTAGTTAGGGGTAGTCGTTCAACATTCTACAAGAACAACTTACCATGGACTATGATTTCTCTGAAACCATGATAGATTTCAAATCGATCCTGACCAAGATGAGTCTGTGGTGTGAAATAATTTTTGTTGAGTGGATAGATTTTAGTTGGGGTAGTCGTTCAACATTCTACAAGAACAACTTACCATGGAGTATGATTTCTCTGAAACCATGATAGATTTCAAATCGATCCTGACCAAGATGAGTCTGTGGTGTGAAATAATTTTTGTTGAGTGGATAGATTTTAGTTAGGGGTAGTCGTTCAACATTCTACAAGAACAACTTACCATGGAGTATGATTTCTCTGAAACCATGATAGATTTCAAATCGATCCTGACCAAGATGAGTCTGTGGTGTGAAATAATTTTTGTTGAGTGGATAGATTTTAGTTGGGGTAGTCGTTCAACATTCTACAAGAACAACTTACCATGGAGTATGATTTCTCTGAAACCATGATAGATTTCAAATCGATCCTGACCAAGATGAGTCTGTGGTGTGAAATAATTTTTGTTGAGTGGATAGATTTTAGTTGGGTAGTCGTTCAACATTCTACAAGAACAACTTACCATGGAGTATGATTTCTCTGAAATAATTTTTGTTGAGTGGATAGATTTTAGTTAGGGGTAGTCGTTCAACATTCTACAAGAACAACTTACCATGGAGTATGATTTCTCTGAAATAATTTTTGTTGAGTGGATAGATTTTAGTTGGGATAGTCGTTCAACATTCTACAAGAACAACTTACCATGGACTATGATTTCTCTGAAACCATGATAGATTTCAAATCGATCCTGACCAAGATGAGTCTGTGGTGTGAAATAATTTTTGTTGAGTGGATAGATTTTAGTTGGGTAGTCGTTCAACATTCTACAAGAACAACTTACCATGGACTATGATTTCTCTGAAACCATGATAGATTTCAAATCGATCCTGACCAAGATGAGTCTGTGGTGTGAAATAATTTTTGTTGAGTGGATAGATTTTAGTTGGGGTAGTCGTTCAACATTCTACAAGAACAACTTACCATGGACTATGATTTCTCTGAAACCATGATAGATTTCAAATCGATCCTGACCAAGATGAGTCTGTGGTGTGAAATAATTTTTGTTGAGTGGATAGATTTTAGTTGGGGTAGTCGTTCAACATTCTACAAGAACAACTTACCATGGAGTATGATTTCTCTGAAACCATGATAGATTCCAAATCGATTATGACCAAGATGAGTCTGTGGTGTGAAATAATTTTTGTTGAGTGGATAGATTTTAGTTGGGGTAGTCGTTCAACATTCTACAAGAACAACTTACCATGGAGTATGATTTCTCTGAAACCATGATAGATTTCAAATCGATCCTGACCAAGATGAGTCTGTGGTGTGAAATAATTTTTGTTGAGTGGATAGATTTTAGTTGGGGTAGTCGTTCAACATTCTACAAGAACAACTTACCATGGACTATGATTTCTCTGAAACCATGATAGATTTCAAATCGATCCTGACCAAGATGAGTCTGTGGTGTGAAATAATTTTTGTTGAGTGGATAGATTTTAGTTGGGGTAGTCGTTCAACATTCTACAAGAACAACTTACCATGGAGTATGATTTCTCTGAAACCATGATAGATTTCAAATCGATCCTGACCAAGATGAGTCTGTGGTGTGAAATAATTTTTGTTGAGTGGATAGATTTTAGTTGGGGTAGTCGTTCAACATTCTACAAGAACAACTTACCATGGAGTATGATTTCTCTGAAACCATGATAGATTTCAAATCGATCCTGACCAAGATGAGTCTGTGGTGTGAAATAATTTTTGTTGAGTGGATAGATTTTAGTTGGGGTAGTCGTTCAACATTCTACAAGAACAACTTACCATGGACTATGATTTCTCTGAAACCATGATAGATTTCAAATCGATCCTGACCAAGATGAGTCTGTGGTGTGAAATAATTTTTGTTGAGTGGATAGATTTTAGTTGGGGTAGTCGTTCAACATTCTACAAGAACAACTTACCATGGAGTATGATTTCTCTGAAACCATGATAGATTTCAAATCGATCCTGACCAAGATGAGTCTGTGGTGTGAAATAATTTTTGTTGAGTGGATAGATTTTAGTTGGGGTAGTCGTTCAACATTCTACAAGAACAACTTACCATGGACTATGATTTCTCTGAAACCATGATAGATTTCAAATCGATCCTGACCAAGATGAGTCTGTGGTGTGAAATAATTTTTGTTGAGTGGATAGATTTTAGTTGGGGTAGTCGTTCAACATTCTACAAGAACAACTTACCATGGAGTATGATTTCTCTGAAACCATGATAGATTCCAAATCGATTATGACCAAGATGAGTCTGTGGTGTGAAATAATTTTTGTTGAGTGGATAGATTTTAGTTGGGGTAGTCGTTGAACATTTTACAAGAACAACGAACCATGGACTATGATTTCTCTGAAACCATGATAGATTTCAAATCGATCCTGACCAAGATGAGTCTGTGGTGTGCAATAATTTTTGTTGAGTGGATAGATTTTAGTTAGGGGTAGTCGTTCAACATTCTACAAGAACAACTTACCATGGAGTATGATTTCTCTGAAATAATTTTTGCTGAGTGGATAGATTTTAGTTAGGGGTAGTCGTTCAACATTCTACAAGAACAACTTACCATGGACTATGATTTCTCTGAAACCATGATAGATTTCAAATCGATCCTGACCAAGATGAGTCTGTGGTGTGAAATAATTTTTGTTGAGTGGATAGATTTTAGTTGGGGTAGTCGTTCAACATTCTACAAGAACAACTTACCATGGACTATGATTTCTCTGAAACCATGATAGATTTCAAATCGATCCTGACCAAGATGAGTCTGTGGTGTGAAATAATTTTTGTTGAGTGGATAGATTTTAGTTGGGGTAGTCGTTCAACATTCTACAAGAACAACTTACCATGGAGTATGATTTCTCTGAAACCATGATAGATTTCAAATCGATCCTGACCAAGATGAGTCTGTGGTGTGAAATAATTTTTGTTGAGTGGATAGATTTTAGTTAGGGGTAGTCGTTCAACATTCTACAAGAACAACTTACCATGGAGTATGATTTCTCTGAAACCATGATAGATTTCAAATCGATCCTGACCAAGATGAGTCTGTGGTGTGAAATAATTTTTGTTGAGTGGATAGATTTTAGTTGGGGTAGTCGTTCAACATTCTACAAGAACAACTTACCATGGAGTATGATTTCTCTGAAACCATGATAGATTTCAAATCGATCCTGACCAAGATGAGTCTGTGGTGTGAAATAATTTTTGTTGAGTGGATAGATTTTAGTTGGGGTAGTCGTTCAACATTTTACAAGAACAACGAACCATGGAGTATGATTTCTCTGAAACCATGATAGATTTCAAATCGATCCTGACCAAGATGAGTCTGTGGTGTGAAATAATTTTTGTTGAGTGGATAGATTTTAGTTAGGGGTAGTCGTTCAACATTCTACAAGAACAACGAACCATGGAGTATGATTTCTCTGAAATAATTTTTGTTGAGTGGATAGATTTTAGTTAGGGGTAGTCGTTCAACATTCTACAAGAACAACGAACCATGGAGTATGATTTCTCTGAAATAATTTTTGTTGAGTGGATAGATTTTAGTTGGGGTAGTCGTTCAACATTCTACAAGAACAACGCACCATGGAGTATGATTTCTCTGCAACCATGATAGAATTCAAATCGATCCTGACCAAGATAAGTCTGTGGTGTGAAATAATTTTTGTTGAGTGGATAGATTTTAGTTGGGGTAGTCGTTCAACATTCTACAAGAACAACTTACCATGGACTATGATTTCTCTGAAACCATGATAGATTTCAAATCGATCCTGACCAAGATGAGTCTGTGGTGTGAAATAATTTTTGTTGAGTGGATAGATTTTAGTTAGGGGTAGTCGTTCAACATTCTACAAGAACAACTTACCATGGACTATGATTTCTCTGAAATAATTTTTGTTGAGTGGATAGATTTTAGTTGGGGTAGTCGTTCAACATTCTACAAGAACAACGAACCATGGAGTATGATTTCTCTGAAACCATGATAGATTTCAAATCGATCCTGACCAAGATGAGTCTGTGGTGTGAAATAATTTTTGTTGAGTGGATAGATTTTAGTTAGGGTAGTCGTTCAACATTCTACAAGAACAACTTACCATGGAGTATGATTTCTCTGAAATAATTTTTGTTGAGTGGATAGATTTTAGTTGGGATAGTCGTTCAACATTCTACAAGAACAACTTACCTGCCACCGAAGCAGGGACCAAATGGAGAGTCGGGCTGAAGAGGACACAACCTTTCCTCAGAACCTTCCGCCCCTTATGCCCCCGTTATGACCCAAGACTACAGGATTTCTTGGGCCAGTCCGAGCAGCCAGGACGGAAGGGTGTCCGCACCTTTGCAGCTGTATTCATGCTAGCTCCCGCCAGGTTCTAGCTCGTCGGATTGGGGGGGGATCTTGCTGCAGCAGCGACGGACGGTTGTTACGTTATTCCATGCCTGAGATTAGATGGAGTTGTCTCTACAAAATTGTTGAGGGGGACCCGAAATGTCCTGAAACCTACGCGAGGGAAAGCTGAAGGTGTCGGTTGCTCTCCAAGGGGTCTTTCAGTGAGAGGGAGAGCGTTAGATGGATTTGCTCTTCGGGAGATGACCCACCCCTGCGTCAAACCGGATCCTGTGAAGGGATCCGATCCAGCACTTCCTTGGCTACCATGTCTCCATGTTGATGGTAGCCCCTACATTGATACCAAAAAAATAACTTAACCCATTGTGTGCTCCTTCTTCGTCGTCAGCTTAGGTTACCGTATTGCCAGCCTGTCGATCACTTCTCCATCTAAATACCTACCCTAATAGCATCCTAAAAAGCTACAAAAGAAAAAAAAAATATAAGAGAATCGACTTCCCGTGAATCCTTCCAATATTCGGTAATCAGGAAAACAATAATATCAGAATCGATCGAATATGACACAAAAAAAATCTTAAATTTATACCATTAGTTAATTTACTTTTTCTTTTTATTTTAATTTATCTATAAGCACAATAGAAAGAAGAAAATAACAAATACTTACAATTCATTTTATTTAATTTTTTTTCCTACTATTTTTTTTTGTTAAATAAATTTGTACAAAATAAAAAAAAACAAACTTTAATTTTGACTCTTCCTTTTGTAGGAGACTGTACACTATATAAATATGTACGTTTATGTACTAGTAAAAAAAAAACCATATGTATAGTCCAAAAAGGAGAAACAATTGTTACTTAGTGTACCAAACAAAATTAAGCTCAGTATGAACGTTAGCAAAGAATAAAGAAAATGTTGGTTGGTGTATAAGATAGTAAAGCTTTGACACTCGTATTACAAAAAAAAATTTCGTTTATTAATTTGGTTATGTACATATGTATGTATGTATAGATCAAAGATCACTTACCCCGTGTATTTTCGATGTCATCCGGATGTTGTGCACAGTATCGCAGGAACTATGTTTGTCCTAATAAGGAAGTTAAAAAAGAACACTAAACGAAATATTTTTGGGTTGCCTTATATACACTTTCTATTTAGAAATTTAGAAAGAGATCACATCAGATAGGTATGTATAGATGTACTTTTATATATATATATAATACTTTTTTTTTCTGCTGTCACTGCTGAACTTTATTTTTTTTTTTTTCTTTTCTTTTTTCACAAATCAACTTCTAATTATTATTAATATTAAAATGATCTACACTGTAATTAAGATAAGGGGGGATCGATAAGGAGACTAGGAGGGAGACGGCTTGATACCGGGGGTGGTGGGAAATTTGAATTTTGTTGCTGCATCTCACTGGCTGGATGTTTCGGACACGGTGGTAAAGATGAAGTTGTTGTTGGGCTGCTCACTGGTGTCTTACTTTTAGGTGGTGAGGTGTGTTGCGAGACCCGGTGTAGTAACTCTACCTGGTGTCTCGTTGCTAAAGGTGTTTTCGTGTATGGGTTGTTGGGGGGAGGGGGTGGCGTGGTGATGTTGTTGGTGGGTTTTTTCCGTGGGGTGGTTTTTTGGGGCGCGTGCGGTGAATTTACGCGTGATCTTGCGAACACTCTCAGTTTGGCAATTTATATGTATGTATGTATTTAGGGGTTTAGTTAGCGGGGGTGACTTTTTTTTCTTTTTGCACGGCTATATAGGGCACACTTTCATGTTTTTTTTTATTTTTATTTTTTTTGTGTTGCGAAGCACTTTTCTTTTTTTTTGTTTTTGTTGTTTCGACGCTACGTTTAAGTTTATCACAGACATACTTTTTTTTTTACACTTCTACCGCCGCGTTAACCCATCCTCACTTGAGGAGACCGTCCCGCCACGACCCTCCAATTCTTCCAAGAACTTTCCATAATCAGACTAAGAGAGCGAATCTGGGTCCGCTCGCCCTTATATAGGGTCCTGGGATTGGGGGCGATTCACCCACACTTTCTACGCCTTATGGTGGCGTGTCACTTCCGGGTGACCTGTATTTGGCTGGATTTCATTGGGAAAATTTTTGAAATGGCAGGGACATAATACTTAGCCACCTTCACATGTACATGTATGCCAAACATAATTTTTCAAATAAAATCCTGCCAAATAAGGACTCCGGTTTATTACTGACGCACCCGTTAAGCCTTTTTTTTGTGTCGGTGTGGGTGAGAATCACCCCATCTCAAGCTCAACAGTACGCCTATATCATATCTCCATATATTTTGGTCATTTTGGGGGTCATCCTCGAATAAGGCCGATGGTCCGATGGTACGGACTCCGGGTGGTAGCAAACAGACATGGGTTCAAAACCCACGAGCGACTTCACATTATTTTTTTTTTCTTTTCATTTATTGTATTTTTATTTTGTCAGCCACTCCTTTTGTAAGCCAGTGTAATGGCGCTCCATTGTGGTGAATACATCCTATTCTACCCCCACCATTACCAACTGCACATAACCGGAAACCAACCCATACTTATTCAAGAAACACTCTCTATAAAAGCTTCTTTTTTTTTTTAACAAAATTGGTTTTCACTCAAGCTAGGCTCCATTCACAATAGCTTCTATGCCACAGCTTCTCCAATTGTTAAAAAAAAACTGATTTGTAAATGAAGGATTCCCCACAAAACCTTAGCGTTTTCAAGTTTTACGCTGAAAACGAAAAGGGAAAAAGAATCCGAAGCACCTTAACTGATAATGCCGAACCCCACACCTGATAAACGTCTCATGCTCAGATTGAGCTAGCTATAATAACTAACGGATATTTCACCTCCTTAAATCCTTTGCGTGATATACTCCTACTCTTTTGTCTAACAAGTCTTCTAGTTCGTACAAGTTATTGCCAATAATCCTTCTAACTCGCATCTTTAGGAATTTGGGGCTGAGTTTCGCACCAGCATATTTAACCGCCTTGCTTCTTGTGTTATAGGCGATTTCGTACCGAAGATGGGCCTTCGCCAAAGACTCCTTAATGTACGCGTGCAGGATGTTCATTTTGAACACTTTCGGTAGCCAATTGATTTCGGAGTTGTTAAGGCTTCCGAGCTCCCTTAGCAACTTGTAATTGGATCCATGTTCAGCCATCTGTTGCCCGAAGAGGGCCTCGTACGGCGACATTTGTATTGCAGAATGCACAGCTGTGCGAAGAGCACACGTTATTGTGGGAAGGTGTAGATCCCAAGACTTTTGTTCTGGATCGATGTATGACCGGATGGCAGCAAGTACGGACCTATTCACTCTTTCACTCGCATTAGACTGAGGAGAGTACGAGGCTGTCCTAATGTGGGTGATACCATAAGCGGTCATCAATTTCTCGAACTCAGTGCTAGTGAACTGCTTGCCATTGTCAGTCAATATCGATTCAGGAACACCAAAAGTATAAAAGATTTGTTCCTGTAGAAACTTTAGAGTAGCGGCGGAGGTAGCGGACTTAAGTGGTTGAAGAACAACGAACTTAGTGAGTTGGTCCAACGCAACAAGTATATGAGTGTTACCATTTTTGGACCGAGGATAGGGGCCAAGAAAATCAAGGTAGACCAGTTGGAACGGTCTATCCACCACAAATGCTTTACCCATAGGTGGACGCAAGACAGTGTTTGGAGCTTTGGTCATCTTACATACATCACAATTAGCGATGAAATTTCTCACTTGCACTGCCATATTGGGCTAGAAAAATCTTTGTTGGAGACGGTAGAGGGTTTTGGTTATACCGCCATGCGAAGCCCGAGGTGTTTGATGAGCCAGAGAGATCAGGTGTTCGGTAAGCTCTTCTGGAACCCAGAGTTTCCAAACGAGATCATCCTCCAGTGGATTTCCTGTGCAATGTCTGACCTTCTTGTAGACGAAATTGTTCGAAACTTGAAGATCAGGTAGCTGGTCTTTTTGCTCTTCGATGGTGCGAATAATCTTGCGGTATTCCTCAGATTGAAAGCTAAGGTCCTCGAGATCAATATGCAGAACATCGGATGGATTCTTCACCATTGAAACATCGAGCTGCATCGCGTCTACCTCATACACTCTAGACAGTGCATCCGGCACAACATTCAGCGAGCCCTTACGATGTTCAATGGTGAAATCGAACGCCTGTAATTTCAGGCTCCATCGTGCTAATCGTCCACTTAAATCTTTCTGGTTCGTCAGCCACTTCAGGCTAGCATTGTCCGTAATAACTTTAAAGGGCTGACCCTCAATATAGGCTCTAAATTTCTGCACTCCCACGACAGCAGCGAGACACTCACGCTCAGTCACACTATAATTGCGTTGGGCTGGATTAAGTTTGTGCGAAAAGTAGTAAACAGGCTTTTCTACCGCGTTCTCGTCTTCTTGACACAACACGCAACCAATACCGGTCGCTGACGCATCGCAAAGTAAAATAAATTGCTTGGAGAAGTCGGGATTAATAAGAATAGGCGCTGATGTCAACGTTGACTTAATGGCACTGAATGCTTCGATGGCCTTATCATCAAAATTGAAGGTCTTTCCCTTCTTTAGGGTGTCGGTCAAGGGAGTAGCAAGTGAAGAAAAATCCTTCACGAAGCGATGATACCATCCCGCGAGTCCTAAGAAACGGCGAACTTGACGAGCTGTTTTCGGAACAGGAAAGTCGTTGATTGCAGCTATTTTTCCCGGATCTGCTTTCAAACAACACTTACCTACGATATATCCTAGGTATTTCAACTCCTGAAAACAAAACTTCGACTTTCCGACGTTAATCGTCAAACCTGCCTCTTTCAACCTATTCGCCACGATCTTCAACATGTCGATATGTTCATCAAAAGTTCTCGATACAATCACCAGATCATCTAGGTAGACAAAGATGTTTTCTCTCAGTTGATGTGGTACCATTTTGTCCATTAGTCTGCACATGCGCTGAGGCGCATTGCATAGACCAAATGGCATCACATTAAACTGGTACAGAGGTCTGCCTGGAACCGTAAAAGCCGTCTTCTGTCTGGATTCACTCTCCAGTGGGATCTGCCAAAAGGCGTCTTTCAGATCTACACTAGAAATGTAATGCGTATCTGAAAGACGACCTAGTAATCCTTCTATATGAAGAAGTGGATACGCATCTTTCCGTGTAACTTCATTGACCTTCCGGTAGTCTAAACACAACCGATTTTTACCCGGTTTGCGAATAAGAACGACCGGAGAGTTCCATGGGCTGGTACTTTCTTCAATTACACCCATTTCCAGCATGCGATCCAATTCCTCATACAGTAGTTTCTGTACCGCTGGAGAAACCGGATAGTGACGCTGCTTTATAGGTTCGGCATCCCCTGTGTCGATATGATGTACCTCTAGCGTTGTCTTACCTAAGCCAACAGTGGCAGAGGACGGAAACAAGCTGACGGTTTCCTTTAGCCTTCTAGACTCATCTGCTGTCAGTATATGAGCACTTTTTATGGGCTCTTGAGCGGGAACATCATTCGAAATTTCGGCTATCAGATTTGGCGCTATGTCGAATAGTTTCCAGAAGTCGATACCTAGGTACAGCTTTTGTTGTAAGGATGGAGCTACTAATAGGCGCATTTTTTTAGTCTTCCCTTTGTACGTAATGTCTGCCATCACCTTTCCTACTATAGACTGCGTCTTGCCATCTGCGGTCCTGATGTTGGATGAAAAACTTGTTAAGTTTATACCGCGTTTCTTTAAAACGTCTATACCGCCCTCACCCAAACAACTGACACTAGCTCCGCTATCCAGAAGACCCAAAATTGGTTCTCCGAAAATCTGTACGGTTGCATACGGTCGGGGATCTTCTGCGGTGCTACAGAGTGTGGTTGCTTCAATGGCTCGGTACATACATTTCTTCTCCTTGAATTTCTCGCGTAGATCTTCAATTTTCTTCGACACTGGACTTCTTTCGGTGTTAAATATCCTATCACGTACGGTGTAGTAATTCATAAGGCGGTCATGCAACGACTTAATTGGTCTGGAGGGTTTTGGCAACTTCGATAATATTGGGCTTTCAGGAGCCTTCATCTCGCGGGTTAAAATCTTTATTGGCTTAATGTCAGTGCTATTTTCAGTTTGCGAGCAGTTGTTATTGAGGTTTGTCGATGTAGTGTTTATGGACTGCCCGGGTGCTTGTTTCGGAAGCAACCCATTCCGGTTGCCTGGATGCTCCATCTCACGTTTCCCGAACACTTAGGGCACTGAGGTGTGGTGGTGTTCTCGTGTCCACATTTGTAGCAGAATAGTGCTCTTTGCGGGTCGGGGCACTCGTAAAACGAATGGCCGATTTTCTTGCAGTTCCAGCAGTTATAGTTCCGTGTATCTCTCCTCGCTTGTAACTCCTCGACTATCGAAGTAGCCCCAGCTACAGATGTAGTGAGCTCAGCTTCTGAAACAAAATTTCTACGTGGCGGTGGAACAAAACCTGTCCTCGATCTTTGCTGGTCATGGTCGTTACTATATTTTTCAATATTCCGACAAACATAGACCATTTCTGGGAGACTGTTTGTTTGAAACGTAATCAACAGCTCTCCCATTCGTCGTCGAACATTTTGCTTCAGTAGCTCGATTAGCTCACGGTCTGGTTTGGGAACTCGAAGGCGACTGTTCATTTGTTGGATACAGGTGTAGAAGTCATCAAAGGACTCCGATGGACTTTGTTTTCTGTCGTACATCTTTCTTGATAGCTCCGAGTCGGTCTCCAGACTCCTATACTGGTCAATAAGATCGCAGCGTATGGCTATCCAAGAAACTCCTGGACTTGATTTGATGAATCCCCAGAACCAGCTTTCGACTTGTCCACTTACAAACTGATGGAAATTCATCACCACTTCATCCCACGAGGCATTGTAGCACATGCGCAGTCTCTCCAGCCTGAAAATGAACTCGTCGACGGTCATGTTTCGATTGTCGAACTTGAGGCCCCATTTGTGGAAGTTATGGGCGTGAGGCCTAATTACAGAAGACGGAGGCGGCGGGCTAACATGGGAATCACAATGTGGTTCATTGAACGTCATGTTATTCAACCGCTGCAGGAAGTTATCGACGTTGGCGCTTCGACTCGGATTGGGTGGAGGACCTGTCGAATTGTTCCGTACGGTATAACCAGGGAGGTGTTCATCACTGCATCTCCCTTCAGGGGGACCTTGTCCATTAATTGGAGTAGTAGCTGCCAGAGTCTGTTGAACTAGACTCGCTACTTCCTCTCGGATGAACTCGCGGCTTTTGTTCATTTCCTCGCGGATCACGCGTAATTCTTCCGCTCGAGTTAGTCCCACTATAGCTACTACTCTTTCTTGAATGTAATCCATAAGGTCCTTCTCCTCGGTTTCCATTGGTGGTCTAGGACTGGGATGTGAGGAAATGTTTACACCCGATGGTCCTGCTGCATTCTGTTCCATCTCGACTTCTGTGATCGACACACTGCTTCCCTTTGGAACACTTTTAGTCGTGGTGTTTACCACGTCTCTTTTCCGTAAGCTGTATTGTACGGTTTTAGTTTGCCTTCTCTTATCTGGATCAGACATGAGAACAAAAAATCTAAGTGAAGCTAGGCAGAGATAAGAACAAAATATCTGTGAAACTCAGCTGTCCCAAATTCAAAGAAAATAAAATCCAAAAACCAAAAAAAACTATTGAATATCAAAACTAAATTCAGAGAGAACAAGGGTATCCTTGAAAGAAAATTAAAAAAATAATAACAGACTTAAACTGGATTAAAAATAAAGCTATATGAATGAACAAAAAAAAAATTCAAAGTATCTATAACTAAGTAAATGCAAAAACAAGAAAGAAAAAATGTATTCAAAAAAAAAATCTAAAGCAACTACGGAAAAAAAAAATTCAAACCCATGAAAATTCAATGTATCTATAACTAAAATGAATCAAATCCCAAAAGCTAAAACTATCTTTGTGTATATAATGAGAATACAAACTCAAAGTATACCTAAACCAAAAGAAAAATCAAAAATCCAAAATATAAAAAGTATCTATGACCAAAATAAGAATCTGAAATTAAGGGTTCCTGCCAATCAAATAAAAAAAAAACAAATCTCAAAACTAAATCAAAAAAACGAAAATAATAATAAACCAAAAATCAATCAGTATCGTACAAGTAAAAACTACAAATCATAAAATAGGCGGGGAGGAGAAGTGACTTTCGTAGACGGCGGTAACAACGACGAGTTTGAAGAAGTAATAGGTCCATGTGTACATCTCACTGTAAGACAATACAAATTATTTGAATTTTTCAAGGCGTTCAGGCGCAAGATCGAAAGCGCTGTTTTTCTGCTTACTCCCCAAGAGACTGTAAGACGATGCAACTGATACTTGCATTAAAACCAAGCTGTAATGCAGGGCATACGCCTCGTGGCCTCTTGCCTTTCACAGATGCTAGTAGTGGAAGGGTAGGGTTGAAGAGGGATCTCGGGGTCTGTTGCAACAGACGTAGATAGAAGCTATGGCATCCCAGCTACCGGACAATCATCACCCCTCAATCTCTCCTACTACCCGATAAGGTCTGCTCAACCGACTCCTCACAACAGACGTAGCCATGCCTACGCGCATGCATCTACCGGCTGAAGAGATCGGTCTCACACTCCTATGTCTGGTGATCAAGCTAGCTAGGGAACCGCTTGGTTACGCAGCAGACGTATACGGAACTCCTATGTCCATATACCGGACGAACCTTACGTTTCCCAGCGTAGCCTAATCAAAATAAAAACCAATCTGTAAAAGGAAGAAGAGTTATCATAAAGAACAAGAGGTTAGTATGACAGACAAAGGTCAGTAATACGGAAGAGCGTAACTGAACTTCGATCTGTACCCCCTGAAACCAAAAAAAAAGAAAACACACGTAGGCTAAAAAAAGGAAGAACTCAAGACGTTTTCGGGCCCCACGTTGGGCGCCACCTGTAACGGAATAAAAAGGTCGGTTGTGTGTCTCTGTTGGTTCGGATTGTCACCCGTATCACCTTCGCATTGGTCACGGGCCGTTGTGGCCGAAGGTCCACCTGCCACCGAAGCAGGGACCAAATGGAGAGTAGGGCTGAAGAGGACACAACCTTTCCTCAGAACCTTCCGCCCCTTATGCCCCCGTTATGACCCAAGACTACAGGATTTCTTGGGCCAGTCCGAGCAGCCAGGACGGAAGGGTGTCCGCACCTTTGCAGCTGTAGGCATGCTAGCTCCCGCCAGGTTCTAGCTCGTCGGATTGGGGGGGGATCTTGCTGCAGCAGCGACGGACGGTTGTTACGTTATTCCATGCCTGAGATTAGATGGAGTTGTCTCTACAAAATTGTTGAGGGGGACCCGAAATGTCCTGAAACCTACGCGAGGGAAAGCTGAAGGTGTCGGTTGCTCTCCAAGGGGTCTTTCAGTGAGAGGGAGAGCGTTAGATGGATTTGCTCTTCGGGAGATGACCCACCCCTGCGTCAAACCGGATCCTGTGAAGGGATCCGATCCAGCACTTCCTTGGCTACCATGTCTCCATGTTGATGGTAGCCCCTACATTGATACCAAAAAAATAACTTAACCCATTGTGTGCTCCTTCTTCGTCGTCAGCTTAGGTTACCGTATTGCCAGCCTGTCGATCACTTCTCCATCTAAATACCTACCCTAATAGCATCCTAAAAAGCTACAAAAGAAAAAAAAAATATAAGAGAATCGACTTCCCGTGAATCCTTCCAATATTCGGTAATCAGGAAAACAATAATATCAGAATCGATCGAATATGACACAAAAAAAATCTTAAATTTATACCATTAGTTAATTTACTTTTTCTTTTTATTTTAATTTATCTATAAGCACAATAGAAAGAAGAAAATAACAAATACTTACAATTCATTTTATTTAATTTTTTTTCCTACTATTTTTTTTTGTTAAATAAATTTGTACAAAATAAAAAAAAAACAAACTTTAATTTTGACTCTTCCTTTTGTAGGAGACTGTACACTATATAAATGTGTACGTTTATGTACTAGTAAAAAAAAAACCATATGTATAATCCAAAAAGGAGAAACAATTGTTACTTAGTGTACCAAAAAAAATTAAGCTCAGTATGAAAAGAATAAAGAAAATGTTGGTTTGTGTATAAGATAGTAAAGCTTTGACACTCGAATTACAAAAAAAAATTTCGTTTATTAATTTGGTTATGTACATATGTATGTATGTATAGATCAAAGATCACTTACCCCGTGTATTTTCGATGTCATCCGGATGTTGTGCACAGCATCGCAGGAACTATGTTTGTCCTAATAAGGAAGTTAAAAAAGAACACTAAACGAAATATTTTTGGGTTGCCTTATATACACTTTCTATTTAGAAATTTAGAAAGAGATCACATCAGATAGGTATGTATAGATGTACTTTTATATATATATATAATACTTTTTTTTTCTGCTGTCACTGCTGAACTTTATTTTTTTTTTTCTTTTCTTTTTTCACAAATCAACTTCTAATTATTATTAATATTAAAATGATCTACACTGTAATTAAGATAAGGGAAGGGGGGATCGATAAGGAGACTAGGAGGGAGACGGCTTGATACCGGGGGTGGTGGGAAATTTGAATTTTGTTGCTGCATCTCACTGGCTGGATGTTTCGGACACGATGGTAAAGATGAAGTTGTTGTTGGGCTGCTCACTGGTGTCTTACTTTTAGGTGGTGAGGTGTGTTGCGAGACCCGGTGTAGTAACTCTACCTGGTGTCTCGTTGCTAAAGGTGTTTTCGTGTATGGGTTGTTGGGGGGAGGGGGTGGCGTGGTGATGTTTTTTGGGGCGCGTGCGGTGAATTTACGCGTGATCTTGCGAACACTCTCAGTTTGGCAATTTATATGTAGGTATGTATTTAGGGGTTTAGTTAGCGGGGGTGACTTTTTTTTTCTTTTTGCACGGCTATATAGGGCACACTTTCATGTTTTTTTTTTATTTTTATTTCTTTTGTGTTGCGAAGCACTGTTTCACGAAGTAGAAAGAGGGTGGTTTGTCTAGGATTTCTTCTTTTTGGTTTTATTCAACTTTCCACCTTTTTTTTTTCTTTTTACACTTTTCCACTTTTTTTTCTATTTTTATTTTTTTTTAAGTATTCTTTAAGTATTTTCTTTTTTTTTGTTTTTGTTGTTTCGATGCTACGTCTAAGTTTATCACAGACATACTTTTTTTTTTACACTTCTACCGCCGCGTTAACCCATCCTCACTTGAGGAGACCGTCCCGCCACGACCCTCCAATTCTTCCAAGAACTTTCCATAATCAGACTAAGAGAGCGAATCTGGGTCCGCTCGCCCTTATATAGGGTCCTGGGATTGGGGGCGATTCACCCACACTTTCTACGCCTTATGGTGGCGTGTCACTTCCGAGTGACCTGTATTTGGCTGGATTTCATTGGGAAAATTTTTGAAATGGCAGGGACATAATACTTAGCCACCTTCACATGTACATGTATGCCAAACATAATTTTTCAAATAAAATCCTGCCAAATAAGGACTCCGGTTTATTACTGACGCACCCGTTAAGCCTTTTTTTTGTGTCGGTGTGGGTGAGAATCACCCCATCTCAAGCTCAACAGTACGCCTATATCATATCTCCATATATTTTGGTCATTTTGGGGGTCATCCTCGAATAAGGCCGATGGTCCGATGGTACGGACTCCGGGTGGTAGCAAACAGACATGGGTTCAAAACCCACGAGCGACTTCACATTATTTTTTTTTTCTTTTCATTTATTGTATTTTTATTTTGTCAGCCACTCCTTTTGTAAGCCAGTGTAATGGCGCTCCATTGTGGTGAATACATCCTATTCTACCCCCACCATTACCAACTGCACATAACCGGAAACCAACCCATACTTATTCAAGAAACACTCTCTATAAAAGCTTTTTTTTTTTTTTTGAACAAAATTGGTTTTCACTCAAGCTAGGCTCCATTCACAATAGCTTCTATGCCACAGCTTCTCCAATTGTTAAAAAAAACTGATTTGTAAATGAAGGATTCCCCACAGTATGATTTCTCTGAAATAATTTTTGTTGAGTATATAGATTTTAGTTGGGGTAGTCGTTCTACATTCCACAAGAACAACTTACCATGGAGTATGATTTCTCTGAAACCATGATAGATTTCAAATCGATCCTGACCAAGATGAGTCTGTGGTGTGAAATAATTTTTGTTGAGTGGATAGATTTTAGTTAGGGGTAGTCGTTCAACATTCTACAAGAAGAACGAACCATGGAGTATGATTTCTCTGAAATAATTTTTGTTGAGTGGATAGATTTTAGTTGGGGTAGTCGTTCAACATTCTACAAGAACAACTTACCATGGACTATGATTTCTCTGAAACCATGATAGACTTCAAATCGATCCTGACCAAGATGAGTCTGTGGTGTGAAATAATTTTTGTTGAGTGGATAGATTTTAGTTAGGGGTAGTCGTTCAACATTCTACAAGAACAACTTACCACGGAGTATGATTTCTCTGAAACCATGATAGACTTCAAATCGATCCTGACCAAGATGAGTCTGTGGTGTGAAATAATTTTTGTTGAGTGGATAGATTTTAGTTAGGGGTAGTCGTTCAACATTCTACAAGAACAACTTACCATGGAGTATGATTTCTCTGAAACCATGATAGATTTCAAATCGATCCTGACCAAGATGAGTCTGTGGTGTGAAATAATTTTTGTTGAGTGGATAGATTTTAGTTGGGGTAGTCGTTCAACATTCTACAAGAACAACGAACCATGGAGTATGATTTCTCTGCAACCATGATAGATTTCAAATCGATCCTGACCAAGATGAGTCTGTGGTGTGAAATAATTTTTGTTGAGTGGATAGATTTTAGTTAGGGGTAGTCGTTCAACATTCTACAAGAACAACTTACCACGGAGTATGATTTCTCTGAAACCATGATAGACTTCAAATCGATCCTGACCAAGATGAGTCTGTGGTGTGAAATAATTTTTGTTGAGTGGATAGATTTTAGTTAGGGGTAGTCGTTCAACATTCTACTAGAACAACTTACCATGGAGTATGATTTCTCTGAAACCATGATAGATTTCAAATCGATCCTGACCAAGATGAGTCTGTGGTGTGAAATAATTTTTGTTGAGTGGATAGATTTTAGTTGGGATAGTCGTTCAACATTCTACAAGAACAACTTACCATGGACTATGATTTCTCTGAAACCATGATAGATTTCAAATCGATCCTGACCAAGATGAGTCTGTGGTGTGAAATAATTTTTGTTGAGTGGATAGATTTTAGTTGGGATAGTCGTTCAACATTCTACAAGAACAACTTACCATGGACTATGATTTCTCTGAAACCATGATAGACTTCAAATCGATCCTGACCAAGATGAGTCTGTGGTGTGAAATAATTTTTGTTGAGTGGATAGATTTTAGTTAGGGGTAGTCGTTCAACATTCTACAAGAACAACTTACCACGGAGTATGATTTCTCTGAAACCATGATAGATTTCAAATCGATCCTGACCAAGATGAGTCTGTGGTGTGAAATAATTTTTGTTGAGTGGATAGATTTTAGTTGGGATAGTCGTTCAACATTCTACAAGAACAACGAACCATGGAGTATGATTTCTCTGAAACCATGATAGATTTCAAATCGATCCTGACCAAGATGAGTCTGTGGTGTGAAATAATTTTTGTTGAGTGGATAGATTTTAGTTGGGGTAGTCGTTCAACATTCTACAAGAACAACTTACCATGGACTATGATTTCTCTGAAACCATGATAGATTTCAAATCGATCCTGACCAAGATGAGTCTGCGGTGTGAAATAATTTTTGTTGAGTGGATAGATTTTAGTTGGGGTAGTCGTTCAACATTCTACAGAACAACTTACCATGGAGTATGATTTCTCTGAAACCATGATAGATTTCAAATCGATCCTGACCAAGATGAGTCTGTGGTGTGAAATAATTTTTGTTGAGTGGATAGATTTTAGTTAGGGGTAGTCGTTCAACATTCTACAAGAACAACGAACCATGGAGTATGATTTCTCTGAAATAATTTTTGTTGAGTGGATAGATTTTAGTTGGGGTAGTCGTTCAACATTCTACAAGAACAACTTACCATGGAGTATGATTTCTGTGAAATAATTTTTGTTGAGTGGATAGATTTTAGTTCGGATAGTCGTTCAACATTCTACAAGAACAACTTACCATGGACTATGATTTCTCTGAAATAATTTTGGTTGAGTGGATAGATATTAGTTAGGGGTAGTCGTTCAACATTCTACAAGAACAACTTACCATGGAGTATGATTTCTCTGAAATAATTTTTGTTGAGTGGATAGATTTTAATTGGGGTAGTCGTTCAACATTCTACAAGAACAACTTACCATGGAGTATGATTTCTCTGAAATAATTTTTGTTGAGTGGATAGATTTTAGTTGGGATAGACGTTCAACATTCTACAAGAACAACGAACCATGGAGTATGATTTCTCTGAAATAATTTTTGTTGAGTGGATAGATTTTAGTTGGGATAGTCGTTCAACATTCTACAAGAACAACGAACCATGGAGTATGATTTCTCTGAAATAATTTTTGTTGAGTGGATAGATTTTAGTTGGGATAGTCGCTCAACATTCTACAAGAACAACTTACCATGGAGTATGATTTCTCTGAAACCGTGATAGATTTCAAATCGATCCTTACCAAGATGAGTCTGTGGTGTGAAATAATTTTTGTTGAGTGCATAGATTTTAGTTGGGGTAGTCGTTCAACATTCTACAAGAACAACGAACCATGGAGTATGATTTCTCTGAAACCATGATAGATTTCAAATCGATCCTGACCAAGATGAGTCTGTGGTGTGAAATAATTTTTGTTGAGTGGATAGATTTTAGTTGGGGTAGTCGTTCAACATTCTACAAGAACAACTTACCATGGACTACGATTTCTCTGAAACCATGATAGATTTCAAATCGATCCTGACCAAGATGAATCTGTGGTGTGAAATAATTTTTGTTGAGTGGATAGATTTTAGTTGGGGTAGTCGTTCAACATTCTACAAGAACAATTTACCATGGAGTATGATTTCTCTGAAACCATGATAGATTTCTAATCGATCCTGACCAAGATGAGTCTGTGGTGTGAAATAATTTTTGTTGAGTGGATAGATTTTAGTTGGGGTAGTCGCTCAACATTCTACAAGAACAACGAACCATGGAGTATGATTTCTCTGAAACCATGATAGATTTCAAATCGATCCTGACCAAGATGAGTCTGTGGTGTGAAATAATTTTTGTTGAGTGGATAGATTTTAGTTGGGGTAGTCGTTCAACATTCTACAAGAACAACGAACCATGGAGTATGATTTCTCTGAAATAATTTTTGTTGAGTGGATAGATTTTAGTTGGGGTAGTCGTTCAACATTCTACAAGAACAAAGAACCATGGAGTATGATTTCTCTGCAACCATGATAGATTTCAAATCGATCCTGACCAAGATGAGTCTGTGGTGTGAAATAATTTTTGTTGAGTGGATAGATTTTAGTTGGGGTAGTCGTTCAACATTCTACAACAACAACTTACCATGGAGTATGATTTCTCTGAAATAATTTTTGTTGAGTGGATAGATTTTAGTTGGGATATTCGTTCAACATTCTACAAGAACAACGAACCATGGAGTATGATTTCTCTGAAACCATGATAGATTTCAAATCGATCCTGACCAAGATGAGTCTGTGGTGTGAAATAATTTTTGTTGAGTGGATAGATTTTAGTTAGGGGTAGTCGTTCAACATTCTACAAGAAGAACGAACCATGGAGTATGATTTCTCTGAAATAATTTTTGTTGAGTGGATAGATTTTAGTTGGGGTAGTCGTTCAACATTCTACAAGAACAACTTACCATGGAGTATGATTTCTCTGAAACCATGATAGATTTCAAATCGATCCTAACCAAGATGAGTCTGTGGTGTGAAATAATTTTTGTTGAGTGGATAGATTTTAGTTGGGGTAGTCGTTCAACATTCTACAAGAACAACGAACCATGGAGTATGATTTCTCTGCAACCATGATAGATTTCAAATCGATCCTGACCAAGATGAGTCTGTGGTGTGAAATAATTTTTGTTGAGTGGATAGATTTTAGTTGGGGTAGTCGTTCAACATTCTACGACAACAACTTACCATGGAGTATGATTTCTCTGAAATAATTTTTGTTGAGTGGATAGATTTTAGTTGGGATATTCGTTCAACATTCTACAAGAACAACGAACCATGGAGTATGATTTCTCTGAAACCATGATAGATTTCAAATCGATCCTGACCAAGATGAGTCTGTGGTGTGAAATAATTTTTGTTGAGTGGATAGATTTTAGTTGGGGTAGTCGTTCAACATTCTACAAGAACAACGAACCATGGAGTATGATTTCTCTGAAATAATTTTTGTTGAGTGGATAGATTTTAGTTGGGGTAGTCGTTCAACATTCTACAAGAACAACGAACCATGGAGTATGATTTCTCTGAAACCATGATAGATTTCAAATCGATCCTGACCAAGATGAGTCTGTGGTGTGAAATAATTTTTGTTGAGTGGATAGATTTTAGTTAGGGGTAGTCGTTCAACATTCTACAAGAAGAACGAACCATGGAGTATGATTTCTCTGAAATAATTTTTGTTGAGTGGATAGATTTTAGTTGGGGTAGTCGTTCAACATTCTACAAGAACAACTTACCATGGAGTATGATTTCTCTGAAATAATTTTTGTTGAGTGGATAGATTTTAGTTGGGATATTCGTTCAACATTCTACAAGAACAACGAACCATGGAGTATGATTTCTCTGAAATAATTTTTGTTGAGTGGATAGATTTTAGTTGGGGTAGTCGTTCAACATTCTACAACAACAACTTACCATGGAGTATGATTTCTCTGAAATAATTTTTGTTGAGTGGATAGATTTTAGTTGGGATATTCGTTCAACATTCCACAAGAACAACGAACCATGGAGTATGATTTCTCTGAAACCATGATAGATTTCAAATCGATCCTGACCAAGATGAGTCTGTGGTGTGAAATAATTTTTGTTGAGTGGATAGATTTTAGTTAGGGGTAGTCGTTCAACATTCTACAAGAACAACTTACCATGGAGTATGATTTCTCTGAAACCATGATAGATTTCAAATCGATCCTGACCAAGATGAGTCTGTGGTGTGAAATAATTTTTGTTGAGTGGATAGATTTTAGTTGGGGTAGTCGTTCAACATTCTACAAGAACAACTTACCATGGAGTATGATTTCTCTGAAATAATTTTTGTTGAGTGGATAGATTTTAGTTGGGGTAGTCGTTCAACATTCTACAAGAACAACTTACCATGGACTATGATTTCTCTGAAACCATGATAGATTTCAAATCGATCCTGACCAAGATGAGTCTGTGGTGTGAAATAATTTTTGTTGAGTGGATAGATTTTAGTTAGGGGTAGTCGTTCAACATTCTACAAGAACAACTTACCATGGAGTATGATTTCTCTGAAATAATTTTTGTTGAGTGGATAGATTTTAGTTAGGGGTAGTCGTTCAACATTCTACAAGAACAACTTACCATGGAGTATGATTTCTGTGGAATAATTTTTGTGGAGTGGATAGATTTTAGTTGGGATAGTCGTTCAACATTCTACAAGAACAACTTACCATGGACTATGATTTCTCTGAAATAATTTTGGTTGAGTGGATAGATTTTAGTTATTGGTAGTCGTTCAACATTCTACAAAAACAACGAACCATGGAGTATGACTTCTCTGAAATAATTTTTGTTGAGTGGATAGATTTAAGTTGGGGTAGTCGTTCAACATTCTACAAGAACAACGAACCATGGAGTATGATTTCTCTGAAATAATTTTGTTGAGTGGATAGATTTTAGTTGGGATAGTCGTTCAACATTCTACAAGAACAACGAACCATGGAGTATGATTTTTCTGAAACCATGATAGATTTCAAATCGATCCTGACCAAGATGAGTCTGTGGTGTGAAATAATTTTTGTTGAGTGGATAGATTTTAGTTGGGGTAGTCGTTCAACATTCTACAAGAACAACTTACCATGGAGTATGATTTCTGTGAAATAATTTTTGTTGAGTGGACAGATTTTAGTTGGGATATTCGTTCAACATTCTACAAGAACAACTTACCATGGACTATGATTTCTCTGAAATAATTTTGGTTGAGTGGATAGATTTTAGTTAGGGGTAGTCGTTCAACATTCTACAAAAACAACTTACCATGGAGTATGACTTCTCTGAAATAATTTTTGTTGAGTGGATAGATTTTAGTTGGGGTAGTCGTTCAACATTCTACAAGAACAACTTACCATGGAGTATGATTTCTCTGAAATAATTTTTGTTGAGTGGACAGATTTTAGTTGGGATAGTCGTTCAACATTCTACAAGAACAACGAACCATGGAGTATGATTTCTCTGAAATAATTTTTGTTGAGTGGATAGATTTTAGTTAGGATAGTCGTTCAACATTCTACAAGAACAACGAACCATGGAGTATGATTTCTCTGAAATAATTTTTGTTGAGTGGATAGATTTTAGTTGGGATAGTCGTTCAACATTCTACAAGAACAACGAACCATGGAGTATGATTTCTCTGAAACCATGATAGATTTAAAATCGATCCTGACCAAGATGAGTCTGTGGTGTGAAATAATTTTTGTTGAGTGGATAGATTTTAGTTGGGGTAGCCGTTCAACATTCTACAAGAACAACGAACCATGGAGTATGATTTCTCTGAAACCATGATAGATTTCAAATCGATCCTGACCAAGATGAGTCTGTGGTGTGAAATAATTTTTGTTGAGTGGATAGATTTTATTTGGGGTAGTCGTTCAACATTCTACAAGAACAACGAACCATGGAGTATGATTTCTCTGAAATAATTTTTGTTGAGTGGATAGATTTTAGTTGGGATAGTCGTTCAACATTCTACAAGAACAACGAACCATGGAGTATGATTTCTCTGAAACCATGATAGATTTCAAATCGATCCTGACCAAGATGAGTCTGTGGTGTGAAATAATTTTTGTTGAGTGGATAGATTTTAGTTGGGGTAGTCGTTCAACATTCTACAAGAACAACTTACCATGGAGTATGATTTCTCTGAAATAATTTTAGTTGAGTGGATAGATTTTAGTTGGGATAGTCGTTCAACATTCTACAAGAACAACGAACCATGGAGTATGATTTCTCTGAAACCATGATAGATTTCAAATCGATCCTGACCAAGATGAGTCTGTGGTGTGAAATAATTTTTGTTGAGTGGATAGATTTTAGTTGGGGTAGTCGTTCAACATTCTACAAGAACAACGAACCACGGAGTATGATTTCTCTGAAATAATTTTTGTTGAGTGGATAGATTTTAGTTGGGATAGTCGTTCAACATTCTACAAGAACAACGAACCATGGAGTATGATTTCTCTGAAACCATGATAGATTTCAAATCCATCCTGACCAAGATGAGTCTGTGGTGAGAAATAATTTTTGTTGAGTGGATAGATTTTAGTTGGGGTAGTCGTTCAACATTCTACAAGAACAACTTACCATGGACTATGATTTCTCTGAAACCATGATAGATCGATCCTGACCAAGATGAGTCTGTGGTGTGAAATAATTTTTGTTGAGTGGATAGATTTTAGTTAGGGGTAGTCGTTCAACATTCTACAAGAACAACTTACCATGGAGTATGATTTCTCTGAAACCATGATAGATTTCAAATCGATCCTGACCAAGATGCGTCTGTGGTGTGAAATAATTTTTGTTGAGTGGATAGATTTTAGTTGGGGTAGTCGTTTAACATTCTACAAGAACAACTTACCATGGACTATGATTTCTCTGAAACCATGATAGATTTCAAATCGATCCTGACCAAGATGAGTCTGTGGTGTGAAATAATTTTTGTTGAGTGGATAGATTTTAGTTGGGATAGTCGTTCAACATTCTACAAGAACAACGAACAATGGAGTATGATTTCTCTGAAACCATGATAGATTTCAAATCGATAATGACCAAGATGAGTCTGTGGTGTGAAATAATTTTTGTTGAGTGGATAGATTTTAGTTGGGGTAGTCGTTCAACATTCTACAAGAACAACTTACCATGGCTAATGATTTCTCTGAAACCATGATAGATTTCAAATCGATCCTGACCAAGATGAGTCTGTGGTGTGAAATAATTTTTATTGAGTGGATAGATTTTAGTTGGGGCAGTCGTTCAACATTCTACAAGAACAACGAACCATGGAGTATGATTTCTCTGAAATAATTTTTGTTGAGTGCATAGATTTTAGTTGGGATAGTCGTTCAACATTCTACAAGAACAACGAAACATGGAGTATGATTTCTCTGAAACCATGATAGATTTCAAATCGATTCTGACCAAGATGAGTCTGTGGTGTGAAACAATTTTTGTTGAGTGGATAGATTTTAGTTGGGATAGTCGTTCAACATTCTACAAGAACAACTTACCATGGAGTATGATTTCTCTGAAATAATTTTTGTTGAGTGGATAGGTTTTAGTTGGGATAGTCGTTCAACATTCTACAAGAACAACGAACCATGGAGTATGATTTCTCTGAAATAATTTTTGTTGAGTGGATAGATTTTAGTTAGGGGTAGTCGTTCAACATTCTACAAGAACAACGAACCATGGAGTATGATTTCTCTGAAACCATGATAGATTTCAAATCGATCCTGATCAAGATGAGTCTGTGGTGTGAAATAATTTTTGTTGAGTGGATAGATTTTAGTTAGGGGTAGTCGTTCAACATTCTACAAGAACAACGAACCATGGAGTATGATTTCTCTGAAATAATTTTTGTTGAGTGGATAGATTTTAGTTGGGGTAGTCGTTCAACATTCTACAAGAACAACGAACCATGGAGTATGATTTCTCTGAAATAATTTTTGTTGAGTGGATAGATTTTAGTTAGGGGTAGTCGTTCAACATTCTACAAGAACAACTTACCATGGAGTATGATTTCTCAGAAACCATGATAGATTTCAAATCGATCCTGACCAAGATGAGTCTGTGGTGTGAAATAATTTTTGTTGAGTGGATAGATTTTAGTTGGGGTAGTCGTTCAACATTCTACAAGAACAACTTACCATGGAGTATGATTTCTCTGAAATAATTTTTGTTGAGTGGATAGAATTTAGGTGGGGTAGTCGTTCAACATTCTACAAGAACAACTTACCATGGAGTATGATTTCTCTGAAACCATGATAGATTTCAAATCGATCCTGACCAAGATGAGTCTGTGGTGTGAAATAATTTTTGTTGAGAGGATAGATTTTAGTTGGGATAGTCGTTCAACATTCTATAAGAACAACGAACCATGGAGTATGATTTCTCTGAAACCATGATAGATTTCAAATCGATCCTGACCAAGATGAGTCTGTGGTGTGAAATAATTTTTGTTGAGTGGATAGATTTTAGTTAGGGGTAGTCGTTCAACATTCTACAAGAACAACTTACCATGGACTATGATTTCTCTGAAACCATGATAGATTTCAAATCGATCCTGACCAAGATGAGTCTGTTTTGAGAAATAATTTTTGTTGAGTGGATAGATTTTAGTTGGGGTAGTCGTTCAACATTCTACAAGAACAACTTACCATGGAGTATGATTTCTCTGAAATAATTTTTGTTGAGTGGATAGATTTTAGTTGGGGTAGTCGTTCAACATTTTACAAGAACAACGAATCATGGAGTATGATTTCTCTGAAACCATGATAGATTTCAAATCGATCCTGACCAAGATGAGTCTGTGGTGTGAAATAAATTTTGTTGAGTGGATAGTTTTTAGTTGGGGTAGTCGTTCAACATTCTACAAGAACAACTTACCATGGAGTATGATTTCTCTGAAATAATTTTTGTTGAGTGGATAGATTTTAGTTGGGATAGTCGTTCAACATTCTACAAGAACAACTTACCATGGAGTATGATTTCTCTGAAATAATTTTTGTTGAGTGGATAGATTTTAGTTGGGATAGTCGTTCAACATTCTACAAGAACAACGAACAATGGAGTATGATTTCTCTGAAACCATGATAGATTTCAAATCGATCCTGACCAAGATGAGTCTGTGGTGTGAAATAATTTTTGTTGAGTGGATAGATTTTAGTTGGGGTAGTCGTTCAACATTCTACAAGAACAACGAACCATGGAGTATGATTTCTCTGAAATAATTTTTGTTGAGTGGATAGATTTTAGTTGGGGTAGTCGTTCAACATTCTACAAGAACAACTTACCATGGAGTATGATTTCTCTGAAATAATTTTTGTTGAGTGGATAGATTTTAGTTAGGGTAGTCGTTCAACATTTTACAAGAACAACGAACCATGGAGTATGATTTCTCTGAAACCATGATAGATTTCAAATCGATCCTGACCAAGATGAGTCTGTGGTGTGAAATAATTTTTGTTGAGTGGATAGCTTTTAGTTGGGGTAGTCGTTCAACATTCTACTAGAACAACTTACCATGGAGTATGATTTCTCTGAAATAATTTTTGTTGAGTGGATAGATTTTAGTTGGGATAGTCGTTCAACATTCTACAAGAACAACTTACCATGGAGTATGATTTCTCTGAAATAATTTTTGTTGAGTGGATAGATTTTAGTTTTGGTAGTCCTTCAACATTCTACAAGAACAACGAACCATGGAGTATGATTTCTCTGAAACCATGATAGATTTCAAATCGATCCTGACCAAGATGAGTCTGTGGTGTGAAATAATTTTTGTTGAGTGGATAGATTTTAGTTTTGGTAGTCCTTCAACATTCTACAAGAACAACGAACCATGGAGTATGATTTCTCTGAAACCATGATAGATTTCAAATCGATCCTGACCAAGATGAGTCTGTGGTGTGAAATAATTTTTGTTGAGTGGATAGATTTTAGTTAGGGGTAGTCGTTCAACATTCTACAAGAACAACTTACCATGGACTATGATTTCTGTGAAACCATGATAGATTTCAAATCGATCCTGACCAAGATGAGTCTGTGGTGTGAAATAATTTTTGTTGAGTGGATAGATTTTAATTGGGGTAGTCGTTCAACATTCTACAAGAACAACGAACCATGGAGTATGATTTCTCTGAAATAATTTTTGTTGAGTGGATAGATTTTAGTTGGGGTAGTCGTTCAACATTCTACAAGAACAACGAACCATGGAGTATGATTTCTCTGAAACCATGATAGATTTCAAATCGATCCTGACCAAGATGAGTCTGTGGTGAGAAATAATTTTTGTTGAGTGGATAGATTTTAGTTAGGGGTAGTCGTTCAACATTCTACAAGAACAACTTACCATGGACTATGATTTCTGTGAAACCATGATAGATTTCAAATCGATCCTGACCAAGATGAGTCTGTGGTGTGAAATAATTTTTGTTGAGTGGATAGATTTTAGTTAGGTGTGGTCGTTCAACATTCTACAAGAACAACTTACCATGGAGTATGATTTCTCTGAAATAATTTTTGTTGAGTGGATAGATTTTAGTTGGGGTAGTCGTTCAACATTCTACAAGAACAACGAACAATGGACTATGATTTCTCTGAAACCATGATAGATTTCAAATCGATCCTGACCAAGATGAGTCTGTGGTGTGAAATAATTTTTGTTGAGTGGATAGATTTTAGTTGGGGTAGTCGTTCAACATTCTACAAGAACAACTTACCATGGAGTATGATTTCTCTGAAATAATTTTTGTTGAGTGGATAGATTTTAGTTGGGATAGTCGTTCAACATTCTACAAGAACAACGAACCATGGAGTATGATTTCTCTGAAACCATGATAGATTTCAAATCGATCCTGACCAAGATGAGTCTGTGGTGTGAAATAATTTTTGTTGAGTGGATAGATTTTAGTTGGGGTAGTCGTTCAACATTCTACAAGAACAACGAACCATGGAGTATGATTTCTCTGAAATAATTTTTGTTGAGTGCATAGATTTTAGTTGGGATAGTCGTTCAACATTCTACAAGAACAACGAAACATGGAGTATGATTTCTCTGAAACCATGATAGATTTCAAATCGATTCTGACCAAGATGAGTCTGTGGTGTGAAACAATTTTTGTTGAGTGGATAGATTTTAGTTGGGATAGTCGTTCAACATTCTACAAGAACAACTTACCATGGAGTATGATTTCTCTGAAATAATTTTTGTTGAGTGGATAGGTTTTAGTTGGGATAGTCGTTCAACATTCTACAAGAACAACGAACCATGGAGTATGATTTCTCTGAAATAATTTTTGTTGAGTGGATAGATTTTAGTTAGGGGTAGTCGTTCAACATTCTACAAGAACAACGAACCATGGAGTATGATTTCTCTGAAACCATGATAGATTTCAAATCGATCCTGATCAAGATGAGTCTGTGGTGTGAAATAATTTTTGTTGAGTGGATAGATTTTAGTTAGGGGTAGTCGTTCAACATTCTACAAGAACAACGAACCATGGAGTATGATTTCTCTGAAATAATTTTTGTTGAGTGGATAGATTTTAGTTGGGGTAGTCGTTCAACATTCTACAAGAACAACGAACCATGGAGTATGATTTCTCTGAAATAATTTTTGTTGAGTGGATAGATTTTAGTTAGGGGTAGTCGTTCAACATTCTACAAGAACAACTTACCATGGAGTATGATTTCTCAGAAACCATGATAGATTTCAAATCGATCCTGACCAAGATGAGTCTGTGGTGTGAAATAATTTTTGTTGAGTGGATAGATTTTAGTTGGGGTAGTCGTTCAACATTCTACAAGAACAACTTACCATGGAGTATGATTTCTCTGAAATAATTTTTGTTGAGTGGATAGAATTTAGGTGGGGTAGTCGTTCAACATTCTACAAGAACAACTTACCATGGAGTATGATTTCTCTGAAACCATGATAGATTTCAAATCGATCCTGACCAAGATGAGTCTGTGGTGTGAAATAATTTTTGTTGAGAGGATAGATTTTAGTTGGGATAGTCGTTCAACATTCTACAAGAACAACGAACCATGGAGTATGATTTCTCTGACCAAGATGAGTCTGTGGTGTGAAATAATTTTTGTTGAGTGGATAGATTTTAGTTAGGGGTAGTCGTTCAACATTCTACAAGAACAACTTACCATGGACTATGATTTCTCTGAAACCATGATAGATTTCAAATCGATCCTGACCAAGATGAGTCTGTTTTGAGAAATAATTTTTGTTGAGTGGATAGATTTTAGTTGGGGTAGTCGTTCAACATTCTACAAGAACAACTTACCATGGAGTATGATTTCTCTGAAATAATTTTTGTTGAGTGGATAGATTTTAGTTGGGGTAGTCGTTCAACATTTTACAAGAACAACGAATCATGGAGTATGATTTCTCTGAAACCATGATAGATTTCAAATCGATCCTGACCAAGATGAGTCTGTGGTGTGAAATAAATTTTGTTGAGTGGATAGTTTTTAGTTGGGGTAGTCGTTCAACATTCTACAAGAACAACTTACCATGGAGTATGATTTCTCTGAAATAATTTTTGTTGAGTGGATAGATTTTAGTTGGGATAGTCGTTCAACATTCTACAAGAACAACTTACCATGGAGTATGATTTCTCTGAAATAATTTTTGTTGAGTGGATAGATTTTAGTTGGGATAGTCGTTCAACATTCTACAAGAACAACGAACAATATAGTATGATTTCTCTGAAACCATGATAGATTTCAAATCGATCCTGACCAAGATGAGTCTGTGGTGTGAAATAATTTTTGTTGAGTGGATAGATTTTAGTTGGGGTAGTCGTTCAACATTCTACAAGAACAACGAACCATGGAGTATGATTTCTCTGAAATAATTTTTGTTGAGTGGATAGATTTTAGTTGGGGTAGTCGTTCAACATTCTACAAGAACAACTTACCATGGAGTATGATTTCTCTGAAATAATTTTTGTTGAGTGGATAGATTTTAGTTAGGGTAGTCGTTCAACATTTTACAAGAACAACGAACCATGGAGTATGATTTCTCTGAAACCATGATAGATTTCAAATCGATCCTGACCAAGATGAGTCTGTGGTGTGAAATAATTTTTGTTGAGTGGATAGCTTTTAGTTGGGGTAGTCGTTCAACATTCTACTAGAACAACTTACCATGGAGTATGATTTCTCTGAAATAATTTTTGTTGAGTGGATAGATTTTAGTTGGGATAGTCGTTCAACATTCTACAAGAACAACTTACCATGGAGTATGATTTCTCTGAAATAATTTTTGTTGAGTGGATAGATTTTAGTTTTGGTAGTCCTTCAACATTCTACAAGAACAACGAACCATGGAGTATGATTTCTCTGAAACCATGATAGATTTCAAATCGATCCTGACCAAGATGAGTCTGTGGTGTGAAATAATTTTTGTTGAGTGGATAGATTTTAGTTTTGGTAGTCCTTCAACATTCTACAAGAACAACGAACCATGGAGTATGATTTCTCTGAAACCATGATAGATTTCAAATCGATCCTGACCAAGATGAGTCTGTGGTGTGAAATAATTTTTGTTGAGTGGATAGATTTTAGTTAGGGGTAGTCGTTCAACATTCTACAAGAACAACTTACCATGGACTATGATTTCTGTGAAACCATGATAGATTTCAAATCGATCCTGACCAAGATGAGTCTGTGGTGTGAAATAATTTTTGTTGAGTGGATAGATTTTAATTGGGGTAGTCGTTCAACATTCTACAAGAACAACGAACCATGGAGTATGATTTCTCTGAAATAATTTTTGTTGAGTGGATAGATTTTAGTTGGGGTAGTCGTTCAACATTCTACAAGAACAACGAACCATGGAGTATGATTTCTCTGAAACCATGATAGATTTCAAATCGATCCTGACCAAGATGAGTCTGTGGTGAGAAATAATTTTTGTTGAGTGGATAGATTTTAGTTAGGGGTAGTCGTTCACCATTCTACAAGAACAACTTACCATGGACTATGATTTCTGTGAAACCATGATAGATTTCAAATCGATCCTGACCAAGATGAGTCTGTGGTGTGAAATAATTTTTGTTGAGTGGATAGATTTTAGTTAGGGGTAGTCGTTCAACATTCTACAAGAACAACTTACCATGGAGTATGATTTCTCTGAAATAATTTTTGTTGAGTGGATAGATTTTAGTTGGGAAAGCCGTTCAACATTCTACAAGAACAACTTACCATGGACTATGATTTCTCTGAAACCATGATAGATTTCAAATCGATCCTGACCATGATGAGTCTGTGGTGTGAAATAATTTTTGTTGAGTGGATAGATTTTAGTTGGGGTAGTCGTTCAACATTCTACAAGAACAACGAACCATGGAGTATGATTTCTCTGAAATAATTTTTGTTGAGTGGATAGATTTTAGTTGGGATAGTCGTTCAACATTCTACAAGAACAACGAACCATGGAGTATGATTTCTCTGAAATAATTTTTGTTGAGTGGATAGATTTTAGTTAGGGGTATTCGTTCAACATTCTACAAGAACAACTTAACATGGACTATGATTTCTCTGAAACCATGATAGATTTCAAATCGATCCTGACCAAGATGAGTCTGTGGTGTGAAATAATTTTTGTTGAGTGGATAGATTTTAGTTGGGGTAGTCGTTCAACATTCTAGAAGAACAACGAACCACGGAGTATGATTTCCCTGAAATAATTTTTGTTGAGTGGATAGATTTTAGTTGGGATAGTCGTTCAACATTCTACAAGAACAACTTACCATGGAGTATGATTTCTCTCAAACCATAATAGATTTCAAATCGATCCTGACCAAGATGAGTCTGTGGTGTGAAATAATTTTTGTTGAGTGGATAGATTTTAGTTGGGATAGTCGTTCATCATTCTACAAGAACAACTTACCATGGAGTATGATTTCTCTGAAATAATTTTTGTTGAGTGGATAGATTTTAGTTGGGGTAGTCGTTCAACATTCTACAAGAACAACGAACCATGGACTATGATTTCTCTGAAACCATGATAGATTTCAAATCGATCCTGACCAAGATGAGTCTGTGGTGTGAAATAATTTTTGTTGAGTGAATAGATTTTAGTTAGGGGTAGTCGTTCAACATTCTACAAGAACAACTTACCATGGAGTATGATTTCTCTGAAATAATTTTTGTTGAGTGGATAGATTTTAGTTGGGAAAGCCGTTCAACATTCTACAAGAACAACTTACCATGGACTATGATTTCTCTGAAACCATGATAGATTTCAAATCGATCCTGACCATGATGAGTCTGTGGTGTGAAATAATTTTTGCTGAGTGGATAGATTTTAGTTGGGGTAGCCGTTCAACATTCTACAAGAACAACGAACCATGGAGTATGATTTCTCTGAAATAATTTTTGTTGAGTGGATAGATTTTAGTTGGGATAGTCGTTCAACATTCTACAAGAACAACGAACCATGGAGTATGATTTCTCTGAAATAATTTTTGTTGAGTGGATAGATTTTAGTTAGGGGTAGTCGTTCAACATTCTACAAGAACAACTTAACATGGACTATGATTTCTCTGAAACCATGATAGATTTCAAATCGATCCTGACCAAGATGAGTCTGTGGTGTGAAATAATTTTTGTTGAGTGGATAGATTTTAGTTGGGATAGTTGTTCAACATTCTACAAGAACAACGAACCATGGAGTATGATTTCTCTGAAACCATGATAGATTTCAAATCGATCCTGACCAAGATGAGTCTGTGGTGTGAAATAATTTTTGTTGAGTGGATAGATTTTAGTTGGGGTAGTCGTTCAACATTCTACAAGAACAACGAACCATGGAGTATGATTTCTCTGAAATAATTTTTGTTGAGTGGATAGATTTTAGTTAGGGGTAGTCGTTCAACATTCTAAAAGAACAACGAACCATGGAGTATGATTTCTCTGAAATAATTTTTGTTGAGTGGATAGATTTTAGTTAGGGGTAGTCGTTCAACATTCTACAAGAACAACTTACCATGGAGTATGATTTCTCTGAAACCATGATAGATTTCAAATCGGTCCTGACCAAGATGAGTCTGTGGTGTGAAATAATTTTTGTTGAGTGGATAGATTTTAGTTGGGGTAGTCGTTCAACATTCTACAAGAACAACGAACCATGGAGTATGATTTCTCTGAAATAATTTTTGTTGAGTGGATAGATTTTAGTTGGGAAAGCCGTTCAACATTCTACAAGAACAACGAACCATGGACTATGATTTCTCTGAAACCATGATAGATTTCAAATCGATCCTGACCAAGATAAGTCTGTGGTGTGAAATAATTTTTGTTGAGTGGATAGATTTTAGTTGGGGTAGTCGTTCAACATTCTACAAGAACAACGAAACATGGAGTATGATTTCTCTGAAATAATTTTTGTTGAGTGGATAGATTTTAGTTGGGAAAGCCGTTCAACATTCTACAAGAACAACGAACCATGGAGTATGATTTCTCTGAAATAATTTTTGTTGAGTGGATAGATTTTAGTTAGGGGTAGTCGTTCAACATTCTACAAGAACAACGAACCATGGAGTATGATTTCTCTGAAATAATTTTTGTTGAGTGGATAGTTTTTAGTTGGGGTAGTCGTTCAACATTCTACAAGAACAACTTACCATGGAGTATGATTTCTCTGAAATAATTTTTGTTGAGTGGATAGATTTTAGTTGGGATAGTCGTTCAACATTCTACAAGAACAACTTACCATGGAGTATGATTTCTCTGAAATAATTTTTGTTGAGTGGATAGATTTTAGTTGGGATAGTCGTTCAACATTCTACAAGAACAACGAACAATGGAGTATGATTTCTCTGAAACCATGATAGATTTCAAATCGATCCTGACCAAGATGAGTCTGTGGTGTGAAATAATTTTTGTTGAGTGGATAGATTTTAGTTGGGGTAGTCGTTCAACATTCTACAAGAACAACGAACCATGGAGTATGATTTCTCTGAAATAATTTTTGTTGAGTGGATAGATTTTAGTTGGGGTAGTCGTTCAACATTCTACAAGAACAACTTACCATGGAGTATGATTTCTCTGAAATAATTTTTGTTGAGTGGATAGATTTTAGTTAGGGTAGTCGTTCAACATTTTACAAGAACAACGAACCATGGAGTATGATTTCTCTGAAACCATGATAGATTTCAAATCGATCCTGACCAAGATGAGTCTGTGGTGTGAAATAATTTTTGTTGAGTGGATAGCTTTTAGTTGGGGTAGTCGTTCAACATTCTACTAGAACAACTTACCATGGAGTATGATTTCTCTGAAATAATTTTTGTTGAGTGGATAGATTTTAGTTGGGATAGTCGTTCAACATTCTACAAGAACAACTTACCATGGAGTATGATTTCTCTGAAATAATTTTTGTTGAGTGGATAGATTTTAGTTGGGATAGTCGTTCAACATTCTACAAGAACAACGAACCATGGAGTATGATTTCTCTGAAACCATGATAGATTTCAAATCGATCCTGACCAAGATGAGTCTGTGGTGTGAAATAATTTTTGTTGAGTGGATAGATTTTAGTTTTGGTAGTCCTTCAACATTCTACAAGAACAACGAACCATGGAGTATGATTTCTCTGAAACCATGATAGATTTCAAATCGATCCTGACCAAGATGAGTCTGTGGTGTGAAATAATTTTTGTTGAGTGGATAGATTTTAGTTAGGGGTAGTCGTTCAACATTCTACAAGAACAACTTACCATGGACTATGATTTCTGTGAAACCATGATAGATTTCAAATCGATCCTGACCAAGATGAGTCTGTGGTGTGAAATAATTTTTGTTGGGTGGATAGATTTTAGTTGGGGTAGTCGTTCAACATTCTACAAGAACAACGAACCATGGAGTATGATTTCTCTGAAATAATTTTTGTTGAGTGGATAGATTTTAGTTGGGATAGTCGTTCAACATTCTACAAGAACAACGAACCATGGAGTATGATTTCTCTGAAATAATTTTTGTTGAGTGGATAGATTTTAGTTGGGAAAGCCGTTCAACATTCTACAAGAACAACTTACCATGGACTATGATTTCTCTGAAACCATGATAGATTTCAAATCGATCCTGACCAAGATGAGTCTTTGGTGTGAAATAATTTTTGTTGAGTGGATAGATTTTAGTTTTGGTAGTCCTTCAACATTCTACAAGAACAACGAACCATGGAGTATGATTTCTCTGAAACCATGATAGATTTCAAATCGATCCTGACCAAGATGAGTCTGTGGTGTGAAATAATTTTTGTTGAGTGGATAGATTTTAGTTAGGGGTAGTCGTTCAACATTCTACAAGAACAACGAACCATGGAGTATGATTTCTCTGAAATAATTTTTGTTGAGTGGATAGATTTTAGTTAGGGGTAGTCGTTCAACATTCTACAAGAACAACTTAACATGGACTATGATTTCTCTGAAACCATGATAGATTTCAAATCGATCCTGACCAAGATGAGTCTGTGGTGTGAAATAATTTTTGTTGAGTGGATAGATTTTAGTTGGGGTAGTCGTTCAACATTCTACAAGAACAACGAACCATGGAGTATGATTTCCCTGAAATAATTTTTGTTGAGTGGATAGATTTTAGTTGGGATAGTCGTTCAACATTCTACAAGAACAACTTACCATGGAGTATGATTTCTCTCAAACCATAATAGATTTCAAATCGATCCTGACCAAGATGAGTCTGTGGTGTGAAATAATTTTTGTTGAGTGGATAGATTTTAGTTGGGATAGTCGTTCAACATTCTACAAGAACAACTTACCATGGAGTATGATTTCTCTGAAATAATTTTTGTTGAGTGGATAGATTTTAGTTGGGATAGTCGTTCAACATTCTACAAGAACAACGAACCATGGAGTATGATTTCTCTGAAACCATGATAGATTTCAAATCCTGACCAAGATGAGTCTGTGGTGTGAAATAATTTTTGTTGAGTGGATAGATTTTAGTTGGGGTAGTCGTTCAACATTCTACAAGAACAACGAACCATGGAGTATGATTTCTCTGAAACCATGATAGATTTCAAATCGATCCTGACCAAGATGAGTCTGTGGTGAGAAATAATTTTTGTTGAGTGGATAGATTTTAGTTAGGGGTAGTCGTTCAACATTCTACAAGAACAACTTACCATGGACTATGATTTCTGTGAAACCATGATAGATTTCAAATCGATCCTGACCAAGATGAGTCTGTGGTGTGAAATAATTTTTGTTGAGTGGATAGATTTTAGTTAGGGGTAGTCGTTCAACATTCTACAAGAACAACTTACCATGGAGTATGATTTCTCTGAAATAATTTTTGTTGAGTGGATAGATATTTGTTGGGAAAGCCGTTCAACATTCTACAAGAACAACTTACCATGGACTATGATTTCTCTGAAACCATGATAGATTTCAAATCGATCCTGACCATGATGAGTCTGTGGTGTGAAATAATTTTTGTTGAGTGGATAGATTTTAGTAGGGGTAGTCGTTCAACATTCTACAAGAACAACGAACAATGGAGTATGATTTCTCTGAAATAATTTTTGTTGAGTGGATAGATTTTAGTTGGGATAGTCGTTCAACATTCTACAAGAACAACGAACCATGGAGTATGATTTCTCTGAAATAATTTTTGTTGAGTGGATAGATTTTAGTTAGGGGTAGTCGTTCAACATTCTACAAGAACAACTTAACATGGACTATGATTTCTCTGAAACCATGATAGATTTCAAATCGATCCTGACCAAGATGAGTCTGTGGTGTGAAATAATTGTTGTTGAGTGGATAGATTTTAGTTGGGGTAGTCGTTCAACATTCTACAAGAACAACGAACCATGGAGTATGATTTCCCTGAAATAATTTTTGTTGAGTGGATAGATTTTAGTTGGGATAGTCGTTCAACATTCTACAAGAACAACTTACCATGGAGTATGATTTCTCTCAAACCATAATAGATTTCAAATCGATCCTGACCAAGATGAGTCTGTGGTTTGAAATAATTTTTGTTGAGTGGATAGATTTTAGTTGGGATAGTCGTTCAACATTCTACAAGAACAACTTACCATGGAGTATGATTTCTCTGAAATAATTTTTGTTGAGTGGATAGATTTTAGTTGGGATAGTCGTTCAACATTCTACAAGAACAACGAACCATGGAGTATGATTTCTCTGAAACCATGATAGATTTCAAATCCTGACCAAGATGAGTCTGTGGTGTGAAATAATTTTTGTTGAGTGGATAGATTTTAGTTAGGGGTAGTCGTTCAACATTCTACAAGAACAACTTACCATGGAGTATGATTTCTCTGAAATAATTTTTGTTGAGTGGATAGATTTTAGTTGGGAAAGCCGTTCAACATTCTACAAGAACAACTTACCATGGACTATGATTTCTCTGAAACCATGATAGATTTCAAATCGATCCTGACCATGATGAGTCTGTGGTGTGAAATAATTTTTGTTGAGTGGATAGATTTTAGTTGGGGTAGTCGTTCAACATTCTACAAGAACAACGAACCATGGAGTATGATTTCTCTGAAATAATTTTTGTTGAGTGGATAGATTTTAGTTGGGATAGTCGTTCAACATTCTACAAGAACAACGAACCATGGAGTATGATTTCTCTGAAATAATTTTTGTTGAGTGGATAGATTTTAGTTAGGGGTAGTCGTTCAACATTCTACAAGAACAACTTAACATGGACTATGATTTCTCTGAAACCATGATAGATTTCAAATCGATCCTGACCAAGATGAGTCTGTGGTGTGAAATAATTTTTGTTGAGTGGATAGATTTTAGTTGGGGTAGTCGTTCAACATTCTACAAGAACAACGAACCATGGAGTATGATTTCCCTGAAATAATTTTTGTTGAGTGGATAGATTTTAGTTGGGATAGTCGTTCAACATTCTACAAGAACAACTTACCATGGAGTATGATTTCTCTCAAACCATAATAGATTTCAAATCGATCCTGACCAAGATGAGTCTGTGGTGTGAAATAATTTTTGTTGAGTGGATAGATTTTAGTTGGGATAGTCGTTCAACATTCTACAAGAACAACTTACCATGGAGTATGATTTCTCTGAAATAATTTTTGTTGAGTGGATAGATTTTAGTTGGGATAGTCGTTCAACATTCTACAAGAACAACGAACCATGGACTATGATTTCTCTGAAACCATGATAGATTTCAAATCGATCCTGACCAAGATGAGTCTGTGGTGTGAAATAATTTTTGTTGAGTGGATAGATTTTAGTTGGGGTAGTCGTTCAACATTCTACAAGAACAACGAACCATGGAGTATGATTTCTCTGAAATAATTTTTGTTGAGTGGATAGATTTTAGTTAGGGGTAGTCGTTCAACATTCTACAATAACAACGAACCATGGAGTATGATTTCTCTGAAATAATTTTTGTTGAGTGGATAGATTTTAGTTAGGGGTAGTCATTCAACATTCTACAAGAACAACTTACCATGGAGTATGATTTCTCTGAAACCATGATAGATTTCAAATCGATCCTGACCAAGATGAGTCTGTGGTGTGAAATAATTTTTGTTGAGTGGATAGATTTTAGTTGGGGTAGTCGTTCAACATTCTACAAGAACAACGAACCATGGAGTATGATTTCTCTGAAATAATTTTTGTTGAGTGGATAGATTTTAGTTGGGAAAGCCGTTCAACATTCTACAAGAACAACGAACCATGGACTATGATTTCTCTGAAACCATGATAGATTTCAAATCGATCCTGACCAAGATAAGTCTGTGGTGTGAAATAATTTTTGTTGAGTGGATAGATTTTAGTTGGGGTAGTCGTTCAACATTCTACAAGAACAACGAAACATGGAGTATGATTTCTCTGAAATAATTTTTGTTGAGTGGATAGATTTTAGTTGGGAAAGCCGTTCAACATTCTACAAGAACAATGAACCATGGACTATGATTTCTCTGAAACCATGATAGATTTCAAATCGATCCTGACCAAGATAAGTCTGTGGTGTGAAATAATTTTTGTTGAGTGGATAGATTTTAGTTAGGGGTAGTCGTTCAACATTCTACAAGAACAACGAACCATGGAGTATGATTTCTCTAAAATAATTTTTGTTGAGTGGATAGATTTTAGTTAGGGGTAGTCGTTCAACATTCTACAAGAACAACGAACCATGGAGTATGATTTCTCTGAAACCATGATAGATTTCAAATCGATCCTGACCAAGATGAGTCTGTGGTGTGAAATAATTTTTGTTGAGTGGATAGATTTTAGTTGGGGTAGTCGTTCAACATTCTACAAGAACAACGAAAAATGGAGTTTGATTTCTCTGAAATAATTTTTGTTGAGTGGATAGATTTTAGTTGGGGTAGTCGTTCAACATTCTACAAGAACAACGAACCATGGAGTATGATTTCTCTGAAACCATGATAGATTTCAAATCGATCCTGACCAAGATGAGTCTGTGGTGTGAAATAATTTTTGTTGAGTGGATAGATTTTAGTTGGGATAGTCGTTCAACATTCTACAAGAACAACGAACCATGGAGTATGATTTCTCTGAAATAATTTTTGTTGAGTGGATAGATTTTAGTTAGGGGTAGTCGTTCAACATTCTACAAGAACAACGAACCATGGAGTATGATTTCTCTGAAATAATTTTTGTTGAGTGGATAGATTTTAGTTGGGGTAGTCGTTCAACATTCTACAATAACAACGAACCATGGAGTATGATTTCTCTGAAACCATGATAGATTTCAAATCGATCCTGACCAAGATGAGTCTGTGGTGTGAAATAATTTTTGTTGAGTGGATAGATTTTAGTTAGGGGTAGTCGTTCAACATTCTACAAGAACAACGAACCATGGAGTATGATTTCTCTGAAATAATTTTTGTTGAGTGGATAGATTTTAGTTGGGATAGTCCTTCAACATTCTACAAGAACAACAAACCATGGACTATGATTTCTGTGAAACCATGATAGATTTCAAATCGCTCCTGACCAAGATGAGTCTGTGGTGTGAAATAATTTTTGTTGAGTGGATAGATTTTAGTTGGGGTAGTCGTTCAACATTCTACAAGAACAACTTACCATGGACTATGATTTCTCTGAAACCATGATAGATTTCAAATCGATCCTGACCAAGATGAGTCTGTGGTGTGAAATAATTTTTGCTGAGTGGATAGATTTTAGTTGGGGTAGTCGTTCAACATTCTACAAGAACAACGAACCATGGAGTATGATTTCTCTGAAATAATTTTTGTTGAGTGGATAGATTTTAGTTGGGATAGTCGTTCAACATTCTACAAGAACAACGAACCATGGAGTATGATTTCTCTGAAACCATGATAGATTTCAAATCGATCCTGACCAAGATGAGTCTGTGGTGTGAAATAATTTTTGTTGAGTGGATAGATTTTAGTTGGGATAGTCGTTCAACATTCTACAAGAACAACTTACCATGGAGTATGATTTCTCTGAAATAATTTTTGTTGAGTGGATAGATTTTAGTTGGGATAGTCGTTCAACATTCTACAAGAACAACGAACCATGGAGTATGATTTCTCTGAAACCATGATAGATTTCAAATCGATCCTGACCAAGATGAGTCTGTGGTGTGAAATAATTTTTGTTGAGTGGATAGATTTTAGTTAGGGGTAGTCGTTCAACATTCTACAAGAACAACGAACCATGGAGTATGATTTCTCTGAAATAATTTTTGTTGAGTGGATAGATTTTAGTTGGGATAGTCGTTCAACATTCTACAGGAACAACGAACCATGGAGTATGATTTCTCTGAAACCATGATAGATTTCAAATCGATCCTGACCAAGATGAGTCTGTGGTGTGAAATAATTTTTGTTGAGTGGATAGATTTTCGTTGGGGTAGTTGTTCAACATTCTACAAGAACAACTTACCATGGAGTATGATTTCTCTGAAATAATTTTTGTTGAGTGGATAGATTTTAGTTGGGATAGTCGTTCAACATTCTACAAGAACAACGAACCATGGAGTATGATTTCTCTGAAACCATGATAGATTTCAAATCGATCCTGACCAAGATGAGTCTGTGGTGTGAAATAATTTTTGTTGAGTGGATAGATTTTAGTTGGGATAGTCGTTCAACATTCTACAAGAACAACTTACCATGGAGTATGATTTCTCTGAAATAATTTTTGTTGAGTGGATAGATTTTAGTTGGGATAGTCGTTCAACATTCTACAAGAACAACGAACCATGGAGTATGATTTCTCTAAAACCATGATAGATTTCAAATCGATCCTGACCAAGATGAGTCTGTGGTGTGAAATAATTTTTGTTGAGTGGATAGATTTTAGTTAGGGGTAGTCGTTCAACATTCTACAAGAACAACTTACCATGGAGTATGATTTCTCTGAAATAATTTTTGTTGAGTGGATAGATTTTAGTTGGGGTAGTCGTTCAACATTCTACAAGAACAACGAACCATGGAGTATGATTTCTCTGCAACCATGATAGATTTCAAATCGATCCTGACCAAGATGAGTCTGTGGTGTGAAATAATTTTTGTTGAGTGGATAGATTTTAGTTAGGGGTAGTCGTTCAACATTCTACAAGAACAACGAACAATGGAGTATGATTTCTCTGAAACCATGATAGATTTCAAATCGATCCTGACCAAGATGAGTCTGTGGTGTGAAATAATTTTTGTTGAGTGGATAGATTTTAGTTGGGGTAGTCGTTCAACATTCTACAAGAACAACTTACCATGGAGTATGATTTCTCTGAAACCATGATAGATTTCAAATCGATCCTGACCAAGACGAGTCTGTGGTGTGAAATAATTTTTGTTGAGTGGATAGATTTTAGTTGTTGTAGTCGTTCAACATTCTACAAGAACAACTTACCATGGAGTATGATTTCTCTGAAATAATTTTTGTTGAGTAGATAGATTTTAGTTGGGATAGTCGTTCAACATTCTACAAGAACAACGAACCATGGAGTATGATTTCTCTGAAATAATTTTTGTTGTGTGGATAGATTTTAGTTAGGGGTAGTCGTTCAACATTCTACAAGAACAACTTACCATGGAGTATGATTTCTCTGAAATAATTTTTGTTGAGTGGATAGATTTTAGTTGGGGTAGTCGTTCAACATTCTACAAGAACAACGAACCATGGAGTATGATTTCTCTGCAACCATGATAGATTTCAAATCGATCCTGACCAAGATGAGTCTGTGGTGTGAAATAATTTTTGTTGAGTGGATAGATTTTAGTTAGGGGTAGTCGTTCAACATTCTACAAGAACAACGAACAATGGAGTATGATTTCTCTGAAACCATGATAGATTTCAAATCGATCCTGACCAAGATGAGTCTGTGGTGTGAAATAATTTTTGTTGAGTGGATAGATTTTAGTTGGGGTAGTCGTTCAACATTCTACAAGAACAACTTACCATGGAGTATGATTTCTCTGAAACCATGATAGATTTCAAATCGATCCTGACCAAGATGAGTCTGTGGTGTGAAATAATTTTTGTTGAGTGGATAGATTTTAGTTGTTGTAGTCGTTCAACATTCTACAAGAACAACGAACCAGGGAGTATAATTTCTCTGAAATAATTTTTGTTGAGTACATAGATTTTAGTTGGGATAGTCGTTCAACATTCTACAAGAACAACGAACCATGGAGTATGATTTCTCTGAAATAATTTTTGTTGTGTGGATAGATTTTAGTTAGGGGTAGTCGTTCAACATTCTACAAGAACAACGAACAATGGAGTATGATTTCTCTGAAACCATGATAGATTTCAAATCGATCCTGACCAAGATGAGTCTGTGGTGTGAAATAATTTTTGTTGAGTGGATAGATTTTAGTTGGGGTAGTCGTTCAACATTCTACAAGAACAACTTACCATGGACTATGATTTCTCTGAAACCATGATAGATTTCAAATCGATCCTGACCAAGATGAGTCTGTGGTGTGAAATAATTTTTGTTGAGTGGATAGATTTTAGTTGGGGTAGTCGTTCAACATTCTACAAGAACAGCGAACCATGGAGTATGATTTCTCTGAAATAATTTTTGTTGAGTGGATAGATTTTAGTTGGGGTAGTCGTTCAACAGTTTACAAGAACAACGAAACATGGAGTATGATTTCTCTGAAACCATGATAGATTTCAAATCGATCAAGACCAAGATGAGTCTGTGGTGTGAAATAATTTTTGTTGAGTGGATAGATTTTAGTTAGGGGTAGTCGTTCAACATTCTACAAGAACAACGAACCATGGAGTATGATTTCTCTGAAACCATGATAGATTTCAAATCGATCCTGACCAAGATGAGTCTGTGGTGTGAAATAAATTTTGTTGAGTGGATAGATTTTAGTTGGGGTAGTCGTTCAACATTCTACAAGAACAACTTACCATGGAGTATGATTTCTCTGAAACCATGATAGATTTCAAATCGATCCTGACCAAGATGAGTCTGTGGTGTGAAATAATTTTTGTTGAGTGGATAGATTTTAGTTGTTGTAGTCGTTCAACATTCTACAAGAACAACTTACCATGGAGTATGATTTCTCTGAAATAATTTTTGTTGAGTGGATAGATTTTAGTTGGGATAGTCGTTCAACATTCTACAAGAACAACGAACCATGGAGTATGATTTCTCTGAAACCATGATAGATTTCAAATCGATCCTGACCAAGATGAGTCTGTGGTGTGAAATAATTTTTGTTGAGTGGATAGATTTTAGTTAGGGGTAGTCGTTCAATATTCTACAAGAACAACGAACCATGGAGTATGATTTCTCTGAAACCATGATAGATTTCAAATCGATCCTGACCAAGATGAGTCTGTGGTGTGAAATAATTTTTGTTGAGTGGATAGATTTTAGTTGAGGTAGTCGTTCAACATTCTACAAGAACACCATTTAGTATGATTTCTCTGAAATAGTTTTTGTAGAGTGGATAGATTTTAGTTGGGATAGTCGTTCAACATTCTACAAGAACAACGAACCATGGAGTATGATTTCTCTGAAACCATGATAGATTTCAAATCGATCCTGACCAAGATGAGTCTGTGGTGTGAAATAATTTTTGTTGAGTGGATAGATTTTAGTTGGGGTAGTCGTTCAACATTCTACAGAACAACTTACCATGGAGTATGATTTCTCTGAAATAATTTTTGTTGAGTGGATAGATTTTAGTTGGGATAGTCGTTCAACATTCTACAAGAACAACGAACCATGGAGTATGATTTCTCTGAAACCATGATAGATTTCAAATCGATCCTGACCAAGATGAGTCTGTGGTGTGAAATAATTTTTGTTGAGTGGATAGATTTTAGTTGGGTTAGACGTTCAACATTCTACAAGAACAACTTACCATGGAGTATGATTTCTCTGAAATAATTTTTGTTGAGTGGATAGATTTTAGTTGGGATAGTCGTTCAACATTCTGCAAGAACAACGAACCATGGAGTATGATTTCTCTGAAACCATGATAGATTTTAAATCGATCCTGACCAAGATGAGTCTGTGGTGTGAAATAATTTTTGTTGAGTGGGTACATTTTAGTTAGGGGTAGTCGTTCAACATTCTACAAGAACAACTTACCATGGACTATGATTTCTCTGAAACCATGATAGATTTCAAATCGATTATGACCAAGATGAGCCTGTGGTGTGAAATAATTTTTGTTGCGTGAAAAGATTTTAGTTAGGGGTAGTCGTTCAACATTCTACAAGAACAACTTACCATGGACTACGATTTCTCTGAAATAATTGTTGTTGAGTGGATAGATTTTAGTTGGGATAGTCGTTCAACATTCTACAAGAACAACGAACCATGGAGTATGATATCTCTGAAACCATGATAGATTTCAAATCGATCCTGACCAAGATGAGTCTGTGGTGTGAAATAATTTTTGTTGAGTGGATAGATTTTAGTTGGGGTAGTCGTTCAACATTCTACAAGAACAACTTACCATGGACTATGATTTCTCTGAAACCATGATAGACCAAGATGAGTCTGTGGTGTGAAATAATTTTTGTTGAGTGGATAGATTTTAGTTGGGATAGTCGTTCAACATTCTACAAGAACAACGAACCATGGAGTATGATTTCTCTGAAACCATGATAGATTTCAAATCGATCCTGACCAAGATGAGTCTGTGGTGTGAAATAATTTTTGTTGAGTGGATAGATTTTAGTTGAGGTAGTCGTTCAACATTCTACAAGAACACCATTTAGTATGATTTCTCTGAAATAGTTTTTGTAGAGTGGATAGATTTTAGTTGGGATAGTCGTTCAACATTCTACAAGAACAACGAACCATGGAGTATGATTTCTCTGAAACCATGATAGATTTCAAATCGATCCTGACCAAGATGAGTCTGTGGTGTGAAATAATTTTTGTTGAGTGGATAGATTTTAGTTGGGGTAGTCGTTCAACATTCTACAGAACAACTTACCATGGAGTATGATTTCTCTGAAATAATTTTTGTTGAGTGGATAGATTTTAGTTGGGATAGTCGTTCAACATTCTACAAGAACAACGAACCATGGAGTATGATTTCTCTGAAACCATGATAGATTTCAAATCGATCCTGACCAAGATGAGTCTGTGGTGTGAAATAATTTTTGTTGAGTGGATAGATTTTAGTTGGGTTAGACGTTCAACATTCTACAAGAACAACTTACCATGGAGTATGATTTCTCTGAAATAATTTTTGTTGAGTGGATAGATTTTAGTTGGGATAGTCGTTCAACATTCTACAAGAACAACGAACCATGGAGTATGATTTCTCTGAAACCATGATAGATTTCAAATCGTTCCTGACCAAGATGAGTCTGTGGTGTGAAATAATTTTTGTTGAGTGGGTACATTTTAGTTAGGGGTAGTCGTTCAACATTCTACAAGAACAACTTACCATGGACTATGATTTCTCTGAAACCATGATAGATTTCAAATCGATTATGACCAAGATGAGCCTGTGGTGTGAAATAATTTTTGTTGCGTGAATAGATTTTAGTTAGGGGTAGTCGTTCAACATTCTACAAGAACAACTTACCATGGACTATGATTTCTCTGAAATAATTGTTGTTGAGTGGATAGATTTTAGTTGGGATAGTCGTTCAACATTCTACAAGAACAACGAACCATGGAGTATGATATCTCTGAAACCATGATAGATTTCAAATCGATCCTGACCAAGATGAGTCTGTGGTGTGAAATAATTTTTGTTGAGTGGATAGATTTTAGTTGGGGTAGTCGTTCAACATTCTACAAGAACAACTTACCATGGACTATGATTTCTCTGAAACCATGATAGACCAAGATGAGTCTGTGGTGTGAAATAATTTTTGTTGAGTGGATAGATTTTAGTTAGGGGTAGTCGTTCAACATTCTACAAGAACAACGAAACATGGAGTATGATTTCTCTGAAATAATTTTTGTTGAGTGGATAGATTTTAGTTGGGATAGTCGTTCAACATTCTACAAGAACAACGAACCATGGAGTATGATTTCTCTGAAACCATGATAGATTTCAAATCGATCCTGACCAAGATGAGTCTGTGGTGTGAAATAATTTTTGTTGAGTGGATAGATTTTAGTTGGGGTAGTCGTTCAACATTCTACAAGAACAACTTACCAAGGAGTATGATTTCTCTGAAATAATTTTTGTTGAGTGGATAGATTTTAGTTGGGATAGTCGTTCAACATTCTACAAGAACAACGAACCATGGAGTATGATTTCTCTGAAACCATGATAGATTTCAAATCGATCCTGACCAAGATGAGTCTGTGGTGTGAAATAATTTTTGTTGAGTGGATAGATTTTAGTTGGGGTAGTCGTTCAACATTCTACAAGAACAACTTACCATGGAGTATGATTTCTCTGAAATAATTTTTGTTGTGTGGATAGATTTGAGTTGGGATGGTCGTTCAACATTCTACAAGAACAACTTACCATGGACTATGATTTCTCTGAAACCATGATAGATTTCAAATCGATCCTGACCAAGATGAGTCTGTGGTGTGAAATAATTTTTGTTGAGTGGATAGATTTTAGTTGGGATAGTCGTTCAACATTCTACAAGAACAACTTACCATGGACTATGATTTCTCTGAAACCATGATAGACCAAGATGAGTCTGTGGTGTGAAATAATTTTTGTTGAGTGGATAGATTTTAGTTAGGGGTAGTCGTTCAACATTCTACAAGAACAACTTACCATGGACTATGATTTCTCTGAAACCATGATAGACCAAGATGAGTCTGTGGTGTGAAATAATTTTTGCTGAGTGGATAGATTTTAGTTAGGGGTAGTCGTTCAACATTCTACAAGAACAACGAACCATGGAGTATGATTTCTCTGAAATAATTTTTGTTGAGTGGATAGATTTTGGTTGGGGTAGTCGTTCAACATTCTACAAGAACAACGAACCATGGAGTATGATTTCTCTGAAACCATGATAGATTTCAAATCTATCCTGACCAAGATGAGTCTGTGGTGTGAAATAATTTTTGTTGAGTGGATAGATTTTAGTTGGGGTAGTCGTTCAACATTCTACAAGAACAACTTACCATGGAGTATGATTTCTCTGAAATAATTTTTGTTGTGTGGATAGATTTTAGTTGGGATAGTCGTTCAACATTCTACAAGAACAACTTACCATGGACTATGATTTCTCTGAAATAATTTTTGTTGTGTGGATAGATTTTAGTTGGGATGGTCGTTCAACATTCTACAAGAACAACTTACCATGGACTATGATTTCTCTGAAAAAATGATAGATTTCAAATCGATCCTGACCAAGATGAGTCTGTGGTGTGAAATAATTTTTGTTGAGTGGATAGATTTTAGTTGGGGTAGTCGTTCAACATTCTACAAGAACAACTTACCATGGACTATGATTTCTCTGAAACCATGATAGACCAAGATGAGTCTGTGGTGTGAAATAATTTTTGCTGAGTGGATAGATTTTAGTTAGGGGTAGTCGTTCAACATTCTACAAGAACAACGAACCATGGAGTATGATTTCTCTGAAATAATTTTTGTTGAGTGGATAGATTTTAGTTATGATAGTCGTTCAACATTCTACAAGAACAACGAACCATGGAGTATGATTTCTCTGAAACCATGATAGATTTCAAATCGATCCTGACCAAGATGAGTCTGTGGTGTGAAATAATTTTTGTTGAGTGGATAGATTTTAGTTGGGGTAGTCGTTCAACATTCTACAAGAACAACTTACCATTTAGTATGATTTCTCTGAAATAATTTTTGTTGTGTGGATAGATTTTAGTTGGGATAGTCGTTCAATATTCTACAAGAACAACTTACCATGGACTATGATTTCTCTGAAACCATGATAGATTTCAAATCGATCCTGACCAAGATGAGTCTGTGGTGTGAAATAATTTTTGTTGAGTGGATAGATTTTAGTTGGGGTAGTCGTTCAACATTCTACAAGAACAACTTACCATGGACTATGATTTCTCTGAAACCATGATAGATTTCAAATCGATCCTGACCAAGATGAGTCTGTGGTGTGAAATAATTTTTGCTGAGTGGATAGATTTTAGTTGGGGTAGTCGTTCAACATTCTACAAGAACAACTTACCATGGAGTATGATTTCTCTGAAATAATTTTTGTTGAGTGGATAGATTTTAGTTGGGGTAGTCGTTCAACTGTTTACAAGAACAACGAAACATGGAGTATGATTTCTCTGAAACCATGATAGATTTCAAATCGATCATGACCAAAATGAGTCTGTGGTGTGAAATAATTTTTGTTGAGTGGATAGATTTTAGTTAGGGGTAGTCGTTCAACATTCTACAAGAACAACGAACCATGGAGTATGATTTCTCTGAAACCATGATAGATTTCAAATCGATCCTGACCAAGATGAGTCTGTGGTGTGAAATAATTTTTGTTGAGTGGATAGATTTTAGTTAGGAGTAGTTCAACATTCTACAAGATTTCAAATCGATCCTGACCAAGATGAGTCTGTGGTGTGAAATAATTTTTGTTGAGTGTATAGATTTTAGTTGGGGTAGTCGTTCAACATTCTACAAGAACAACTTACCATGGAGTATGATTTCTCTGAAATAATTTTTGTTGAGTGGATAGATTTTAGTTGGGATAGTCGTTCAACATTCTACAAGAACAACGAACCATGGAGTATGATTTCTCTGAAACCATGATAGGTTTCAAATCGATCCTGACCAAGATGAGTCTGTGGTGTGAAATAATTTTTGTTGAGTGGATAGATTTTAGTTGGGATAGTCGTTCAACATTCTACAAGAACAACGAACCATGGAGTATGATTTCTCTGAAACCATGATAGATTTCAAATCGATCCTGACCGAGATGAGTCTGTGGTGTGAAATAATTTTTGTTGAGTGGGTACATTTTAGTTGGGGTAGTCGTTCAACATTCTACAAGAACAACTTACCATGGACTATGATTTCTCTGAAACCATGATAGATTTCAAATCGATCCTGACCAAGATGAGTCTGTGGTGTGAAATAATTTTTGCTGAGTGGATAGATTTTAGTTGGGGTAGTCGTTCAACATTCTACAAGAACAACTTACCATGGAGTATGATTTCTCTGAAATAATTTTTGTTGAGTGGATAGATTTTAGTTGGGGTAGTCGTTCAACTGTTTACAAGAACAACGAAACATGGAGTATGATTTCTCTGAAACCATGATAGATTTCAAATCGATCATGACCAAGATGAGTCTGTGGTGTGAAATAATTTTTGTTGAGTGGATAGATTTTAGTTAGGGGTAGTCGTTCAACATTCTACAAGAACAACGAACCATGGAGTATGATTTCTCTGAAACCATGATAGATTTCAAATCGATCCTGACCAAGATGAGTCTGTTATGTGAAATAATTTTTGTTGAGTGGATAGATTTTAGTTAGGAGTAGTTCAACATTCTACAAGATTTCAAATCGATCCTGACCAAGATGAGTCTGTGGTGTGAAATAATTTTTGTTGAGTGGATAGATTTTAGTTGGGGTAGACGTTCAACATTCTACAAGAACAACTTACCATGGAGTATGATTTCTCTGAAATAATTTTTGTTGAGTGGATAGATTTTAGTTGGGATAGTCGTTCAACATTCTACAAGAACAACGAACCATGGAGTATGATTTCTCTGAAACCATGATAGGTTTCAAATCGATCCTGACCAAGATGAGTCTGTGGTGTGAAATAATTTTTGTTGAGTGGGTACATTTTAGTTGGGATAGTCGTTCAACATTCTACAAGAACAACGAACCATGGAGTATGATTTCTCTAAAAAAATGATAGATTTCAAATCGATCCTGACCAAGATGAGTCTGTGGTGTGAAATAATTTTTGTTGAGTGGGTACATTTTAGTTAGGGGTAGTCGTTCAACATTCTACAAGAACAACTTACCATGGACTATGATTTCTCTGAAACCATGATAGATTTCAAATCGATTATGACCAAGATGAGCCTGTGGTGTGAAATAATTTTTGTTGAGTGAATAGATTTTAGTTAGGTGTAGTCGTTCAACATTCTACAAGAACAACTTACCATGGACTATGATTTCTCTGAAATAATTGTTGTTGAGTGGATAGATTTTAGTTGGGATAGTCGTTCAACATTCTACAAGAACAGCGAACCATGGCGTATGATTTCTCTGAAACCATGATAGATTTCAAATCGATCCTGACCAAGATGAGTCTGTGGTGTGAAATAATTTTTGTTGAGTGGATAGATTTTAGTTGGGGTAGTCGTTCAACATTCTACAAGAACAACTTACCATGGACTATGATTTCTCTGAAACCATGATAGACCAAGATGAGTCTGTGGTGTGAAATAATTTTTGTTGAGTGGATAGATTTTAGTTAGGGATAGCCGTTCAACATTCTACAAGAACAACGAACCATGGAGTATGATTTCTCTGAAATAATTTTTGTTGAGTGGATAGATTTTAGTTGGGATAGTCGTTCAACATTCTACAAGAACAACGAACCATGGAGTATGATTTCTCTGAAACCATGATAGATTTCAAATCGATCCTGACCAAGATGAGTCTGTGGTGTGAAATAATTTTTTTTGAGTGGATAGATTTTAGTTGGGGTAGTCGTTCAACATTCTACAAGAACAACTTACCATGGAGTATGATTTCTCTGAAATAATTTTTGTTGAGTGGATAGATTTTAGTTGGGATAGTCGTTCAACATTCTACAAGAACAACGAACCATGGAGTATGATTTCTCTGAAACCATGATAGATTTCAAATCGATCCTGACCAAGATGAGTCTGTGGTGTGAAATAATTTTTGTTGACTGTGTACATTTTAGTTAGGGGTAGTCGTTCAACATTCTACAAGAACAACTTACCATGGACTATGATTTCTCTAAAACCATGATAGATTTCAAATTGATTATGACCAAGATGAGCCTGTGGTGTGAAATATTTTTTGTTGAGTGAATATATTTTAGTTAGGGGTAGTCGTTCAACATTCTACAAGAACAACTTACCGTGGACTATGATTTCTCTGAAATAATTGTTGTTGAGTGGATAGATTTTAGTTGGGATAGTCGTTCAACATTCTACAAGAACAACTTACCATGGACTATGATTTCTCTGAAACCATGACAGATTTCAAATCGATCCTGACCAAGATGAGTCTGTGGTGTGAAATAATTTTTGTTGAATGGATAGATTTTAGTTGGGGTAGTCGTTCAACATTCTACAAGAACAACTTACCATGGACTATGATTTCTCTGAAACCATGATAGACCAAGATGAGTCTGTGGTGTGAAATAATTTTTGTTGAGTGGATAGATTTTAGTTAGGGATAGTCGTTCAACATTCTACAAGAACAACTTACCATGGACTATGATTTCTCTGAAACCATGATAGACCAAGATGAGTCTGCGGTGTGAAATAATTTTTGTTGAGTGGATAGATTTTAGTTAGGGGTAGTCGTTCAACATTCTACAAGAACAACGAACCATGGAGTATGATTTCTCTGAAATAATTTTTGTTGAGTGGATAGATTTTAGTTGGGATAGTCGTTCAACATTCTACAAGAACAACTTACCATGGAGTATGATTTCTCTGAAATAATTGTTGTTGAGTGGATAGATTTTAGTTGGGATAGTCGTTCAACATTCTACAAGAACAACTTACCATGGACTATGATTTCTCTGAAACCATGACAGATTTCAAATCGATCCTGACCAAGATGAGTCTGTGGTGTGAAATAATTTTTGTTGAGTGGATAGATTTTAGTTGGGGTAGTCGTTCAACATTCTACAAGAACAACTTACCATGGACTATGATTTCTCTGAAACCATGATAGACCAAGATGAGTCTGTGGTGTGAAATAATTTTTGTTGAGTGGATAGATTTTAGTTAGGGATAGTCGTTCAACATTCTACAAGAACAACTTACCATGGACTATGATTTCTCTGAAACCATGATAGACCAAGATGAGTCTGCGGTGTGAAATAATTTTTGTTGAGTGGATAGATTTTAGTTAGGGGTAGTCGTTCAACATTCTACAAGAACAACGAACCATGGAGTATGATTTCTCTGAAATAATTTTTGTTGAGTGGATAGATTTTAGTTGGGATAGTCGTTCAACATTCTACAAAAACAACGAACCATGGAGTATGATTTCTCTGAAACCATGATAGATTTCAAATCGATCCTGACCAAGATGAGTCTGTGGTGTGAAATAGTTTTTGTTGAGTGGATAGATTTTAGTTGGGGTAGTCGTTCAACATTCTACAAGAACAACTTACCATGGAGTATGATTTCTCTGAAATAATTTTTGTTGAGTGGATAGATTTTAGTTGGGATAGTCGTTCAACATTCTACAAGAACAACGAACCATGGAGTATGATTTCTCTGAAACCATGATAGATTTCAAATCGATTATGACCAAGATGAGTCTGTGGTGTGAAATAATTTTTGTTGAGTGGATAGATTTTAGTTGGGGTAGTCGTTCAACATTCTACAAGAACAACTTACCATGGAGTATGATTTCTCTGAAATAATTTTTGTTGTGTGGATAGATTTTAGTTGGGATAGTCGTTCAACATTCTACAAGAACAACTTACCATGGACTATGATTTCTCTGAAACCATGATAGATTTCAAATCGATCCTGACCAAGATGAGTCTGTGGAAATAATTTTTGTTGAGTTGATAGATTTTAGTTGGGGTAGTCGTTCAACATTCTACAAGAACAACTTACCATGGACTATGATTTCTCTGAAACCATGATAGACCAAGATGAGTCTGTGGTGTGAAATAATTTTTGTTGAGTGGATAGATTTTAGTTGGGGTATTCGTTCAACATTCTACAAGAACAACGAACCATGGAGTATGATTTCTCTGAAATAATTTTTGTTGAGTGGATAGATTTTAGTTGGGATAGTCGTTCAACATTCTACAAGAACAACGAACCATGGAGTATGATTTCTCTGAAACCATGATAGACCAAGATGAGTCTGCGGTGTGAAATAATTTTTGTTGAGTGGATAGATTTTAGTTGGGGTATTCGTTCAACATTCTACAAGAACAACGAACCATGGAGTATGATTTCTCTGAAATAATTTTTGTTGAGTGGATAGATTTTAGTTGGGATAGTCGTTCAACATTCTACAAGAACAACGAACCATGGAGTATGATTTCTCTGAAACCATGATAGACCAAGATGAGTCTGCGGTGTGAAATAATTTTTGTTGAGTGGATAGATTTTAGTTAGGGGTAGTCGTTCAACATTCTACAAGAACAACGAACCATGGAGTATGATTTCTCTGAAATAATTTTTGTTGAGTGGATAGATTTTAGTTGGGATAGTCGTTCAACATTCTACAAGAACAACGAACCATGGAGTATGATTTCTCTGAAACCATGATAGATTTCAAATCGATCCTGACCAAGATGAGTCTGTGGTGTGAAATAATTTTTGTTGAGTGGATAGATTTTAGTTGGGGTAGTCGTTCAACATTCTACAAGAACAACTTACCATGGAGTATGATTTCTCTGAAATAATTTTTGTTGAGTGGATAGATTTTAGTTGGGATAGTCGTTCAACATTCTACAAGAACAACGAATCATGGAGTATGATTTCTCTGAAACCATGATAGATTTCAAATCGATTATGACCAAGATGAGTCTGTGGTGTGAAATAATTTTTGTTGAGTGGATAGATTTTAGTTGGGGTAGTCGTTCAACATTCTACAAGAACAACTTACCATGGAGTATGATTTCTCTGAAATAATTTTTGTTGTGTGGATAGATTTTAGTTGGGATAGTCGTTCAACATTCTACAAGAACAACTTACCATGGACTATGATTTCTCTGAAACCATGATAGATTTCAAATCGATCCTGACCAAGATGATTCTGTGGTGTGAAATAATTTTTGTTGAGTGGATAGATTTTAGTTGGGGTAGTCGTTCAACATTCTACAAGAACAACTTACCATCTACTATGATTTCTCTGAAACCATGATAGACCAAGATGGGTCTGTGGTGTGAAATAATTTTTGTTGAGTGGATAGATTTTAGTTAGGGGTAGTCGTTCAACATTCTACAAGAACAACTTACCATGGACTATGATTTCTCTGAAACCATGATAGACCAAGATGAGTCTGTGGTGTGAAATAATTTTTGTTGAGTGGATAGATTTTAGTTGGGGTAGTCGTTCAACATTCTACAAGAACAACTTACCATGGAGTATGATTTCTCTGAAATAATTTTTGTTGAGTGGATAGATTTTAGTTGGGATAGTCGTTCAACATTCTACAAGAACAACGAACCATGGAGTATGATTTCTCTGAAACCATGATAGATTTCAAATAGATCCTGAAAAGATGAGTCTGTGGTGTGAAATAATTTTTGTTGAGTGGATAGATTTTAGTTGGGGTAGTCGTTCAACATTCTACAAGAACAACGAACCATGGAGTATGATTTCTCTGAAATAATTTTTGTTGAGTGGATAGATTTTAGTTGGGGTAGTCGTTCAACATTCTACAAGAACAACTTACCATGGACTATGATTTCTCTGAAACCATGATAGACCAAGATGAGTCTGTGGTGTGAAATAATTTTTGTTGAGTGGATAGATTTTAGTTGGGGTAGTCGTTCAACATTCTACAAGAACAACTTACCATGGACTATGATTTCTCTGAAACCATGATAGATTTCAAATCGATCCTGACCAAGATGAGTCTGTGGTGTGAAATAATTTTTGTTGAGTTAATAGATTTTAGTTAGGAGTCGTTCAACATTCTACAAGATTTCAAATCGATCCTGACCAAGATGAGTCTGTGGTGTGAAATAATTTTTGTTGAGTGGATAGATTTTAGTTGGGGTAGTCGTTCAACATTCTACAAGAACAACTTAATATGGAGTATGATTTCTCTGAAACCATGATAGATTTCAAATCGATCCTGACCAAGATGAGTCTGTGGTGTGAAATAATTTTTGTTGAGTGGATAGATTTTAGTTGGGATAGTCGTTCAACATTCTACAAAAACAACTTACCATGGAGTATGATTTCTCTGAAATAATTTTTGTTGAGTGGATAGATTTTAGTTGGGATAGTCGTTCAACATTCTACAAGAACAACTTACCATGGACTATGATTTCTCTGAAACCATGATAGATTTCAAATCGATCCTGACCAAGATGAGTCTGTGGTGTGAAATAAATTTTGTTGAGTGGATAGATTTTAGTTAGGGGTAGTCGTTCAACATTCTACAAGAACAACGAACCAGGGAGTATGATTTCTCTGAAATAATTTTTGTTGAGTGGATAGATTTTAGTTGGGATAGTCGTTCAACATTCTACAAGAACAACGAACCATGGAGTATGATTTCTCTGAAAAAATTTTTGTTGTGTGGATAGATTTTAGTTGAGATAGTCGTTCAACATTCTACAACAACAACGAACCATGGACTATGATTTCTCTGAAACCATGATAGATTTCAAATCGATCCTGACCAAGATGAGTCTGTGGTGTGAAATAATTTTTGCTGAGTGGATAAATTTTAGTTGGGGTAGTCGTTCAACATTCTACAAGAACAACTTACCATGATAGTCGTTCAACATTCTACAAGAACAACGAACCATGGAGTATGATTTCTCTGAAACCATGATAGATTTCAAATCGATCCTGACCAAGATGAGTCTGTGGTGTGAAATAATTTTTGTTGAGTGGATAGATTTTAGTTGTAGTAGTCGTTCAACATTCTACAAGAACAACTTACCATGGAGTATGATTTCTCTGAAACCATGATAGATTTCAAATCGATCCTGACCAAGATGAGTCTGTATTGTGAAATAATTTTTGTTGAGTGGATAGATTTTAGTTGGGGTAGTCGTTCAACATTCTACAAGAACAACTTACCATGGAGTATGATTTCTCTGAAATAATTTTTGTTGAGTGGATAGATTTTAGTTGGAGTAGTCGTTCAACATTCTACAAGAACAACGAACCATGGAGGATGATTTCTCTGAAATAATTTTTGTTGAGTGGATAGATTTTAGTTGGGATAGTCGTTCAACATTCTACAAGAACAACTTACCATGGAGTATGATTTCTCTGATACCATGATAGATTTCAAATCGATCCTGACCAAGATGAGTCTGTGGTGTGAAATAATTTTTGTTGAGTGGATAGATTTTAGTTGGGGTAGTCGTTCAACATTCTACAAGAACAACGAACCATGGAGTATGATTTCTCTGAAATAATTTTTGTTGAGTGGATAGATTTTAGTTGGGATAGTCGTTCAACATTCTACAAGAACAACTTACCATGGAGTATGATTTCTCTGATACCATGATAGATTTCAAATCGATCCTGACCAAGATGAGTCTGTGGTGTGAAATAATTTTTGTTGAGTGGATAGATTTTAGTTGGGGTAGTCGTTCAACATTCTACAAGAACAACGAACCATGGAGTATGATTTCTCTGAAACCATGATAGATTTCAAATCGATCCTGACCAAGATGAGTCTGTGGTGTGAAATAATTTTTGTTGAGTGGATAGATTTTAGTTGGGGTAGTCGTTCAACATTCTACAAGAACAACGAACCATGGAGTATGATTTCTCTGAAACCATGATAGATTTCAAATCGATCCTGACCAAGATGAGTCTGTGGTGTGAAATAATTTTTGTTGAGTGGATAGATTTTAGTTGGGGTAGTCGTTCAACATTCTACAAGAACAACGAACCATGGAGTATGATTTCTCTGAAATAATTTTTGTTGAGTGGATAGATTTTAGTTGGGGTAGTCGTTCAACATTCTACAAGAACAACGAACCATGGAGTATGATTTCTCTGAAACCATGATAGATTTCAAATCGATCCTGACCAAGATGAGTCTGTGGTGTGAAATAATTTTTGTTGAGTGGATAGATTTTAGTTGGGTTAGTCGTTCAACATTCTACAAGAACAACTTACCATGGAGTATGATTTCTCTGAAACCATGATAGATTTCAAATCGATCCTGACCAAGATGAGTCTGTGGTGTGAAATAATTTTTGTTGAGTGGATAGATTTTAGTTGGGATAGTCGTTCAACATTCTACAAGAACAACGAACCATGGACTATGATTTCTCTGCAACCATGATAGATTTCAAATCGATCCTGACCAAGATGAGTCTGTGGTGTGAAATAATTTTTGTTGAGTGGATAGACTTTAGTTGGGATAGTCGTTCAACATTCTACAAGAACAACGAACCATGGAATATGATTTCTCTGAAACCATGATAGATTTCAAATCGATCCTGACCAAGATGAGTCTGTGGTGTGAAATAATTTTTGTTGAGTGGATAGATTTTAGTTAGGGGTAGTCGTTCAACATTCTACAAGAACAACTTACCATGGAGTATGATTTCTCTGAAACCATGATAGATTTCAAATCGATCCTGACCAAGATGAGTCTGTGGTGTGAAATAATTTTTGTTGAGTGGATAGATTTTAGTTGGGGTAGTCGTTCAACATTCTACAAGAACAACGAACCATGGAGTATGATTTGTCTGAAATAATTTTTGTTGAGTGGATAGATTTTAGTTGGGATAGTGGTTCAACATTCTACAAGAACAACGAACCATGGAGTATGATTTCTCTGAAACCATGATAGATTTCAAATCGATCCTGACCAAGATGAGTCTGTGGTGTGAAATAATTTTTGTTGAGTGGATAGATATTAGTTGAGGTAGTCGTTCAACATTCTACAAGAACAACTTACCATGGAGTATGATTTCTCTGAAATAATTTTTGTTGAGTCGATAGATTTTAGTTGGGATAGTCGTTCAACATTTTACAAGAACAGCGAACCATGGAGTATGATTTCTCTGAAACCATGATAGATTTCAAATCGATCCTGACCAAGATGAGCCTGTGGTGTGAAATAATTTTTGTTGAGTGGATAGATTTTAGTTGGGGTAGTCGTTCAACATTCTACAAGAACAACGAACCATGGAGTATGATTTCTCTGAAACCATGATAGATTTTAAATCGATCCTGACCAAGATGAGTCTGTGGTGTGAAATAATTTTTGTTGAGTGGATAGACTTTAGTTGGGATAGTCGTTCAACATTCTACAAGAACAACGAACCATGGAGTATGATTTCTCTAAAACCATGATAGATTTCAAATCGATCCTGACCAAGATGAGTCTGTGGTGTGAAATAATTTTTGTTGAGTGGATAGATTTTAGTTGGGGTAGTCGTTCAACATTCTACAAGAACAACGAACCATGGAGTATGATTTCTCTGAAACCATGATAGATTTCAAATCGATCCTGACCAAGATGAGTCTGTGGTGTGAAATAATTTTTGTTGAGTGGATAGATTTTAGTTGGGGTAGTCGTTCAACATTCTACAAGAACAACGAACCATGGAGTATGATTTCTCTGAAACCATGATAGATTTCAAATCGATCCTGACCAAGATGAGTCTGTGGTGTGAAATAATTTTTGTTGAGTGGATAGATTTTAGTTGGGGTAGTCGTTCAACATTCTACAAGAACAACGAACCATGGAGTATGATTTCTCTGAAATAATTTTTGTTGAGTGGATAGATTTTAGTTGGGGTAGTCGTTCAACATTCTACAAGAACAACGAACCATGGAGTATGATTTCTCTGAAACCATGATAGATTTCAAATCGATCCTGACCAAGATGAGTCTGTGGTGTGAAATAATTTTTGTTGAGTGGATAGATTTTAGTTGGGTTAGTCGTTCAACATTCTACAAGAACAACTTACCATGGAGTATGATTTCTCTGAAACCATGATAGATTTCAAATCGATCCTGACCAAGATGAGTCTGTGGTGTGAAATAATTTTTGTTGAGTGGATAGATTTTAGTTGGGATAGTCGTTCAACATTCTACAAGAACAACGAACCATGGACTATGATTTCTCTGCAACCATGATAGATTTCAAATCGATCCTGACCAAGATGAGTCTGTGGTGTGAAATAATTTTTGTTGAGTGGATAGACTTTAGTTGGGATAGTCGTTCAACATTCTACAAGAACAACGAACCATGGAGTATGATTTCTCTGAAACCATGATAGATTTCAAATCGATCCTGACCAAGATGAGTCTGTGGTGTGAAATAATTTTTGTTGAGTGGATAGATTTTAGTTAGGGGTAGTCGTTCAACATTCTACAAGAACAACTTACCATGGAGTATGATTTCTCTGAAACCATGATAGATTTCAAATCGATCCTGACCAAGATGAGTCTGTGGTGTGAAATAATTTTTGTTGAGTGGATAGATTTTAGTTGGGGTAGTCGTTCAACATTCTACAAGAACAACGAACCATGGAGTATGATTTGTCTGAAATAATTTTTGTTGAGTGGATAGATTTTAGTTGGGATAGTGGTTCAACATTCTACAAGAACAACGAACCATGGAGTATGATTTCTCTGAAACCATGATAGATTTCAAATCGATCCTGACCAAGATGAGTCTGTGGTGTGAAATAATTTTTGTTGAGTGGATAGATATTAGTTGAGGTAGTCGTTCAACATTCTACAAGAACAACTTACCATGGAGTATGATTTCTCTGAAATAATTTTTGTTGAGTCGATAGATTTTAGTTGGGATAGTCGTTCAACATTTTACAAGAACAGCGAACCATGGAGTATGATTTCTCTGAAACCATGATAGATTTCAAATCGATCCTGACCAAGATGAGCCTGTGGTGTGAAATAATTTTTGTTGAGTGGATAGATTTTAGTTGGGGTAGTCGTTCAACATTCTACAAGAACAACGAACCATGGAGTATGATTTCTCTGAAACCATGATAGATTTTAAATCGATCCTGACCAAGATGAGTCTGTGGTGTGAAATAATTTTTGTTGAGTGGATAGACTTTAGTTGGGATAGTCGTTCAACATTCTACAAGAACAACGAACCATGGAGTATGATTTCTCTGAAACCATGATAGATTTCAAATCGATCCTGACCAAGATGAGTCTGTGGTGTGAAATAATTTTTGTTGAGTGGATAGATTTTAGTTAGGGGTAGTCGTTCAACATTCTACAAGAACAACTTACCATGGAGTATGATTTCTCTGAAACCATGATAGATTTCAAATCGATCCTGACCAAGATGAGTCTGTGGTGTGAAATAATTTTTGTTGAGTGGATAGACTTTAGTTGGGATAGTCGTTCAATATTCTACAAGAACAACGAACCATGGAGTATGATTTCTCTGAAACCATGATAGATTTCAAATCGATCCTGACCAAGATGAGTCTGTGGTGTGAAATAATTTTTGTTGAGTGGATAGATTTTAGTTGGGGTAGTCGTTCAACATTCTACAAGAACAACGAACCATGGAGTATGATTTGTCTGAAATAATTTTTGTTGAGTGGATAGATTTTAGTTGGGATAGTGGTTCAACATTCTACAAGAACAACGAACCATGGAGTATGATTTCTCTGAAACCATGATAGATTTCAAATCGATCCTGACCAAGATGAGTCTGTGGTGTGAAATAATTTTTGTTGAGTGGATAGATTTTAGTTGGGTTAGTCGTTCAACATTCTACAAGAACAACTTACCATGGAGTATGATTTCTCTGAAACCATGATAGATTTCAAATCGATCCTGACCAAGATGAGTCTGTGGTGTGAAATAATTTTTGTTGAGTGGATAGATTTTAGTTGGGATAGTCGTTCAACATTCTACAAGAACAACGAACCATGGACTATGATTTCTCTGCAACCATGATAGATTTCAAATCGATCCTGACCAAGATGAGTCTGTGGTGTGAAATAATTTTTGTTGAGTGGATAGACTTTAGTTGGGATAGTCGTTCAACATTCTACAAGAACAACGAACCATGGAGTATGATTTCTCTGAAACCATGATAGATTTCAAATCGATCCTGACCAAGATGAGTCTGTGGTGTGAAATAATTTTTGTTGAGTGGATAGATTTTAGTTAGGGGTAGTCGTTCAACATTCTACAAGAACAACTTACCATGGAGTATGATTTCTCTGAAACCATGATAGATTTCAAATCGATCCTGACCAAGATGAGTCTGTGGTGTGAAATAATTTTTGTTGAGTGGATAGATTTTAGTTGGGGTAGTCGTTCAACATTCTACAAGAACAACGAACCATGGAGTATGATTTGTCTGAAATAATTTTTGTTGAGTGGATAGATTTTAGTTGGGATAGTGGTTCAACATTCTACAAGAACAACGAACCATGGAGTATGATTTCTCTGAAACCATGATAGATTTCAAATCGATCCTGACCAAGATGAGTCTGTGGTGTGAAATAATTTTTGTTGAGTGGATAGATTTTAGTTAGGGGTAGTCGTTCAACATTCTACAAGAACAACTTACCATGGAGTATGATTTCTCTGAAACCATGATAGATTTCAAATCGATCCTGACCAAGATGAGTCTGTGGTGTGAAATAATTTTTGTTGAGTGGATAGATTTTAGTTGGGGTAGTCGTTCAACATTCTACAAGAACAACGAACCATGGAGTATGATTTGTCTGAAATAATTTTTGTTGAGTGGATAGACTTTAGTTGGGATAGTCGTTCAACATTCTACAAGAACAACGAACCATGGAGTATGATTTCTCTGAAACCATGATAGATTTCAAATCGATCCTGACCAAGATGAGTCTGTGGTGTGAAACAATTTTTGTTGAGTGGATAGATTTTAGTTAGGGGTAGTCGTTCAACATTCTACAAGAACAACTTACCATGGAGTATGATTTCTCTGAAACCATGATAGATTTCAAATCGATCCTGACCAAGATGAGTCTGTGGTGTGAAATAATTTTTGTTGAGTGGATAGATTTTAGTTGGGGTAGTCGTTCAACATTCTACAAGAACAACGAACCATGGAGTATGATTTGTCTGAAATAATTTTTGTTGAGTGGATAGATTTTAGTTGGGATAGTGGTTCAACATTCTACAAGAACAACGAACCATGGAGTATGATTTCTCTGAAACCATGATAGATTTCAAATCGATCCTGACCAAGATGAGTCTGTGGTGTGAAATAATTTTTGTTGAGTGGATAGATATTAGTTGAGGTAGTCGTTCAACATTCTACAAGAACAACTTATCATGGAGTATGATTTCTCTGAAATAATTTTTGTTGAGTCGATAGATTTTAGTTGGGATAGTCGTTCAACATTTTACAAGAACAGCGAACCATGGAGTATGATTTCTCTGAAACCATGATAGATTTCAAATCGATCCTGACCAAGATGAGCCTGTGGTGTGAAATAATTTTTGTTGAGTGGATAGATTTTAGTTGGGGTAGTCGTTCAACATTCTACAAGAACAACGAACCATGGAGTATGATTTCTCTGAAACCATGATAGATTTTAAATCGATCCTGACCAAGATGAGTCTGTGGTGTGAAATAATTTTTGTTGAGTGGATAGACTTTAGTTGGGATAGTCGTTCAACATTCTACAAGAACAACGAACCATGGAGTATGATTTCTCTGAAACCATGATAGATTTCAAATCGATCCTGACCAAGATGAGTCTGTGGTGTGAAATAATTTTTGTTGAGTGGATAGATTTTAGTTAGGGGTAGTCGTTCAACATTCTACAAGAACAACTTACCATGGAGTATGATTTCTCTGAAACCATGATAGATTTCAAATCGATCCTGACCAAGATGAGTCTGTGGTGTGAAATAATTTTTGTTGAGTGGATAGACTTTAGTTGGGATAGTCGTTCAATATTCTACAAGAACAACGAACCATGGAGTATGATTTCTCTGAAACCATGATAGATTTCAAATCGATCCTGACCAAGATGAGTCTGTGGTGTGAAATAATTTTTGTTGAGTGGATAGATTTTAGTTGGGGTAGTCGTTCAACATTCTACAAGAACAACGAACCATGGAGTATGATTTGTCTGAAATAATTTTTGTTGAGTGGATAGATTTTAGTTGGGATAGTGGTTCAACATTCTACAAGAACAACGAACCATGGAGTATGATTTCTCTGAAACCATGATAGATTTCAAATCGATCCTGACCAAGATGAGTCTGTGGTGTGAAATAATTTTTGTTGAGTGGATAGATTTTAGTTGGGTTAGTCGTTCAACATTCTACAAGAACAACTTACCATGGAGTATGATTTCTCTGAAACCATGATAGATTTCAAATCGATCCTGACCAAGATGAGTCTGTGGTGTGAAATAATTTTTGTTGAGTGGATAGATTTTAGTTGGGATAGTCGTTCAACATTCTACAAGAACAACGAACCATGGACTATGATTTCTCTGCAACCATGATAGATTTCAAATCGATCCTGACCAAGATGAGTCTGTGGTGTGAAATAATTTTTGTTGAGTGGATAGACTTTAGTTGGGATAGTCGTTCAACATTCTACAAGAACAACGAACCATGGAGTATGATTTCTCTGAAACCATGATAGATTTCAAATCGATCCTGACCAAGATGAGTCTGTTGTGTGAAATAATTTTTGTTGAGTGGATAGATTTTAGTTAGGGGTAGTCGTTCAACATTCTACAAGAACAACTTACCATGGAGTATGATTTCTCTGAAACCATGATAGATTTCAAATCGATCCTGACCAAGATGAATCTGTGGTGTGAAATAATTTTTGTTGAGTGGATAGATTTTAGTTGGGGTAGTCGTTCAACATTCTACAAGAACAACGAACCATGGAGTATGATTTGTCTGAAATAATTTTTGTTGAGTGGATAGATTTTAGTTGGGATAGTGGTTCAACATTCTACAAGAACAACGAACCATGGAGTATGATTTCTCTGAAACCATGATAGATTTCAAATCGATCCTGACCAAGATGAGTCTGTGGTGTGAAATAATTTTTGTTGAGTGGATAGATATTAGTTGGGGTAGTCGTTCAACATTCTACAAGAACAACTTACCATGGAGTATGATTTCTCTGAAATAATTTTTGTTGAGTGGATAGATTTTAGTTGGGATAGTCGTTCAACATTTTACAAGAACAGCGAACCATGGAGTATGATTTCTCTGAAACCATGATAGATTTCAAATCGATAATGACCAAGATGAGCCTGTGGTGTGAAATAATTTTTGTTGAGTGGATAGATTTTAGTTGGGGTAGTCGTTCAACATTCTACAAGAACAACGAACCATGGAGTATGATTTCTCTGAAACCATGATAGATTTCAAATCGATCCTGACCAAGATGAGTCTGTGGTGTGAAATAATTTTTGTTGAGTGGATAGATTTTAGTTGGAGTAGTCGTTCAGCATTTTACAAGAACAACTTACCATGGAGTATGATTTCTCTGATACCATGATAGATTTCAAATCGATCCTGACCAAGATGAGTCTGTGGTGTGAAATAATTTTTGTTGAGTGGATAGATTTTAGTTGGGGTAGTCGTTCAACATTCTACAAGAACAACTTACCATGGAGTATGATTTCTCTGAAATAATTTTTGTTGAGTTAATAGATTTTAGTTGGGGTAGTCGTTCAACATTTTACAAGAACAACGAACCATGGAGTATGATTTCTCTGAAACCATGATAGATTTCAAATCGATCCTGACCAAGATGAGCCTGTGGTGTGAAATAATTTTTGTTGAGTGGATAGATTTTAGTTGGGGTAGTCGTTCAACATTCTACAAGAACAACGAACCATGGAGTATGATTTCTCTGAAACCATGATAGATTTCAAATCGATCCTGACCAAGATGAGTCTGTGGTGTGAAATAATTTTTGTTGAGTGGATAGATTTTAGTTGGAGTAGTCGTTCAGCATTTTACAAGAACAACTTACCATGGAGTATGATTTCTCTGATACCATGATAGATTTCAAATCGATCCTGACCAAGATGAGTCTGTGGTGTGAAATAATTTTTGTTGAGTGGATAGATTTTAGTTGGGGTAGGCGTTCAACATTATACAAGAACAACTTACCATGGAGTATGATTTCTCTGAAATAATTTTTGTTGAGTGGATAGATTTTAGTTGGGATAGTCGTTCAACATTCTACAAGAACAACTTACCATGGAGTATGATTTCTCTGAAACCATGATAGATTTCAAATCGATCCTGACCAAGATGAGTCTGTGGTGTGAAATAATTTTTGTTGAGTGGATAGATTTTAGTTGGGGTAGTCGTTCAACATTTTACAAGAACAACGAACCATGGAGTATGATTTCTCTGAAACCATGATAGATTTCAAATCGATCCTGACCAAGATGAGTCTGTGGTGTGAAATAATTTTAGTTGAGTGGATAGATTTTAGTTGGGGTAGTCGTTAAACATTTTACAAGAACAACGAACCATGGAGTATGATTTCTCTGAAACCATAATAGATTTCAAATCGATCCTAACCAAGATGAGTCTGTGGTGTGAAATAATTTTTGTTGAGTGGATAGATTTTAGTTGGGGTAGTCGTTCAACATTCTACAAGAACAACTTACCATGGATTATGATTTCTCTGAAATAATTTTTGTTGAGTGGATAGATTTTAGTTGGGGTAGTCGTTCAACATTCTACAAGAACAACGAACCATGGAGTATGATTTCTCTGAAACCATGATAGATTTCAAATCGATCCTGACCAAGATGAGTCTGTGGTGTGAAATAATTTTTGTTGAGTGGATAGATTTTAGTTGGGGTAGTCGTTCAACATTCTACAAGAACAACTTACCATGGAGTATGATTTCTCTGAAACCATGATAGATTTCAAATCGATCCTGAACAAGATGAGTCTGTGGTGTGAAATAATTTTTGTTGAGTGGATAGATTTTAGTTGTAGTAGTCGTTCAACATTCTACAAGAACAACGAACCATTTAGTATGATTTCTCTGAAATAATTTTTGTTGAGTGGATAGATTTTAGTTGGGATATTCGTTCAACATTCTACAAGAACAACTTACCATGGAGTATGATTTCTCTGAAATCATTTTTTTGAGTGGATAGATTTTAGTTGGGGTAGTCGTTCAACATTCTACAAGAACAACGAACCATGGAGTATGATTTCTCTGAAATAATTTTTGTTGAGTGGATAGATTTTAGTTGGGGTAGTCGTTCAACATTCTACAAGAACAACGAACCATGGAGTATGATTTCTCTGAAACCATGATAGATTTCAAATCGATCCTGACCAAGATGAGTCTGTGGTGTGAAATAATTTTTGTTGAGTGGATATATTTTAGTTGGGATAGTCGTTCAACATTCTACAAGAACAACGAAATATGGAGTATGATTTCTCTGAAACCATGATAGATTTCAAATCGATCCTGATCAAGATGAGTCTGTGGTGTGAAATAATTTTTGTTGAGTGGATAGATTTTAGTTGGGGTAGTCGTTCAACATTCTACAAGAACAACGAACCATGGAGTATGATTTCTCTGAAACCATGATAGATTTCAAATCGATCCTGACCAAGATGAGTCTGTGGTGTGAAATAATTTTTGTTGAGTGGATAGATTTTAGTTCGGGTAGTCGTTCAACATTCTACAAGAACAACTTACCATGGAGTATGATTTCTCTGAAATAATTTTTGTTCAGTGGATAGATTTTAGTTGGGGTAGTCGTTCAACATTCTACAAGAACAACTTACCATGGAGTATGATTTCTCTGAAACCATGATAGATTTCAAATCGATCCTGACCAAGATGAGTCTGTGGTGTGAAATAATTTTTGTTGAGTGGATAGATTTTAGTTGGGATAGTCGTTCAACATTCTACAAGAACAACTTACCATGGAGTATGATTTCTCTGAAATAATTTTTGTTGAGTGGATAGATTTTAGTTGGGATAGTCGTTCAACATTCTACAAGAACAACTTACCATGGAGTATGATTTCTCTGAAATATTTTTTGTTGAGTGGATAGATTTTAGTTGGGGTAGTCGTTCAACATTTTACAAGAACAACGAACCATGGAGTATGATTTCTCTGAAACCATGATAGATTTCAAATCGATCCTGACCAAGATGAGTCTGTGGTGTGAAATAATTTTTGTTGAGTGGATAGATTTTAGTTGGGATAGTCGTTCAACATTCTACAAGAACAACTTACCATGGAGTATGATTTCTCTGAAACCATGATAGATTTCAAATCGATCCTGACCAAGATGAGTCTGTGGTGTGAAATAATTTTTGTTGAGTGGATAGATTTTAGTTGGGGTAGTCGTTCAACATTCTACAAGAACAACGAACCATGGAGTATGATTTCTCTGAAACCATGATAGATTTCAAATCGATCCTGACCAAGATGAGTCTGTGGTGTGAAATAATTTTTGTTGAGTGGATAGATTTTAGTTGGAGTAGTCGTTCAGCATTTTACAAGAACAACTTAATATGGAGTATGATTTCTCTGATACCATGATAGATTTCAAATCGATCCTGACCAAGATGAGTCTGTGGTGTGAAATAATTTTTGTTGAGTGGATAGATTTTAGTTGGGGTAGGCGTTCAACATTCTACAAGAACAACTTACCATGGAGTATGATTTCTCTGAAATAATTTTTGTTGAGTGGATAGATTTTAGTTGGGATAGTCGTTCAACATTCTACAAGAACAACTTACCATGGAGTATGATTTCTCTGAAATAATTTTTGTTGAGTGGATAGATTTTAGTTGGGATAGTCGTTCAACATTCTACAAGAACAACTTACCATGGAGTATGATTTCTCTGAAATATTTTTTGTTGAGTGGATAGATTTTAGTTGGGGTAGTCGTTCAACATTCTACAAGAACAACTTACCATGGAGTATGATTTCTCTGAAATAATTTTTGTTGAGTGGATAGATTTTAGTTGGGGTAGTCGTTCAACAGTCTACAAGAACAACGAACCATGGAGTATGATTTCTCTGAAACCATGATAGATTTCAAATCGATCCTGACCAAGATGAGTCTGTGGTGTGAAATAATTTTTGTTGAGTGGATAGATTTTAGTTGGGATAGTCGTTCAACATTCTACAAGAACAACGAAATATGGAGTATGATTTCTCTGAAACCATGATAGATTTCAAATCGATCCTGACCAAGATGAGTCTGTGGTGTGAAATAATTTTTGTTGAGTGGATAGATTTTAGTTGGGGTAGTCGTTCAACATTCTACAAGAACAACGAACCATGGAGTATGATTTCTCTGAAACCATGATAGATTTCAAATCGAACCTGACCAAGATGAGTCTGTGGTGTGAAATAATTTTTGTTGAGTGGATAGATTTTAGTTGGAGTAGTCGTTCAGCATTTTACAAGAACAACTTACCATGGAGTATGATTTCTCTGATACCATGATAGATTTCAAATCGATCCTGACCAAGATGAGTCTGTGGTGTGAAATAATTTTTGTTGAGTGGATAGATTTTAGTTGGAGTATGATTTCTCTGAAATAATTTTTGTTGAGTGGATAGATTTTAGTTGGGATAGTCGTTCAACATTCTACAAGAACAACTTACCATGGAGTATGATTTCTCTGAAACCATGATAGATTTCAAATCGATCCTGACCAAGATGAGTCTGTGGTGTGAAATAATTTTTGTTGAGTGGATAGATTTTAGTTGGGGTAGTCGTACAACATTTTACAAGAACAACGAACCATGGAGTATGATTTCTCTGAAACCATGATAGATTTCAAATCGATCCTGACCAAGATGAGTCTGTGGTGTGAAATAATTTTAGTTGAGTGGATAGATTTTAGTTGGGGTAGTCGTTCAACATTTTACAAGAACAACGAACCATGGAGTATGATTTCTCTGAAACCATGATAGATTTCAAATCGATCCTGACCAAGATGAGTCTGTGGTGTGAAATAATTTTTGTTGAGTGGATAGATTTTAGTTGGAGTAGTCGTTCAGCATTTTACAAGAACAACTTACCATGGAGTATGATTTCTCTGATACCATGATAGATTTCAAATCGATCCTGACCAAGATGAGTCTGTTGTGTGAAATAATTTTTGTTGAGTGGATAGATTTTAGTTGGGGTAGTCGTTCAACATTTTACAAGAACAACGAACCATGGAGTATGATTTCTCTGAAACCATGATAGATTTCAAATCGATCCTGACCAAGATGAGTCTGTGGTGTGAAATAATTTTTGTTGAGTGGATAGATTTTAGTTGGAGTAGTCGTTCAGCATTTTACAAGAACAACTTACCATGGAGTATGATTTCTCTGATACCATGATAGATTTCAAATCGATCCTGACCAAGATGAGTCTGTGGTGTGAAATAATTTTTGTTGAGTGAATAGATTTTAGTTGGGGTAGGCGTTCAACATTCTACAAGAACAACTTACCATGGAGTATGATTTCTCTGAAATAATTTTTGTTGAGTGGATAGATTTTAGTTGGGATAGTCGTTCAACATTTTACAAGAACAACGAACCATGGAGTATGATTTCTCTGAAACCATGATAAATTTCAAATCGATCCTGACCAAGATGAGCCTGTGGTGTGAAATAATTTTTGTTGAGTGAATAGATTTTAGTTGGGGTAGGCGTTCAACATTCTACAAGAACAACTTACCATGGAGTATGATTTCTCTGAAATCATTTTTGTTGAGTGGATAGATTTTAGTTGGGATAGTCGTTCAACATTCTACAAGAACAACTTATCATGGAGTATGATTTCTCTGAAACCATGATAGATTTCAAATCGATCCTGACCAAGATGAGTCTGTGGTGTGAAATAATTTTTGTTGAGTGAATAGATTTTAGTTGGGGTAGGCGTTCAACATTCTACAAGAACAACTTACCATGGAGTATGATTTCTCTGAAATAATTTTTGTTGAGTGGATAGATTTTAGTTGGGATAGTCGTTCAACATTCTACAAGAACAACTTACCATGGAGTATGATTTCTCTGAAACCATGATAGATTTCAAATCGATCCTGACCAAGATGAGTCTGTGGTGTGAAATAATTTTTGTTGAGTGGATAGATTTTAGTTGGGGTAGTCGTTCAACATTTTACAAGAACAACGAACCATGGAGTATGATTTCTCTGAAACCATGATAGATTTCAAATCGATCCTGACCAAGATGAGTCTGTGGTGTGAAATAATTTTAGTTGAGTGGATAGATTTTAGTTGGGGTAGTCGTTCAACATTTTACAAGAACAACGAACCATGGAGTATGATTTCTCTGAAACCATGATAGATTTCAAATCGATCCTGACCAAGATGAGTCTGTGGTGTGAAATAATTTTTGTTGAGTGGATAGATTTTAGTTGGAGTAGTCGTTCAGCATTTTACAAGAACAACTTACTATGGAGTATGATTTCTCTGATACCATGATAGATTTCAAATCGATCCTGACCAAGATGAGTCTGTGGTGTGAAATAATTTTTGTTGAGTGGATAGATTTTAGTTGGGGTAGTCGTTCAACATTTTACAAGAACAACGAACCATGGAGTATGATTTCTCTGAAACCATGATAGATTTCAAATCGATCCTGACAAAGATGAGTCTGTGGTGTGAAATAATTTTTGTTGAGTGGATAGATTTTAGTTGGAGTAGTCGTTCAGCATTTTACAAGAACAACTTACCATGGAGTATGATTTCTCTGATACCATGATAGATTTCAAATCGATCCTGACCAAGATGAGTCTGTGGTGTGAAATAATTTTTGTTGAGTGAATAGATTTTAGTTGGGGTAGGCGTTCAACATTCTACAAGAACAACTTACCATGGAGTATGATTTCTCTGAAATAATTTTTGTTGAGTGGATAGATTTTAGTTGGGATAGTCGTTCAACATTCTACAAGAACAACGAACCATGGAGTATGATTTCTCTGAAACCATGATAGATTTCAAATCGATCCTGACCAAGATGAGTCTGTGGTGTGAAATAATTTTTGTTGAGTGGATAGATTTTAGTTGGGGTAGTCGTTCAACATTCTACAAGAACAACTTACCATTAAGTATGATTTCTCTGAAACCATGATAGATTTCAAATCGATCCTGACCAAGATGAGTCTGTGGTGTGAAATAATTTTTGTTGAGTGGATAGATTTTAGTTGCTGTAGTCGTTCAACATTCTACAAGAACAACGAACCATTTAGTATGATTTCTCTGAAATAATTTTTGTTGAGTGGATAGATTTTAGTTGGGATATTCGTTCAACATTCTACAAGAACAACTTACCATGGAGTATGATTTCTCTGAAATAATTTTTGTTGAGTGGATAGATTTTAGTTGGGGTAGTCGTTCAACATTCTACAAGAACAACGAACCATGGAGTATGATTTCTCTGAAACCATGATAGATTTCAAATCGATCCTGACCAAGATGCGTCTGTGGTGTGAAATAATTTTTGTTGAGTGGATAGATTTTAGTTGGGGTAGTCGTTCAACATTCTACAAGAACAACTTACCATGGATTATGATTTCTCTGAAATAATTTTTGTTGAGTGGATAGATTTTAGTTGGGGTAGTCGTTCAACATTCTACAAGAACAACGAACCATGGAGTATGATTTCTCTGAAACCATGATAGATTTCAAATCGATCCTGACCAAGATGAGTCTGTGGTGTGAAATAATTTTTGTTGAGTGGATAGATTTTAGTTGGGGTAGTCGTTCAACATTTTACAAGAACAACGAACCATGGAGTATGATTTCTCTGAAACCATGATAGATTTCAAATCGATCCTGACCAAGATGAGTCTGTGGTGTGAAATAATTTTAGTTGAGTGGATAGATTTTAGTTGGGGTAGTCGTTAAACATTTTACAAGAACAACGAACCATGGAGTATGATTTCTCTGAAACCATAATAGATTTCAAATCGATCCTAACCAAGATGAGTCTGTGGTGTGAAATAATTTTTGTTGAGTGGATAGATTTTAGTTGGGGTAGTCGTTCAACATTCTACAAGAACAACTTACCATGGATTATGATTTCTCTGAAATAATTTTTGTTGAGTGGATAGATTTTAGTTGGGGTAGTCGTTCAACATTCTACAAGAACAACGAACCATGGAGTATGATTTCTCTGAAACCATGATAGATTTCAAATCGATCCTGACCAAGATGAGTCTGTGGTGTGAAATAATTTTTGTTGAGTGGATAGATTTTAGTTGGGGTAGTCGTTCAACATTCTACAAGAACAACTTACCATGGAGTATGATTTCTCTGAAACCATGATAGATTTCAAATCGATCCTGACCAAGATGAGTCTGTGGTGTGAAATAATTTTTGTTGAGTGGATAGATTTTAGTTGGGGTAGTCGTTCAACATTTTACAAGAACAACGAACCATGGAGTATGATTTCTCTGAAACCATGATAGATTTCAAATCGATCCTGACCAAGATGAGTCTGTGGTGTGAAATAATTTTAGTTGAGTGGATAGATTTTAGTTGGGGTAGTCGTTCAACATTTTACAAGAACAACGAACCATGGAGTATGATTTCTCTGAAACCATGATAGATTTCAAATCGATCCTGAACAAGATGAGTCTGTGGTGTGAAATAATTTTTGTTGAGTGGATAGATTTTAGTTGGGGTAGTCGTTCAACATTTTACAAGAACAACGAACCATGGAGTATGATTTCTCTGAAACCATGATAGATTTCAAATCGATCCTGACCAAGATGAGTCTGTGGTGTGAAATAATTTTTGTTGAGTGGATAGATTTTAGTTGGAGTAGTCGTTCAGCATTTTACAAGAACAACGAACCATGGACTATGATTTCTCTGAAACCATGATAGATTTCAAATCGATCCTGACCAAGATGAGTCTGTGGTGTGAAATAATTTTTGTTGAGTGAATAGATTTTAGTTGGGGTAGGCGTTCAACATTCTACAAGAACAACTTACCATGGAGTATGATTTCTCTGAAATAATTTTTGTTGAGTGGATAGATTTTAGTTGGGATAGTCGTTCAACATTCTACAAGAACAACTTACCATGGAGTATGATTTCTCTGAAACCATGATAGATTTCAAATCGATCCTGACCAAGATGAGTCTGTGGTGTGAAATAATTTTTGTTGAGTGGATAGATTTTAGTTGGGGTAGTCGTTCAACATTTTACAAGAACAACGAACCATGGAGTATGATTTCTCTGAAACCATGATAGATTTCAAATCGATCCTGACCAAGATGAGTCTGTGGTGTGAAATAATTTTAGTTGAGTGGATAGATTTTAGTTGGGGTAGTCGTTAAACATTTTGCAAGAACAACGAACCATGGAGTATGATTTCTCTGAAACCATAATAGATTTCAAATCGATCCTAACCAAGATGAGTCTGTGGTGTGAAATAATTTTTGTTGAGTGGATAGATTTTAGTTGGGGTAGTCGTTCAACATTCTACAAGAACAACTTACCATGGAGTATGATTTCTCTGAAACCATGATAGATTTCAAATCGATCCTGACCAAGATGAGTCTGTGGTGTGAAATAATTTTTGTTGAGTGGATAGATTTTAGTTGCTGTAGTCGTTCAACATTCTACAAGAACAACTTACCATGGATTATGATTTCTCTGAAACCATGATAGATTTCAAATCGATCCTGACCAAGATGAGTCTGTGGTGTGAAATAATTTTTGTTGAGTGGATAGATTTTAGTTGGGGTAGTCGTTCAACATTTTACAAGAACAACGAACCATGGAGTATGATTTCTCTGAAACCATGATAGATTTCAAATCGATCCTGACCAAGATGAGTCTGTGGTGTGAAATAATTTTAGTTGAGTGGATAGATTTTAGTTGGGGTAGTCGTTCAACATTTTACAAGAACAACGAACCATGGAGTATGATTTCTCTGAAACCATGATAGATTTCAAATCGATCCTGAACAAGATGAGTCTGTGGTGTGAAATAATTTTTGTTGAGTGGATAGATTTTAGTTGGGGTAGTCGTTCAACATTTTACAAGAACAACGAACCATGGAGTATGATTTCTCTGAAACCATGATAGATTTCAAATCGATCCTGACCAAGATGAGTCTGTGGTGTGAAATAATTTTTGTTGAGTGGATAGATTTTAGTTGGAGTAGTCGTTCAGCATTTTACAAGAACAACTTACCATGGAGTATGATTTCTCTGATACCATGATAGATTTCAAATCGATCCTGACCAAGATGAGTCTGTGGTGTGAAATAATTTTTGTTGAGTGAATAGCTTTTAGTTGGGGTAGGCGTTCAACATTCTACAAGAACAACTTACCATGGAGTATGATTTCTCTGAAATAATTTTTGTTGAGTGGATAGATTTTAGTTGGGATAGTCGTTCAACATTCTACAAGAACAACTTACCATGGAGTATGATTTCTCTGAAACCATGATAGATTTCAAATCGATCCTGACCAAGATGAGTCTGTGGTGTGAAATAATTTTTGTTGAGTGGATAGATTTTAGTTGGGGTAGTCGTTCAACATTTTACAAGAACAACGAACCATGGAGTATGATTTCTCTGAAACCATGATAGATTTCAAATCGATCCTGACCAAGATGAGTCTGTGGTGTGAAATAATTTTAGTTGAGTGGATAGATTTTAGTTGGGGTAGTCGTTAAACATTTTGCAAGAACAACGAACCATGGAGTATGATTTCTCTGAAACCATAATAGATTTCAAATCGATCCTAACCAAGATGAGTCTGTGGTGTGAAATAATTTTTGTTGAGTGGATAGATTTTAGTTGGGGTAGTCGTTCAACATTTTACAAGAACAACGAACCATGGAGTATGATTTCTCTGAAACCATGATAGATTTCAAATCGATCCTGACCAAGATGAGTCTGTGGTGTGAAATAATTTTAGTTGAGTGGATAGATTTTAGTTGGGGTAGTCGTTCAACATTTTACAAGAACAACGAACCATGGAGTATGATTTCTCTGAAACCATGATAGATTTCAAATCGATCCTGACCAAGATGAGTCTGTGGTGTGAAATAATTTTTGTTGAGTGGATAGATTTTAGTTGGAGTAGTCGTTCAGCATTTTACAAGAACAACTTACTATGGAGTATGATTTCTCTGATACCATGATAGATTTCAAATCGATCCTGACCAAGATGAGTCTGTGGTGTGAAATAATTTTTGTTGAGTGGATAGATTTTAGTTGGGGTAGTCGTTCAACATTTTACAAGAACAACGAACCATGGAGTATGATTTCTCTGAAACCATGATAGATTTCAAATCGATCCTGACAAAGATGAGTCTGTGGTGTGAAATAATTTTTGTTGAGTGGATAGATTTTAGTTGGAGTAGTCGTTCAGCATTTTACAAGAACAACTTACCATGGAGTATGATTTCTCTGATACCATGATAGATTTCAAATCGATCCTGACCAAGATGAGTCTGTGGTGTGAAATAATTTTTGTTGAGTGAATAGATTTTAGTTGGGGTAGGCGTTCAACATTCTACAAGAACAACTTACCATGGAGTATGATTTCTCTGAAATAATTTTTGTTGAGTGGATAGATTTTAGTTGGGATAGTCGTTCAACATTCTACAAGAACAACGAACCATGGAGTATGATTTCTCTGAAACCATGATAGATTTCAAATCGATCCTGACCAAGATGAGTCTGTGGTGTGAAATAATTTTTGTTGAGTGGATAGATTTTAGTTGGGGTAGTCGTTCAACATTCTACAAGAACAACTTACCATTAAGTATGATTTCTCTGAAACCATGATAGATTTCAAATCGATCCTGACCAAGATGAGTCTGTGGTGTGAAATAATTTTTGTTGAGTGGATAGATTTTAGTTGCTGTAGTCGTTCAACATTCTACAAGAACAACGAACCATTTAGTATGATTTCTCTGAAATAATTTTTGTTGAGTGGATAGATTTTAGTTGGGATATTCGTTCAACATTCTACAAGAACAACTTACCATGGAGTATGATTTCTCTGAAATAATTTTTGTTGAGTGGATAGATTTTAGTTGGGGTAGTCGTTCAACATTCTACAAGAACAACGAACCATGGAGTATGATTTCTCTGAAACCATGATAGATTTCAAATCGATCCTGACCAAGATGCGTCTGTGGTGTGAAATAATTTTTGTTGAGTGGATAGATTTTAGTTGGGGTAGTCGTTCAACATTCTACAAGAACAACTTACCATGGATTATGATTTCTCTGAAATAATTTTTGTTGAGTGGATAGATTTTAGTTGGGGTAGTCGTTCAACATTCTACAAGAACAACGAACCATGGAGTATGATTTCTCTGAAACCATGATAGATTTCAAATCGATCCTGACCAAGATGAGTCTGTGGTGTGAAATAATTTTTGTTGAGTGGATAGATTTTAGTTGGGGTAGTCGTTCAACATTTTACAAGAACAACGAACCATGGAGTATGATTTCTCTGAAACCATGATAGATTTCAAATCGATCCTGACCAAGATGAGTCTGTGGTGTGAAATAATTTTAGTTGAGTGGATAGATTTTAGTTGGGGTAGTCGTTAAACATTTTACAAGAACAACGAACCATGGAGTATGATTTCTCTGAAACCATAATAGATTTCAAATCGATCCTAACCAAGATGAGTCTGTGGTGTGAAATAATTTTTGTTGAGTGGATAGATTTTAGTTGGGGTAGTCGTTCAACATTCTACAAGAACAACTTACCATGGATTATGATTTCTCTGAAATAATTTTTGTTGAGTGGATAGATTTTAGTTGGGGTAGTCGTTCAACATTCTACAAGAACAACGAACCATGGAGTATGATTTCTCTGAAACCATGATAGATTTCAAATCGATCCTGACCAAGATGAGTCTGTGGTGTGAAATAATTTTTGTTGAGTGGATAGATTTTAGTTGGGGTAGTCGTTCAACATTCTACAAGAACAACTTACCATGGAGTATGATTTCTCTGAAACCATGATAGATTTCAAATCGATCCTGACCAAGATGAGTCTGTGGTGTGAAATAATTTTTGTTGAGTGGATAGATTTTAGTTGGGGTAGTCGTTCAACATTTTACAAGAACAACGAACCATGGAGTATGATTTCTCTGAAACCATGATAGATTTCAAATCGATCCTGACCAAGATGAGTCTGTGGTGTGAAATAATTTTAGTTGAGTGGATAGATTTTAGTTGGGGTAGTCGTTCAACATTTTACAAGAACAACGAACCATGGAGTATGATTTCTCTGAAACCATGATAGATTTCAAATCGATCCTGAACAAGATGAGTCTGTGGTGTGAAATAATTTTTGTTGAGTGGATAGATTTTAGTTGGGGTAGTCGTTCAACATTTTACAAGAACAACGAACCATGGAGTATGATTTCTCTGAAACCATGATAGATTTCAAATCGATCCTGACCAAGATGAGTCTGTGGTGTGAAATAATTTTTGTTGAGTGGATAGATTTTAGTTGGAGTAGTCGTTCAGCATTTTACAAGAACAACTTACCATGGAGTATGATTTCTCTGATACCATGATAGATTTCAAATCGATCCTGACCAAGATGAGTCTGTGGTGTGAAATAATTTTTGTTGAGTGAATAGATTTTAGTTGGGGTAGGCGTTCAACATTCTACAAGAACAACTTACCATGGAGTATGATTTCTCTGAAATAATTTTTGTTGAGTGGATAGATTTTAGTTGGGATAGTCGTTCAACATTCTACAAGAACAACTTACCATGGAGTATGATTTCTCTGAAACCATGATAGATTTCAAATCGATCCTGACCAAGATGAGTCTGTGGTGTGAAATAATTTTTGTTGAGTGGATAGATTTTAGTTGGGGTAGTCGTTCAACATTTTACAAGAACAACGAACCATGGAGTATGATTTCTCTGAAACCATGATAGATTTCAAATCGATCCTGACCAAGATGAGTCTGTGGTGTGAAATAATTTTAGTTGAGTGGATAGATTTTAGTTGGGGTAGTCGTTAAACATTTTGCAAGAACAACGAACCATGGAGTATGATTTCTCTGAAACCATAATAGATTTCAAATCGATCCTAACCAAGATGAGTCTGTGGTGTGAAATAATTTTTGTTGAGTGGATAGATTTTAGTTGGGGTAGTCGTTCAACATTCTACAAGAACAACTTACCATGGAGTATGATTTCTCTGAAACCATGATAGATTTCAAATCGATCCTGACCAAGATGAGTCTGTGGTGTGAAATAATTTTTGTTGAGTGGATAGATTTTAGTTGCTGTAGTCGTTCAACATTCTACAAGAACAACTTACCATGGATTATGATTTCTCTGAAATAATTTTTGTTGAGTGGATAGATTTTAGTTGGGGTAGTCGTTCAACATTCTACAAGAACAACGAACCATGGAGTATGATTTCTCTGAAACCATGATAGATTTCAAATCGATCCTGACCAAGATGAGTCTGTGGTGTGAAATAATTTTTGTTGAGTGGATAGATTTTAGTTGGGGTAGTCGTTCAACATTCTACAAGAACAACTTACCATGGAGTATGATTTCTCTGAAACCATGATAGATTTCAAATCGATCCTGACCAAGATGAGTCTGTGGTGTGAAATAATTTTTGTTGAGTGGATAGATTTTAGTTGCTGTAGTCGTTCAACATTCTACAAGAACAACGAACCATTTAGTATGATTTCTCTGAAATAATTTTTGTTGAGTGGATAGATTTTAGTTGGGATATTCGTTCAACATTCTACAAGAACAACTTACCATGGAGTATGATTTCTCTGAAATAATTTTTGTTGAGTGGATAGATTTTAGTTGGGGTAGTCGTTCAACATTCTACAAGAACAACGAACCATGGAGTATGATTTCTCTGAAACCATGATAGATTTCAAATCGATCCTGACCAAGATGAGTCTGTGGTGTGAAATAATTTTTGTTGAGTGGATAGATTTTAGTTGGGGTAGTCGTTCAACATTCTACAAGAACAACTTACCATGGATTATGATTTCTCTGAAATAATTTTTGTTGAGTGGATAGATTTTAGTTGGGGTAGTCGTTCAACATTCTACAAGAACAACGAACCATGGAGTATGATTTCTCTGAAACCATGATAGATTTCAAATCGATCCTGACCAAGATGAGTCTGTGGTGTGAAATAATTTTTGTTGAGTGGATAGATTTTAGATGGGGTAGTCGTTCAACATTTTACAAGAACAACGAACCATGGAGTATGATTTCTCTGAAACCATGATAGATTTCAAATCGATCCTGACCAAGATGAGTCTGTGGTGTGAAATAATTTTAGTTGACTGGATAGATTTTAGTTGGGGTAGTCGTTAAACATTTTACAAGAACAACGAACCATGGAGTATGATTTCTCTGAAACCATAATAGATTTCAAATCGATCCTAACCAAGATGAGTCTGTGGTGTGAAATAATTTTTGTTGAGTGGATAGATTTTAGTTGGGGTAGTCGTTCAACATGCTACAAGAACAACTTACCATGGATTATGATTTCTCTGAAATAATTTTTGTTGAGTGGATAGATTTTAGTTGGGGTAGTCGTTCAACATTCTACAAGAACAACGAACCATGGAGTATGATTTCTCTGAAACCATGATAGATTTCAAATCGATCCTGACCAAGATGAGTCTGTGGTGTGAAATAATTTTTGTTGAGTGGATAGATTTTAGTTGGGGTAGTCGTTCAACATTCTACAAGAACAACTTACCATGGAGTATGATTTCTCTGAAACCATGATAGATTTCAAATCGATCCTGACCAAGATGAGTCTGTGGTGTGAAATAATTTTTGTTGAGTGGATAGATTTTAGTTGCTGTAGTCGTTCAACATTCTACAAGAACAACGAACCATTTAGTATGATTTCTCTGAAATAATTTTTGTTGAGTGGATAGATTTTAGTTGGGATATTCGTTCAACATTCTACAAGAACAACTTACCATGGAGTATGATTTCTCTGAAATAATTTTTGTTGAGTGGATAGATTTTAGTTGGGGTAGTCGTTCAACATTCTACAAGAACAACGAACCATGGAGTATGATTTCTCTGAAACCATGATAGATTTCAAATCGATCCTGACCAAGATGAGTCTGTGGTGTGAAATAATTTTTGTTGAGTGGATAGATTTTAGTTGGGATAGTCGTTCAACATTCTACAAGAACAACGAAATATGGAGTATGATTTTTCTGAAACCATGATAGATTTCAAATCGATCCTGACCAAGATGAGTCTGTGGTGTGAAATAATTTTTGTTGAGTGGATAGATTTTAGTTGGGGTAGTCGTTCAACATTCTACAAGAACAACGAACCATGGAGTATGATTTCTCTGAAACCATGATAGATTTCAAATCGATCCTGACCAAGATGAGTCTGTGGTGTGAAATAATTTTTGTTGAGTGGATAGATTTTAGTTCGGGTAGTCGTTCAACATTCTGCAAGAACAACGAACCATGGAGTATGATTTCTCTGAAATAATTTTTGTTCAGTGGATAGATTTTAGTTGGGGTAGTCGTTCAACATTCTACAAGAACAACTTACCATGGAGTATGATTTCTCTGAAACCATGATAGATTTCAAATCGATCCTGACCAAGATGAGTCTGTGGTGTGAAATAATTTTTGTTGAGTGGATAGATTTTAGTTGAAATAGTCGTTCAACATTCTACAAGAACAACTTACCATGGAGTATGATTTCTCTGAAATAATTTTTGTTGAGTGGATAGATTTTAGTTGGGATAGTCGTTCAACATTCTACAAGAACAACGAAATATGGAGTATGATTTCTCTGAAACCATGATAGATTTCAAATCGATCCTGACCAAGATGAGTCTGTGGTGTGAAATAATTTTTGTTGAGTGGATAGATTTTAGTTGGGGTAGTCGTTCAACATTCTACAAGAACAACTTATCATGGAGTATGATTTCTCTGAAATAATTTTTGTTGAGTGGATAGATTTTAGTTGGGATAGTCGTACAACATTCTACAAGAACAACTTACCATGGAATATGATTTCTCTGAAATATTTTTTGTTGAGTGGATAGATTTTAGTTGGGGTAGTCGTTCAACATTTTACAAGAACAACGAACCATGGAGTATGACTTCTCTGAAACCATGATAGATTTCAAATCGATCCTGACCAAGATGAGTCTGTTTTGTGAAATAATTTTTGTTGAGTGGATAGATTTTAGTTAGGGGTAGTCGTTCAACATTCTACAAGAACAACGAACCATGGAGTATGATTTCTCTGAAACCATGATAGATTTCAAATCGATCCTGACCAAGATGAGTCTGTGGTGTGAAATAATTTTTGTTGAGTGGATAGATTTTAGTTGGGGTAGTCGTTCAACATTCTACAAGAACAACTTACCATGGAGTATGATTTCTCTGAAATAATTTTTGTTGAGTGGATAGATTTTAGTTGGGGTAGTCGTTCAACATTTTACAAGAACAACGAACCATGGAGTATGATTTCTCTGAAATAATTTTTGTTGAGTGGATAGATTTTAGTTGGGGTAGTCGTTCAACATTCTACAAGAACAACTTACCATGGAGTATGATTTCTCTAAAACCATGATAGATTTGAAATCAATCCTGACCAAGATGAGTCTGTGGTGTGAAATAATTGTTGTTGAGTGGAAAAATTTTAGTTGGGGTAGTCGTTCAACATTTTACAAGAACAACGAACCATGGAGTATGATTTCTCTGAAATAATTTTTGTTGAGTGGATAGATTTTAGTTGGGGTAGTCGTTCAACATTCTACAAGAACAACTTACCATGGAGTATGATTTCTCTGAAACCATGATAGATTTCAAATCGATCCTGACCAAGATGAGTCTGTGGTGTGATATAATTTTTGTTGAGTGGATAGATTTTAGTTGGGATAGTCGTTCAACATTCTACAAGAACAACTTACCATGGAGTATGATTTCTCTGAAATAATTTTTGTTGAGTGGATAGATTTTAATTGGGATAGTCGTTCAACATTCTACAAGAACAACTTACCATGGAGTATGATTTCTCTGAAATAATTTTTGTTGAGTGGATAGATTTCAGTTGGGGTAGTCGTTCAACATTCTACAAGAACAACTTACCATGGAGTATGATTTCTCTGAAACCATGATAGATTTCAAATCGATCCTGACCAAGATGAGTCTGTGGTGTGAAATAATTTTTGTTGAGTGGATAGATTTTAGTTGGGGTAGTCGTTCAACATTCTACAAGAACAACGAACCATGGAGTATGATTTCTCTGAAATAATTTTTGTTGAGTGGATAGATTTTAGTTGGGGTAGTCCTTCAACATTCTACAAGAACAACGAATCATGGAGTATGATTTCTCTGAAACCATGATAGATTTCAAATCGATCCTGACCAAGATGAGTCTGTGGTGTGAAATAATTTTTGTTGAGTGGATAGATTTTAGTTGGAGTAGTCGTTCAACATTCTACAAGAACAACGAACCATGGAGTATGATTTCTCTGAAACCATGATAGATTTCAAATCGATCCTGACCAAGATGAGTCTGTGGTGTGAAATAATTTTTGTTGAGTGGATAGATTTTAGTTGGGGTAGTCGTTCAACATTCTACAAGAACAACTTACCATGGACTATGATTTCTCTGAAACCATGATAGATTTCAAATCGATCCTGACCAAGATGAGTCTGTGGTGTGAAATAATTTTTGTTGAGTGGATAGATTTTAGTTGCTGTAGTCGTTCAACATTCTACAAGAACAACGAACCATTTAGTATGATTTCTCTGAAATAATTTTTGTTGAGTGGATAGATTTTAGTTGGGATATTCGTTCAACATTCTACAAGAACAACGAACCATGGAGTATGATTTCTCTGAAATAATTTTTGTTGAGTGGATAGATTTTAGTTGGGGTAGTCGTTCAACATTCTACAAGAACAACGAACCATGGAGTATGATTTCTCTGAAACCATGATAGATTTCAAATCGATCCTGACCAAGATGAGTCTGTGGTGTGAAATAATTTTTGTTGAGTGGATAGATTTTAGTTGGGATAGTCGTTCAACATTCTACAAGAACAACGAAATATGGAGTATGATTTCTCTGAAACCATGATAGATTTCAAATCGATCCTGACCAAGATGAGTCTGTGGTGTGGAATAATTTTTGTTGAGTGGATAGATTTTGGTTGGGGTAGTCGTTCAACATTCTACAAGAACAACGAACCATGGAGTATGATTTCTCTGAAACCATGATAGATTTCAAATCGATCCTGACCAAGATGAGTCTGTGGTGTGAAATAATTTTTGTTGAGTGGATAGATTTTAGTTCGGGTAGTCGTTCAACATTCTACAAGAACAACGAACCATGGAGTATGATTTCTATGAAATAATTTTTGTTCAGTGGATAGATTTTAGTTGGGGTAGTCGTTCAACATTCTACAAGAACAACTTACCATGGAGTATGATTTCTCTGAAACCATGATAGATTTCAAATCGATCCTGACCAAGATGAGTCTGTGGTGTGAAATAATTTTTGTTGAGTCAATAGATTTTAGTTGAAATAGTCGTTCAACATTCTACAAGAACAACTTACCATGGAGTATGATTTCTCTGAAATAATTTTTGTTGAGTGGATAGATTTTAGTTGGGATAGTCGTTCAACATTCTACAAGAACAACGAAATATGGAGTATGATTTCTCTGAAACCATGATAGATTTCAAATCGATCCTGACCAAGATGAGTCTGTGGTGTGAAATAATTTTTGTTGAGTGGATAGATTTTAGTTGGGGTAGTCGTTCAACATTCTACAAGAACAACTTACCATGGAGTATGATTTCTCTGAAATAATTTTTGTTGAGTGGATAGATTTTAGTTGGGATAGTCGTTCAACATTCTACAAGAACAACTTACCATGGAATATGATTTCTGTGAAATATTTTTTGTTGAGTGGATAGATTTTAGTTGGGGTAGTCGTTCAACATTTTACAAGAACAACGAACCATGGAGTATGACTTCTCTGAAACCATGATAGATTTCAAATCGATCCTGACCAAGATGAGTCTGTGGTGTGAAATAATTTTTGTTGAGTGGATAGATTTTAGTTAGGGGTAGTCGTTCAACATTCTACAAGAACAACGAACCATGGAGTATGATTTCTCTGAAACCATGATAGATTTCAAATCGATCCTGACCAAGATGAGTCTGTGGTGTGAAATAATTTTTGTTGAGTGGATAGATTTTAGTTGGGGTAGTCGTTCAACATTCTACAAGAACAACTTACCATGGAGTATGATTTCTCTGAAATAATTTTTGTTGAGTGGATAGATTTTAGTTGGGGTAGTCGTTCAACATTCTACAAGAACAACTTACCATGGAGTATGATTTCTCTGAAACCATGATAGATTTCAAATCGATCCTGACCAAGATGAGTCTGTGGTGTGAAATAATTTTTGTTGAGTCAATAGATTTTAGTTGAAATAGTCGTTCAACATTCTACAAGAACAACTTACCATGGAGTATGATTTCTCTGAAATAATTTTTGTTGAGTGGATAGATTTTAGTTGGGATAGTCGTTCAACATTCTACAAGAACAACGAAATATGGAGTATGATTTCTCTGAAACCATGATAGATTTCAAATCGATCCTGACCAAGATGAGTCTGTGGTGTGAAATAATTTTTGTTGAGTGGATAGATTTTAGTTGGGGTAGTCGTTCAACATTCTACAAGAACAACGAACCATGGAGTATGATTTCTCTGAAATAATTTTTGTTGAGTGGATAGATTTTAGTTGGGATAGTCGTTCAACATTCTACAAGAACAACTTACCATGGAATATGATTTCTGTGAAATATTTTTTGTTGAGTGGATAGATTTTAGTTGGGGTAGTCGTTCAACATTTTACAAGAACAACGAACCATGGAGTATGACTTCTCTGAAACCATGATAGATTTCAAATCGATCCTGACAAAGATGAGTCTGTGGTGTGAAATAATTTTTGTTGAGTGGATAGATTTTAGTTAGGGGTAGTCGTTCAACATTCTACAAGAGCAACGAACCATGGAGTATGATTTCTCTGAAACCATGATAGATTTCAAATCGATCCTGACCAAGATGAGTCTGTGGTGTGAAATAATTTTTGTTGAGTGGATAGATTTTAGTTGGGGTAGTCGTTCAACATTCTACAAGAACAACTTACCATGGAGTATGATTTCTCTGAAATAATTTTTGTTGAGTGGATAGATTTTAGTTGGGGTAGTCGTTCAACATTCTACAAGAACAACTTACCATGGAGTATGATTTCTCTAAAACCATGATAGATTTGAAATCAATCCTGACCAAGATGAGTCTGTGGTGTGAAATAATTGTTGTTGAGTGGAAAAATTTTAGTTGGGGTAGTCGTTCAACATTTTACAAGAACAACGAACCATGGAGTATGATTTCTCTGAAATAATTTTTGTTGAGTGGATAGATTTTAGTTGGGGTAGTCGTTCAACATTCTACAAGAACAACTTACCATGGAGTATGATTTCTCTGAAACCATGATAGATTTCAAATCGATCCTGACCAAGATGAGTCTGTGGTGTGATATAATTTTTGTTGAGTGGATAGATTTTAGTTGGGATAGTCGTTCAACATTCTACAAGAACAACTTACCATGGAGTATGATTTCTCTGAAATAATTTTTGTTGAGTGGATAGATTTTAATTGGGATAGTCGTTCAACATTCTACAAGAACAACTTACCATGGAGTATGATTTCTCTGAAATAATTTTTGTTGAGTGGATAGATTTTAGTTGGGGTATTCGTTCAACATTCTACAAGAACAACTTACCATGGAGTATGATTTCTCTGAAACCATGATAGATTTCAAATCGATCCTGACCAAGATGAGTCTGTGGTGTGAAATAATTTTTGTTGAGTGGATAGATTTTAGTTGGGGTAGTCGTTCAACATTCTACAAGAACAACGAACCATGGAGTATGATTTCTCTGAAATAATTTTTGTTGAGTGGATAGATTTTAGTTGGGGTAGTCCTTCAACATTCTACAAGAACAACGAACCATGGAGTATGATTTCTCTGAAACCATGATAGATTTCAAATCGATCCTGACCAAGATGAGTCTGTGGTGTGAAATAATTTTTGTTGAGTGGATAGATTTTAGTTAGGGTAGTCGTTCAAGATTCTACAAGAACAACTTACCATGGAGTATGATTTCTCTGAAATAATTTTTGTTGAGTGGATAGATTTTAGTTGGGGTAGTCGTTCAACATTCTACAAGAACAACTTACCATGGAGTATGATTTCTCTGAAATAATTTTTGTTGAGTATATAGATTTTAGTTGGGGTAGTCGTTCAAGATTTTACAAGAACAACGAACCATGGAGTATGATTTCTCTGAAACCATGATAGATTTCAAATCGATCCTGACCAAGATGAGTCTGTGGTGTGAAATAATTTTTATTGAGTGGATAGATTTTAGTTGGGGTAGTCGTTCAACATTTTACAAGAACAACGAACCATGGAGTATGATTTCTCTGAAACCATGATAGATTTCAAATCGATCCTGACCAAGATGAGTCTGTGGAGTGAAATAATTTTTGTTAAGTGGATAGATTTTAGTTGGGGTAGTCGTTCAACATTCTACAAGAACAACGAACCATGGAGTATGATTTCTCTGAAACCATGATAGATTTCAAATCGATCCTGACCAAGATGAGTGTGTGGTGTGAAATAATTTTTGTTGAGTGGATAGATTTTAGTTGGGGTAGTCGTTCAACATTCTACAAGAACAACGAACCATGGAGTATGATTTCTCTGAAATAATTTTTGTTGAGTGGATAGATTTTAGTTGGGGTAGTCGTTCAACATTTTACAAGAACAACGAACCATGGAGTATGATTCCTCTGAAACCATGATAGAGTTCAAATCGATCCTGACCAAGATGAGTCTGTGGTGTGAAATAATTTTTGTTGAGTGGATAGATTTTAGTTGGGGTAGTCGTTCAACATTCTACAAGAACAACTTACCATGGAGTATGATTTCTCTGAAATAATTTTTGTTGAGTTAATAGATTTTAGTTGGGGTAGTCGTTCAACATTCTACAAGAACAACGAACCATGGAGTATGATTTCTCTGAAATAATTTTTGTTGAGTGGATAGATTTTAGTTGGGGTAGTCGTTCAACATTCTACAAGAACAACGAAAAATGGAGTATGATTTCTCTGAAACCATGATAGATTTCAAATCGATCCTGACCAAGATGAAGTATGATTTCTCTGAAACCATGATAGATTTCAAATCGATCCTGACCAAGATGAGTCTGTGGTGTGATATAATTTTTGTTGAGTGGATAGATTTTAGTTGGGATAGTCGTTCAACATTCTACAAGAACAACTTACCATGGAGTATGATTTCTCTGAAATAATTTTTGTTGAGTGGATAGATTTTAATTGGGATAGTCGTTCAACATTCTACAAGAACAACTTACCATGGAGTATGATTTCTCTGAAATAATTTCTGTTGAGTGGATAGATTTTAGTTGGGGTAGTCGTTCAACATTCTACAAGAACAACTTACCATGGAGTATGATTTCTCTGAAACCATGATAGATTTCAAATCGATCCTGACCAAGATGAGTCTGTGGTGTGAAATAATTTTTGTTGAGTGGATAGATTTTAGTTGGGGTAGTCGTTCAACATTCTACAAGAACAACGAACCATGAAGTATGATTTCTCTGAAATAATTTTTGTTGAGTGGATAGATTTTAGTTGGGGTAGTCCTTCAACATTCTACAAGAACAACGAACCATGGAGTATGATTTCTCTGAAACCATGATAGATTTCAAATCGATCCTGACCAAGATGAGTCTGTGGTGTGAAATAATTTTTGTTGAGTGGATAGATTTTAGTTAGGGTAGTCGTTCAAGATTCTACAAGAACAACTTACCATGGACTATGATTTCTCTGAAACCATGATAGATTTCAAATCGATCCTGACCAAGATGAGTCTGTGGTGTGAAATAATTTTTGTTGAGTGGATAGATTTTAGTTGGGGTAGTCGTTCAACATTCTACAAGAACAACTTACCATGGAGTATGATTTCTCTGAAATAATTTTTGTTGAGTATATAGATTTTAGTTGGGGTAGTCGTTCAAGATTTTACAAGAACAACGAACCATGGAGTATGATTTCTCTGAAACCATGATAGATTTCAAATCGATCCTGACCAAGATGAGTCTGTGGTGTGAAATAATTTTTGTTGAGCGGATAGATTTTAGTTGGGGTAGTCGTTCAACATTTTACAAGAACAACGAACCATGGAGTATGATTTCTCTGAAACCATGATAGATTTCAAATCGATCCTGACCAAGATGAGTCTGTGGAGTGAAATAATTTTTGTTAAGTGGATAGATTTTAGTTGGGGTAGTCGTTCAACATTCTACAAGAACAACGAACCATGGAGTATGATTTCTCTGAAACCATGATAGATTTCAAATCGATCCTGACCAAGATGAGTGTGTGGTGTGAAATAATTTTTGTTGAGTGGATAGATTTTAGTTGGGGTAGTCGTTCAACATTCTACAAGAACAACGAACCATGGAGTATGATTTCTCTGAAATAATTTTTGTTGAGTGGATAGATTTTAGTTGGGGTAGTCGTTCAACATTTTACAAGAACAACGAACCATGGAGTATGATTTCTCTGAAACCATGATAGAGTTCAAATCGATCCTGACCAAGATGAGTCTGTGGTGTGAAATAATGTTTGTTGAGTGGATAGATTTTAGTTGGGGTAGTCCTTCAACATTCTACAAGAACAACTTACCATGGAGTATGATTTCTCTGAAATAATTTTTGTTGAGTTAATAGATTTTAGTTGGGGTAGTCGTTCAACATTCTACAAGAACAACGAACCATGGAGTATGATTTCTCTGAAATAATTTTTGTTGAGTTAATAGATTTTAGTTAGGGTAGTCGTTCAAGATTCTACAAGAACAACTTACCATGGACTATGATTTCTCTGAAACCATTATAGATTTCAAATCGATCCTGACCAAGATGAGTCTGTGGTGTGAAATAATTTTTGTTGAGTGGATAGATTTTAGTTAGGGGTAGTCGTTCAACATTCTACAAGAACAACGAACCATGGAGTATGATTTCTCTGAAACCATGATAGATTTCAAATCGATCCTGACCAAGATGAGTCTGTGGTGTGAAATAATGTTTGTTGAGTGGATAGATTTTAGTTGGGGTAGTCGTTCAACATTCTACAAGAACAACTTACCATGGAGTATGATTTCTCTGAAATAATTTTTGTTGAGTTAATAGATTTTAGTTAGGGTAGTCGTTCAAGATTCTACAAGAACAACTTACCATGGACTATGATTTCTCTGAAACCATTATAGATTTCAAATCGATCCTGACCAAGATGAGTCTGTGGTGTGAAATAATTTTTGTTGAGTGGATAGATTTTAGTTAGGGGTAGTCGTTCAACATTCTACAAGAACAACGAACCATGGAGTATGATTTCTCTGAAACCATGATAGATTTCAAATCGATCCTGACCAAGATGAGTCTGTGGTGTGAAATAATTTTTGTTGAGTGGATAGATTTTAGTTGGGGTAGTCGTTCAACATTCTACAAGAACAACGAACCATGGAGTATGATTTCTCTGAAACCATGATAGATTTCAAATCGATCCTGACCAAGATGAGTCTGTGGTGTGAAATAATTTTTGTTGAGTGGATAGATTTTAGTTGGGATAGTCGTTCAACATTCTACAAGAACAACTTACCATGGAGTATGATTTCTCTGAAATAATTTTTGTTGAGTGGATAGATTTTAGTTGGGGTAGTCGTTCAACATTCTACAAGAACAACGAACCATGGAGTATGATTTCTCTGAAACCATGATAGATTTCAAATCGATCCTGACCAAGATGAGTCTGTGGTGTGAAATAATTTTTGTTGAGTGGATAGATTTTAGTTGGGGTAGTCGTTCAACATTCTACAAGAACAACTTACCATGGAGTATGATTTCTCTGAAACCATGATAGATTTCAAATCGATCCTGACCAAGATGAGTCTGTGGTGTGAAATAATTTTTGTTGAGTGGATAGATTTTAGTTGGGGTAGTCGTTCAACATTCTACAAGAACAACTTACCATGGAGTATGATTTCTCTGAAATAATTTTTGTTGAGTGGATAGATTTTAGTTGGGGTAGTCGTTCAACATTCTACAAGACCAACTTACCATGGAGTATGATTTCTCTGAAATAATTTTTGTTGAGTGGATAGATTTTAGTTGGGGTAGTCGTTCAACATTCTACAAGAACAACGAACCATGGAGTATGATTTCTCTGAAATAATTTTTGTTGAGTGGATAGATTTTAGTTGGGGTAGTCGTTCAACATTCTACAAGAACAACGAACCATGGAGTATGATTTCTCTGCAACCATGATAGATTTCAAATCGATCCTGACCAAGATGAGTCTGTGGTGTGAAATAATTTTTGTTGAGTGGATAGATTTTAGTTGGGGTAGTCGTTCAACATTCTACAAGAACAACTTACCATGGAGTATGATTTCTCTGAAATAATTTTTGTTGAGTGGATAGTTTTTAGTTGGGGTAGTCGTTCGACATTCTACAAGAACAACTTACCATGGAGTATGATTTCTCTGAAACCATGATAGGTTTCAAATCGATCCTGACCAAGATGAGTCTGCGGTGTGAAATAATTTTTGTTGAGTGGATAGATTTTAGTTGGGGTAGTCGTTCAACATTCTACAAGAACAACTTACCATGGAGTATGATTTCTCTGAAATAATTTTTGTTGAGTGGATAGATTTTAGTTGGGGTAGTCGTTCAACATTTTACAAGAACAACGAGCCATGGAGTATGATTTCTCTGAAATAATTTTTGTTGAGTGGATAGATTTTAGTTGGGATAGTCGTTCAACATTCTACAAGAACAGCTTACAATGGAGTATGATTTCTCTGAAATAATTTTTGTTGAGTGGATAGATTTTTTGTTGGGGTAGTCGTTCAACATTCTACAAGAACAGCGAACCATGGAGTATGATTTCTCTGAAACCATGATAGATTTCAAATCGATCCTGACCAAGATGAGTCTGTGGTGTGAAATAATTTTTGTTGAGTGGATAGATTTTAGTTGGGGTAGTCGTTCAACATTCTACAAGAACAACTTACCATGGAGTATGATTTCTCTGAAACCATGATAGATTTCAAATCGATCCTGACCAAGATGAGTCTGTGGTGTGAAATAATTTTTGTTGAGTGGATAGATTTTAGTTGGGGTAGTCGTTCAACATTCTACAAGAACAACTTACCATGGAGTATGATTTCTCTGAAACCATGATAGATTTCAAATCGATCCTGACCAAGATGAGTCTGTGGTGTGAAACAATTTTTGTTGAGTGGATAGATTTTAGTTGGGGTAGTCGTTCAACATTCTACAAGAACAACTTACCATGGAGTGTGATTTCTCAGAAATAATTTTTGTTGAGTGGATAGATTTTAGTTGGGGTAGTCGTTCAACATTTAACAAGAACAACCAACCATGGAGTATGATTTCTCTGAAATAATTTTTGTTGAGTGGATAGATTTTAGTTGGGGTAGTCGTTCAACATTCTACAAGAACAACGAACCATGGAGTATGATTTCTCTGAAACCATGATAGATTTCAAATCGATCCTGACCAAGATGAGTCTGTGGTGTGAAATAATTTTTGTTGAGTGGATAGATTTTAGTTGGGGTAGTCGTTCAACATTCTACAAGAACAACTTACCATGGAGTATGATTTCTCTGAAATAATTTTTGTTGAGTGGATAGATTTTAGTTGGGGTAGTCGTTCAACATTCTACAAGAACAACTTACCATGGAGTATGATTTCTCTGAAATAATTTTTGTTGAGTGGATAGATTTTAGTTGGGGTAGTCGTTCAACATTCTACAAGAACAACGAACCATGGAGTATGATTTCTCTGAAATAATTTTTGTTGAGTGGATAGATTTTAGTTGGGGTAGTCGTTCAACATTCTACAAGAACAACGAACCATGGAGTATGATTTCTCTGCAACCATGATAGATTTCAAATCGATCCTGACCAAGATGAGTCTGTGGTGTGAAATAATTTTTGTTGAGTGGATAGATTTTAGTTGGGGTAGTCGTTCAACATTCTACAAGAACAACTTACCATGGAGTATGATTTCTCTGAAATAATTTTTGTTGAGTGGATAGTTTTTAGTTGGGGTAGTCGTTCGACATTCTACAAGAACAACTTACCATGGAGTATGATTTCTCTGAAACCATGATAGGTTTCAAATCGATCCTGACCAAGATGAGTCTGCGGTGTGAAATAATTTTTGTTGAGTGGATAGATTTTAGTTGGGGTAGTCGTTCAACATTCTACAAGAACAACTTACCATGGAGTATGATTTCTCTGAAATAATTTTTGTTGAGTGGATAGATTTTAGTTGGGGTAGTCGTTCAACATTTTACAAGAACAACGAACCATGGAGTATGATTTCTCTGAAATAATTTTTGTTGAGTGGATAGATTTTAGTTGGGATAGTCGTTCAACATTCTACAAGAACAGCTTACAATGGAGTATGATTTCTCTGAAATAATTTTTGTTGAGTGGATAGATTTTTTGTTGGGGTAGTCGTTCAACATTCTACAAGAACAGCGAACCATGGAGTATGATTTCTCTGAAACCATGATAGATTCCAAATCGATCCTGACCAAGATGAGTCTGTGGTGTGAAATAATTTTTGTTGAGTGGATAGATTTTAGTTGGGGTAGTCGTTCAACATTCTACAAGAACAACTTACCATGGACTATGATTTCTCTGAAACCATGATAGATTTCAAATCGATCCTGACCAAGATGAGTCTGTGGTGTGAAATAATTTTTGTTGAGTGGTTAGATTTTAGTTGGGGTAGTCGTTCAACATTCTACAAGAACAACTTACCATGGAGTATGATTTCTCTGAAACCATGATAGATTTCAAATCGATCCTGACCAAGATGAGTCTGTGGTGTGAAATAATTTTTGTTGAGTGGATAGATTTTAGTTGGGGTAGTCGTTCAACATTCTACAAGAACAACTTACCATGGAGTATGATTTCTCTGAAACCATGATAGATTTCAAATCGATCCTGACCAAGATGAGTCTGTGGTGTGAAATAATTTTTGTTGAGTGGATAGATTTTAGTTGGGGTAGTCGTTCAACATTCTACAAGAACAACTTACCATGGAGTATGATTTCTCAGAAATAATTTTTGTTGAGTGGATAGATTTTAGTTGGGGTAGTCGTTCAACATTTTACAAGAACAACCAACCATGGAGTATGATTTCTCTGAAATAATTTTTGTTGAGTGGATAGATTTTAGTTGGGGTAGTCGTTCAACATTCTACAAGAACAACGAACCATGGAGTATGATTTCTCTGAAACCATGATAGATTTCAAATCGATCCTGACCAAGATGAGTCTGTGGTGTGAAATAATTTTTGTTGAGTGTGTAGAGGTGGGGGTAAGGAGAGGAGGAGGTGATGGATCCTTCGAAGGTATGTTATAGTCCCTATGTAGCAGAGGTGTGGCATGCTTGCGGGATTGCACGGCGACAGCTCGTCGGATTGGGTGGGGTTCTTTCTGCTACTTTCCTACCTACACAATAAAATCATGCCACGTCTCGCATGGATACAATTCATAAATGTATGTTCCACTATGTATGAGAATCGTCTATCAGACCTGTCTAAAGAAGGGTTGCAAACTATCTGAGATAACTCACAAATAGGAGTCAATGAAAGGAACGAAAGGGAAAAGGGAAAAGGAGGGGTTAGGTCAGATGTAGGTGACCTTGCAGCTACATGTATAGACATGCTGCTTTCTTCGGCTATGCCCACCCTCGACGGTTGGTTTATCAACCGACAGCACCATGGCTACCTTACGCCGGAGAAATCTTTTAAGGTAACCCCTAAAGAAAAACAAAATGTTACGCACGATTACCACATTCTATTCACACAATATCTCCTATTATCTCCCACTAATGATTTCTCATAATAACGCGGAATCTACCAAAACAAACAAAACTTGAAACTGTATGATTTAAATTCACTGAACATAGTTTATTAATTCACTAATGCGGATAGAACAATTCCGTTAAGCTTATGCTTATGTGCTTATGCTAATCTTAATGCAGAAATATGAAAAGAGATTATAGAGAGCATGTCTCCCAACATCTGATAACGCGATAGCAGGGTACGTTAAACTAAATCTTAAGAATAAGTGTGTATGGAGTATGTAAGATATTATAAAGTATAAGGATTGTATGAATGATTAAATTATAACTAGATATAAGAATTCAGGAAATATAGTGTTAGAAATTAAGGACTAAAACTAATACTAATAATAGGGTTTTGCCAAAAGAATGTACTAGGAAAATGAATATCAGAGACTTACGGTTTTTACGAGTATAGTATATGTATTTTTTTTTTTTTACCAACTATGGTGAAATGATGAAATTTGTGTTCTTGATAATTGTAATTGTATGTTGGATTTGATAATAATTATGTTCTAATCGACGATGGATGACTCCGTTTTGTGCGCACAAATCGTGTGTCGTGTCGGCGATCTGGATCAATTGGTAGCTGGGTAAAATAATGAATTAATGTAATGAATAAATAGTAATATCTTTTCGGCATTACCTGGGGTAGACTTAATCTATGAAAATAATAATAGGTTATTTTAATACTATATAAATCTTAACGCTAAACTTAATCTAGTGTATAGTGAGATAATACAGAAGGTATATTTTAGGGTTATACGTAGGGTGATAACATCATGGTATAAGTGTGTGGGGTTACGTCCGGAGTATGGTTGAAATGGCTAGTTTTCGAGCACATGGTCCAAGCGACAGGCATCATCTTTAGGTCTGTGAAGTCGCCAAGCAGGTGGATGTATGATAGGTTCGGGAGATGTTTGTATGCGTGGTTTCAATGTACAAGTTTGAGGATCGAGGGCTGTTGTGAAACCATGTGGTTTTGTGCACATATAAGAACATACATATGCAATGCGTATGTACATTTACGTCCGGGGTGATCTTTGGATGTATATTAAGGATGGTGGAGTTTCAGCTACGGTGTTACTGCTGGTGTCTTTCAGCTTTCGAGTCCAAGCTTGTGATAAGGTGAAGTGGGAATGCAGCGTACCTTGATGCAGGTAACTTTTCGACGACAAACGCTTCGCAGATGGTGGAATGGATACGGTGCAGTGGGACAAGTGATAATTAAAGTCACTGAATATCGTCCCCACTGGGCACATGCGGTGCTGCAGCGATGAATTGAATGATTTAAATATTTGAATTAAGGTGTTTAATAGGTATACTGAAAACACTATTCTATGTACTAAACTATGTAATTAGGAAGGGTTTGACCCTAACACGCGATATCTTAGAGCCCGCACTCACTACTCACTCACTGCCACTTGTTAATCAAAAAGATCGTGTGCGTCTTGCACATGACTATTTATACAGATGAGGTTATTAACTACATCCTTCGTCAAGTAGGTTGTGTTTCACGAATTTTACAGCGGCTGTTGTAGTGGGTGGTCGCCATATAACCGAATACATACATTTGTATCGGGTAGATTTAAAATGCACAAAAAAATAATAGAAACAGCCATGTAAGTATTTACAGGGGTACGCTACACCATCATGAATTTTGACAACACTTGTGTTGTCAAAAGGCATGAAAAACGGACAACTGGAAATTGTATGCAAATTTCTCATGAGTCAGGTGTACTGATACTCGACCCAAGACCCTGTTGTTCTAAGTAAGTCAGAATGTTAGGTTCTTCGTTGCAAAGAGAACACAGACTTAATGTCGTAAATCCTTAGCGTGGTAAACAAAATTATTTTGCCTTGCATGTTTTCAAGTTCGTATAACGATCTTCCAATTTGTCTAACAATGCGACATTTTATGAATTTTTTACAAAGTTTGGAGTTGAAATTCTTCGAGTCATTACTTAGTACAAAATTTCTGCGGTACACTTCCGATCCAGGTTTAAAGATACGAACCGAAGATCTCAAGTTGTAACTCTTTGAATTGCGCTCATAGGCATGTCTTAAATTTTCTTTTACCTTTTCTCTAACAAGTTGTAATGTACTCGATTGGGGTAAGCATTCCATCTCACCATCATTCAATGCTTTTAGCTTCCTAGCGATCTTATACATGCTGGCATGCGATATCATGTGACGTCCGAATAAGGTGAAGAATGGTGACATTCCTGTCGATTGGTGTACGGATGTACACAAGGCTTGTTGAATGAGGGATAGATGAAGATCCCAATCTCTCTGATCATCTTTAAGATAAGTTCTTATGGCGGATAGAATGGACCTGTTTACTCTCTCGGAAGCATTTGCTTGAGGAGAATAAACTGCGTTTTTAATGTGAGTAGTCCCATACTTAGTCAGGAACCGACTGAATTCTTGCGAAACGAATTGTTTGCCGTTGTCGCTGTGCAAAAACTCAGGCACTCCAAATTTTTGAAAAACTTCTTTTTCGAGAAAGTCAATGACCAATTTGGATGTTGCTTTATGCATTGCTTTCAGGAAAACAAATTTAGACATATAATCTACAACAATAAAGATAAAAATATTTCCCCTTTTCGTACGGACATAAGGTCCCATAAAATCTATATATATTTTCTGGAATGGGAGATCTATGTCTTGTTGGGCTCCCATAGGTGGTCTAAGAATAAAGTTTGGTGACTTATTTTCTTTACAAGCTGCACATTTGGTGACATAATTACGCACTTGCGTTACCATATTTGGCCAGTAAAACTTTTCTTTTATTCGTTCAAGGGTTTTATGAATTCCTCCATGAGAACAATTTGGGGGATTATGATTTTGTTCGATGATGGAATTGGTTAGCTGTGTTGGAATCCAAAGTTTCCATTGGTACTGCGGGTTCAAGAAGTCGCTGCCATTTGGAAGGACTCTTTTAAAAACTAAATCATTTTCAATTTTAAGATCAGTCAAATTTTCAAGATTTTCTCGAATGGTTTTTAGGAGATCTAAGTACTCCGCTGACTTAAATTCAGGAGAATTAAAGTCAGGTAAGGCATTATCAGGGCCTGTAGAGGTGATTTGTTCCACGTACACTCGAGACAAGGCGTCAGGTACTAAGTTATGAGCACCTTTTCGATGTTCTATGTTGAAACTGAAGCCTTGTAGTTTCAGAGACCAACGAGCTAGCCGGCCACTAAGGTCTTTCAGATTCATGAGCCACTTAAGGCTCGCATGATCCGTGATGATTGTGAAGGAAGTACCTTCAACGTATGGTCTAAACTTATGAACAGCTTTCACTGCTGCTAAACATTCCAGTTCAGTAACGCTATACTTTTGTTGACAAGCGTTTAGCTTTTCCGAAAAGTAGGCAATAGGTTTTTCATGTTGCTCTTCGTCGTATTGAAACAATACACCACCAATGCCTTTTGACGATGCATCGCATTGGATTACAAAATCTTTACAAAAATCGGGATTACTAAGAAGAGGAGCTGAAACTAAGGCTGTCTTCAATGCTTCAAAAGAGATAAGGGCATCCGGAGAAAGTGAAAAGACTTTTCCTTTTTTCAGTGTATCGGTCAAGGGAGTTGCTATTGATGAAAAGTTCCTAATGAATCTGCGGTACCATCCACAAAGACCTAAGAATCTCCTCACTTGTTTCTGAGTGGTTGGAATGGGAAAATCTTTGATTGCCGATACTTTATCTGGATTTGGCTTAATATGTCCTTGTCCAATAATATATCCTAGATAACGTAGCTCTTTAAAACAGAAGAATGATTTCTCTACGTTGATAGTCAGATTAGCTTTCTTCAAGCATTCTGCTACCTGTTCTAAAACGATAAGGTGTTGTTGGAAGTCCGGTGAAATGATCAGGAGGTCGTCTAAGTAAACAAACACGTGTTCCCTAAGTGCGCTGGGGATCACTTTATCCATTAACCGACACATCCTTTGAGGTGCATTACACAACCCAAAAGGCATGACGGTGAATTGGTAAAGAGGTCGACCTGGCACAGTGAATGCGGTTTTTTCCTTCGATTTCTCCTCTAGGGGAATCTGCCAGAAAGCGTCTTTGAGATCCACACTACTAATGTAATGCGTATCTCCTAGTCTGCTGAGAAGACCCTCTATATGAGGTAATGGGTACGCATCTCTCTTGGTGAGAGAGTTCACTTTGCGATAGTCCAAGCATAGTCTGTTCTTACCAGGTTTTCTAATAAGGACTATGGGAGAACTCCAAGCACTATGACTCTCTTCAATGACACCCAATGAGAGCATGCGATCCAGTTCTTCATAGATCAGTTGCTGTATTATTGGTGATATAGGGTAATGGCGCTGCTTTACTGGTTCTGCATCATTGGTGTCTATAATATGTTTTTCGATTGACGTCTTACCTAAGCCGATTTTTACGAAAGATGGAAAATGTGAAATCACTGACTGTAGCTGATGTTCTTGCTCTCTTGTCAATTCATGCATTGGGGGTTTAGGTTTTGTGTTTACAACACAATTCTGGTAACCATCGGCACTAATGAAAACTTCACTAATAATATTTGGAGCGATTTGAAACTTAGACCAAAAATCCACGCCAAGATATAGAGGTTGTACTAACTCCGGGACAAGGTAGAGGTCTAATGTTTCCTTTATATTGTTGTATTCTATGGATACTTTGATACGTCCTATTATATTTTGTCCTTTGCCATCGGCAGTGTTAACTAACGAATTGTATTTAAATATTGGTACACCGAGTTCTTTAACGAGTGTCATGCAATCTTTACCTAAACAAGATATGGATGCACCACTATCTAAAAGTCCATTGATTTCTTTTCCTTGCACTAAAACTTTGGCATAGGGTCTGTTGTCAATGTTGTCTGAAAGAATGGAATCACAGATGAGCTTCCGGTAAGCGCGTCTCTTTCTATACCTTTGTCTAGTTTTAAGTATTTTTAAAGGAATTTTTTGTTGTGAAATGTCTTCTAATCTAAAAATTCGGTTGCGAATCTTATAATATTCATACAGTCTTTGTTTATAACACTTCTTATAAAAAGGAATAGGTTCTGATATTGTAAACTTTTTAGAAGGGATAGAAACAATAGTGTTTGAATTATCAGAATCTCTTTTCATGATTTTAACTTTGCCATATTCATCATTGTCTAAGTCTTGTGAGGCGTTAGTCGAAGCATCTTGTGTTGTTACTCTGGGTTGGTTTGCGTCGAACGCGACTCCCCAGATTTCTTCACGTTCGGTTTCTGGTTTCCCTTTTGTGGCTGACAATTAGGACAATCCAATGCGGTATGGTTTTCAGTACCACATCTATAACAAAATAGTTTTCGAATTGGTAAATTACAATTAATGAAAATATGACCAAGTTGTTTGCAAATATAACACTTAACATCAGCATTACGGTCATTAGAGCGATCTGGGAATGAAATAGCTGAAATGCTGTCATATGCATCTAAGTTAGGATCAATGCGTCGATCGTCAGTGCAATGGAGTTCGCTTACATTCCTCGGAATGCTAAGACGATTCTGCATAACGTAACGTGACTGAATCATCTTTTCCGTTCGTCTACATTCATCACTGAAGTGCTCGAACGTATTTATTCTCATTGGATATATGAAATTCATGAGACGAGTGTTGATATTATTTCTCAAAATTTTAATGAGATCTTGATCTATTATTGGAACTTTTAATTGACTTTTAAGGTGGACTATAGACTTAAAGAATTCATCAAAGGGTTCATTCGGCATTTGCCGTCGATCCATTAATTGCTTAAGGATCTCAAAATCGTTCTCATATCTCTTAAATTGTTTTAATAGGGCTGCTCGAAGTAGTGGCCAATCAGATCTAGGACTACACCTAAGATGTTGCCAATACCATTCTTGGGCGGATCCTGAGAGTAAGTGATGGAAGTTCCTAATGATCTCTTCCCAAGGACAATTATAATTATTTTTCAAAACTTCAACTCGAAAGACGAAATCTTCGATCGACATGCCTTTGGCGGAATCGTCGAATCTTATACCCCAACGATCTAATTCAAATCGTCGTCTATTGTTTGGTCTATTGACATGATAATCAAACTGACGCTGCCTCTGTGCATTTGCATTTGAGCGAGCATTATTCTCCGAAAGGTTATGAAACTGATTATGTTCATGTGGTAAACGATTTCTAAATTGTGAACTAGTGGATAAATCTACAGAATGAAGAGAATAGTTCTCTTCCGGGACGGAATCATAGTGATTTGGTGCAGGCTGAGAAACATAATTCCTACCTTGTGAAGTGTTTTCAATTAGAATATGCTTCATACGCTGTTCTACATTTTGTTTAATCAAACTTGGTAGGTCTCTAAGTAGTGAACTTTGCAAATCAGTTAGGCTAGCATCGACCACTCTCTTTATGTGTGAATGGAGATGACTAGTTGACAGCTGTTGTTGTGAACTTATATGTGTATTACTTTTACCACCTACTGCAGAAGACCTGTGATAAGTGTCATTGACATTCAAAACAGTGCGATCAGCTGGTTCGTCGCTAAAAATAGACATGATAGGGACTGCTGAAGTAGCGGTTGTAGTTGTAGTAATTGGACTAGTGGTGACATTCGTAAATATGATAGGTCTGGGTGTAAATAAAGCAACGGTTTCATTGATAACTTGTGTTGTACTTCTATCAAGGTTGGTATTCTTCTCTTGTTGAGGAGAATGACGTACAGGTTTACTGTAACTTGCTCGAGAGAAGGCTATGGGCGAGTCAGAGGTTGCATGTAGATTACTCTGCGATCGAGTTTGCATGGTCCGGTTAGCATCTAAAGCGGAATTTCTGTTTTGTTTTGGAATAGCTCCAGTGCTCTGCTTCTGACTATTGCTCATGTCGTAATCTAATTAAACTAAATTTAAATCTAAAGATGTGAGATAGATAAACAAAACTAAATGGATCTTAACTATAAGCTCATACTATAACTGGGAAATGTTAAGGTGATATGTATGTGAAAAGATTGAAGTAATTTTGCGTAACGTAATTTAGATAGAAGGATAAAAGTAATGGAGGAACTAGACAGGCTGTATGCACAAAAGGTGTTGTATAAACTTAAGCATTGAATGTTAAGGCATCTTCCTGTGGCTACTTGAACATAAACCATCTAGGTTGTGAATGTAAGGACTCATAGGTGAACTTCCTTAACTGCTAATGCGTGTGTCTACGTCGACTCAGAAATCAAAAAAAAAATATTCTAGTGCAACTAATTTGTATGACGTATAGCCTTTCAAAATCAGGACTCCTAGAACACTTGTGAAGATAAAAGGTTCTGACGTATCTGCCAAAAGATATAATGTGCATAAAAAATATTGTTGACGTTTAAAGTTTTTGCAGCTATTTAAATTTAAATTGCAACTATTGAGCTAGGTGGTGAGCTTCTATTAAAATGTATTTGTTAATTAGTTGCTGAAAAATAATTGTTTGGAACCGATAAGATTGAGAATAACCAGGCTGTTAGGTTAGACTAAGGTGGTAGTGTCTTTGACTCGTATTTTGGATTGACTTTCTATTTCGGTCAGGGGTTTTATTGCTCGATTGCCTTTATAGGGTCGGCTGGCTTTCTTTATCGTTTCGGCCCCACGTTGGGCGCCAATTATGTAAAGGTGGGGGTAAGGAGAGGAGGAGGTGACGGACGGAATCTACCAAAACAAACAAAACTTAAAACTGTATGATTTAAATTCACTGAACATAGTTTATTAATTCACTAATGCGGATAGAACAATTCCGTTAAGCTTATGCTTATGTGCTTATGCTATTCTTAATGCAGAAATATGAAAAGAGATTATAGAGAGCATGTCTCCCAACATCTGATAACGCGATAGCAGGGTACGTTAAACTAAATCTTAAGAATAAGTGTGTATGGAGTATGTAAGATATTATAAAGTATAAGGATTGTATGAATGATTAAATTATAACTAGATATAAGAATTCAGGAAATATAGTGTTAGAAATTAAGTACTAAAACTAATACTAATAATAGGGTTTTGCCAAAAGAATGTACTAGGAAAATGAATATCAGAGACTTACGGTTTTTACGAGTATAGTATATGTATTTTTTTTTTTTTTTACCAACTATGGTGAAATGATGAAATTTGTGTTCTTGATAATTGTAATTGTATGTTGGATTTGATGATAATTATGTTCTAATCGACGATGGATGACTCCGTTTTGTGCGCACAAATCGTGTGTCGTGCCGGCGATCTGGATCAATTGGTAGCTGGGTAAAATAATGAATTAATGTAATGAATAAATAGTAATATCTTTTCGGCATTACCTGGGGTAGACTTAATCTATGAAAATAATAATAGGTTATTTTAATACTATATAAATCTTAACGCTAAACTTAATCTAGTGTATAGTGAGATAATACAGAAGGTATATTTTAGGGTTATACGTAGGGTGATAACATCATGGTATAAATGTGTGGGGTTACGTCCGGAGTATGGTTGAAATGGCTAGTTTTCGAGCACATGGTCCAAGCGACAGGCATCATCTTTAGGTCTGTGAAGTCGCCAAGCAGGTGGATGTATGATAGGTTCGGGAGATGTTTGTATGCGTGGTTTCAATGTACAAGTTTGAGGATCGAGGGCTGTTGTGAAACCATGTGGTTTTGTGCACATATAAGAACATACATATGCAATGCGTATGTACATTTACGTCCGGGGTGATCTTTGGATGTATATTAAGGATGGTGGAGTTTCAGCTACGGTGTTACTGCTGGTGTCTTTCAGCTTTCGAGTCCAAGCTTGTGATAAGGTGAAGTGGGAATGCAGGTAACTTTTCGACGACAAACGCTTCGCAGATGGTGGAATGGATACGGTGCAGTGGGACAAGTGATAATTAAAGTCACTGAATATCGTCTCCACTGCTGCAGCGATGAATTGAATGATTTAAATATTTGAATTAAGGTGTTTAATAGGTATACTGAAAACACTATTCTATGTACTAAACTATGTAATTAGGAAGGGTTTGACCCTAACACGCGATATCTTAGAGCCCGCACTCACTACTCACTCACTGCCACTTGTTAATCAAAAAGATCGTGTGCGTCTTGCACATGACTATTTATACAGATGAGGTTATTAACTACATCCTTCGTCAAGTAGGTTGTGTTTCACGAATTTTACAGCGGCTGTTGTAGTGGGTGGTCGCCATATAACCGAATACATACATTTGTATCGGGTAGATTTAAAATGCACAAAAAAATAATAGAAACAGCCATGTAAGTATTTACAGGGGTACGCTACACCATCATGAATTTTGTCAACACTTGTGTTGTCAAAAGGCATGAAAAACGGACAACTGGAAATTGTATGCAAATTTCTCATGAGTCAGGTGTACTGATACTCGACCCAAGACCCTGTTGTTCTAAGTAAGTCAGAATGTTAGGTTCTTCGTTGCAAAGAGAACACAGACTTAATGTCGTAAATCCTTAGCGTGGTAAACAAAATTATTTTGCCTTGCATGTTTTCAAGTTCGTATAACGATCTTCCAATTTGTCTAACAATGCGACATTTTATGAATTTTTTACAAAGTTTGGAGTTGAAATTCTTCGAGTCATTACTTAGTACAAAATTTCTGCGGTACACTTCCGATCCAGGTTTAAAGATACGAACCGAAGGTCTCAAGTTGTAACTCTTTGAATTGCGCTCATAGGCATGTCTTAAATTTTCTTTTACCTTTTCTCTAACAAGTTGTAATGTACTCGATTGGGGTAAGCATTCCATCTCACCATCATTCAATGCTTTTAGCTTCCTAGCGATCTTATACATGCTGGCATGCGATATCATGTGACGTCCGAATAAGGTGAAGAATGGTGACATTCCTGTCGATTGGTGTACGGATGTACACAAGGCTTGTTGAATGAGGGATAGATGAAGATCCCAATCTCTCTGATCATCTTTAAGATAAGTTCTTATGGCGGATAGAATGGACCTGTTTACTCTCTCGGAAGCATTTGCTTGAGGAGAATAAACTGCGTTTTTAATGTGAGTAGTCCCATACTTAGTCAGGAACCGACTGAATTCTTGCGAAACGAATTGTTTGCCGTTGTCGCTGTGCAAAAACTCAGGCACTCCAAATTTTTGAAAAACTTCTTTTTCGAGAAAGTCAATGACCAATTTGGATGTTGCTTTATGCATTGCTTTCAGGAAAACAAATTTAGACATATAATCTACAACAATAAAGATAAAAATATTTCCCCTTTTCGTACGGACATAAGGTCCCATAAAATCTATATATATTTTCTGGAATGGGAGATCTATGTCTTGTTGGGCTCCCATAGGTGGTCTAAGAATAAAGTTTGGTGACTTATTTTCTTTACAAGCTGCACATTTGGTGACATAATTACGCACTTGCGTTACCATATTTGGCCAGTAAAACTTTTCTTTTATTCGTTCAAGGGTTTTATGAATTCCTCCATGAGAACAATTTGGGGGATTATGATTTTGTTCGATGATGGAATTGGTTAGCTGTGTTGGAATCCAAAGTTTCCATTGGTACTGCGGGTTCAAGAAGTCGCTGCCATTTGGAAGGACTCTTTTAAAAACTAAATCATTTTCAATTTTAAGATCAGTCAAATTTTCAAGATTTTCTCGAATGGTTTTTAGGAGATCTAAGTACTCCGCTGACTTAAATTCAGGAGAATTAAAGTCAGGTAAGGCATTATCAGGGCCTGTAGAGGTGATTTGTTCCACGTACACTCGAGACAAGGCGTCAGGTACTAAGTTATGAGCACCTTTTCGATGTTCTATGTTGAAACTGAAGCCTTGTAGTTTCAGAGACCAACGAGCTAGCCGGCCACTAAGGTCTTTCAGATTCATGAGCCACTTAAGGCTCGCATGATCCGTGATGATTGTGAAGGAAGTACCTTCAACGTATGGTCTAAACTTATGAACAGCTTTCACTGCTGCTAAACATTCCAGTTCAGTAACGCTATACTTTTGTTGACAAGCGTTTAGCTTTTCCGAAAAGTAGGCAATAGGTTTTTCATGTTGCTCTTCGTCGTATTGAAACAATACACCACCAATGCCTTTTGACGATGCATCGCATTGGATTACAAAATCTTTACAAAAATCGGGATTACTAAGAAGAGGAGCTGAAACTAAGGCTGTCTTCAATGCTTCAAAAGAGATAAGGGCATCCGGAGAAAGTGAAAAGACTTTTCCTTTTTTCAGTGTATCGGTCAAGGGAGTTGCTATTGATGAAAAGTTCCTAATGAATCTGCGGTACCATCCACAAAGACCTAAGAATCTCCTCACTTGTTTCTGAGTGGTTGGAATGGGAAAATCTTTGATTGCCGATACTTTATCTGGATTTGGCTTAATATGTCCTTGTCCAATAATATATCCTAGATAACGTAGCTCTTTAAAACAGAAGAATGATTTCTCTACGTTGATAGTCAGATTAGCTTTCTTCAAGCATTCTGCTACCTGTTCTAAAACGATAAGTAAACAAACACGTGTTCCCTAAGTGCGCTGGGGATCACTTTATCCATTAACCGACACATCCTTTGAGGTGCATTACACAACCCAAAAGGCATGACGGTGAATTGGTAAAGAGGTCGACCTGGCACAGTGAATGCGGTTTTTTCCTTCGATTTCTCCTCTAGGGGAATCTGCCAGAAAGCGTCTTTGAGATCCACACTACTAATGTAATGCGTATCTCCTAGTCTGCTGAGAAGACCCTCTATATGAGGTAATGGGTACGCATCTCTCTTGGTGAGAGAGTTCACTTTGCGATAGTCCAAGCATAGTCTGTTCTTACCAGGTTTTCTAATAAGGACTATGGGAGAACTCCAAGCACTATGACTCTCTTCAATGACACCCAATGAGAGCATGCGATCCAGTTCTTCATAGATCAGTTGCTGTATTATTGGTGATATAGGGTAATGGCGCTGCTTTACTGGTTCTGCATCATTGGTGTCTATAATATGTTTTTCGATTGACGTCTTACCTAAGCCGATTTTTACGAAAGATGGAAAATGTGAAATCACTGACTGTAGCTGATGTTCTTGCTCTCTTGTCAATTCATGCATTGGGGGTTTAGGTTTTGTGTTTACAACACAATTCTGGTAACCATCGGCACTAATGAAAACTTCACTAATAATATTTGGAGCGATTTGAAACTTAGACCAAAAATCCACGCCAAGATATAGAGGTTGTACTAACTCCGGGACAAGGTAGAGGTCTAATGTTTCCTTTATATTGTTGTATTCTATGGATACTTTGATACGTCCTATTATATTTTGTCCTTTGCCATCGGCAGTGTTAACTAACGAATTGTATTTAAATATTGGTACACCGAGTTCTTTAACGAGTGTCATGCAATCTTTACCTAAACAAGATATGGATGCACCACTATCTAAAAGTCCATTGATTTCTTTTCCTTGCACTAAAACTTTGGCATAGGGTCTGTTGTCAATGTTGTCTGAAAGAATGGAATCACAGATGAGCTTCCGGTAAGCGCGTCTCTTTCTATACCTTTGTCTAGTTTTAAGTATTTTTAAAGGAATTTTTTGTTGTGAAATGTCTTCTAATCTAAAAATTCGGTTGCGAATCTTATAATATTCATACAGTCTTTGTTTATAACACTTCTTATAAAAAGGAATAGGTTCTGATATTGTAAACTTTTTAGAAGGGATAGAAACAATAGTGTTTGAATTATCAGAATCTCTTTTCATGATTTTAACTTTGCCATATTCATCATTGTCTAAGTCTTGTGAGGCGTTAGTCGAAGCATCTTGTGTTGTTACTCTGGGTTGGTTTGCGTCGAACGCGACTCCCCAGATTTCTTCACGTTCGGTTTCTGGTTTCCCTTTTGTGGCTGACAATTAGGACAATCCAATGCGGTATGGTTTTCAGTACCACATCTATAACAAAATAGTTTTCGAATTGGTAAATTACAATTAATGAAAATATGACCAAGTTGTTTGCAAATATAACACTTAACATCAGCATTACGGTCATTAGAGCGATCTGGGAATGAAATAGCTGAAATGCTGTCATATGCATCTAAGTTAGGATCAATGCGTCGATCGTCAGTGCAATGGAGTTCGCTTACATTCCTCGGAATGCTAAGACGATTCTGCATAACGTAACGTGACTGAATCATCTTTTCCGTTCGTCTACATTCATCACTGAAGTGCTCGAACGTATTTATTCTCATTGGATATATGAAATTCATGAGACGAGTGTTGATATTATTTCTCAAAATTTTAATGAGATCTTGATCTATTATTGGAACTTTTAATTGACTTTTAAGGTGGACTATAGACTTAAAGAATTCATCAAAGGGTTCATTCGGCATTTGCCGTCGATCCATTAATTGCTTAAGGATCTCAAAATCGTTCTCATATCTCTTAAATTGTTTTAATAGGGCTGCTCGAAGTAGTGGCCAATCAGATCTAGGACTACACCTAAGATGTTGCCAATACCATTCTTGGGCGGATCCTGAGAGTAAGTGATGGAAGTTCCTAATGATCTCTTCCCAAGGACAATTATAATTATTTTTCAAAACTTCAACTCGAAAGACGAAATCTTCGATCGACATGCCTTTGGCGGAATCGTCGAATCTTATACCCCAACGATCTAATTCAAATCGTCGTCTATTGTTTGGTCTATTGACATGATAATCAAACTGACGCTGCCTCTGTGCATTTGCATTTGAGCGAGCATTATTCTCCGAAAGGTTATGAAACTGATTATGTTCATGTGGTAAACGATTTCTAAATTGTGAACTAGTGGATAAATCTACAGAATGAAGAGAATAGTTCTCTTCCGGGACGGAATCATAGTGATTTGGTGCAGGCTGAGAAACATAATTCCTACCTTGTGAAGTGTTTTCAATTAGAATATGCTTCATACGCTGTTCTACATTTTGTTTAATCAAACTTGGTAGGTCTCTAAGTAGTGAACTTTGCAAATCAGTTAGGCTAGCATCGACCACTCTCTTTATGTGTGAATGGAGATGACTAGTTGACAGCTGTTGTTGTGAACTTATATGTGTATTACTTTTACCACCTACTGCAGAAGACCTGTGATAAGTGTCATTGACATTCAAAACAGTGCGATCAGCTGGTTCGTCGCTAAAAATAGACATGATAGGGACTGCTGAAGTAGCGGTTGTAGTTGTAGTAATTGGACTAGTGGTGACATTCGTAAATATGATAGGTCTGGGTGTAAATAAAGCAACGGTTTCATTGATAACTTGTGTTGTACTTCTATCAAGGTTGGTATTCTTCTCTTGTTGAGGAGAATGACGTACAGGTTTACTGTAACTTGCTCGAGAGAAGGCTATGGGCGAGTCAGAGGTTGCATGTAGATTACTCTGCGATCGAGTTTGCATGGTCCGGTTAGCATCTAAAGCGGAATTTCTGTTTTGTTTTGGAATAGCTCCAGTGCTCTGCTTCTGACTATTGCTCATGTCGTAATCTAATTAAACTAAATTTAAATCTAAAGATGTGAGATAGATAAACAAAACTAAATGGATCTTAACTATAAGCTCATACTATAACTGGGAAATGTTAAGGTGATATGTATGTGAAAAGATTGAAGTAATTTTGCGTAACGTAATTTAGATAGAAGGATAAAAGTAATGGAGGAACTAGACAGGCTGTATGCACAAAAGGTGTTGTATAAACTTAAGCATTGAATGTTAAGGCATCTTCCTGTGGCTACTTGAACATAAACCATCTAGGTTGTGAATGTAAGGACTCATAGGTGAACTTCCTTAACTGCTAATGCGTGTGTCTACGTCGACTCAGAAATCAAAAAAAAAATATTCTAGTGCAACTAATTTGTATGACGTATAGCCTTTCAAAATCAGGACTCCTAGAACACTTGTGAAGATAAAAGGTTCTGACGTATCTGCCAAAAGATATAATGTGCATAAAAAATATTGTTGACGTTTAAAGTTTTTGCAGCTATTTAAATTTAAATTGCAACTATTGAGCTAGGTGGTGAGCTTCTATTAAAATGTATTTGTTAATTAGTTGCTGAAAAATAATTGTTTGGAACCGATAAGATTGAGAATAACCAGGCTGTTAGGTTAGACTAAGGTGGTAGTGTCTTTGACTCGTATTTTGGATTGACTTTCTATTTCGGTCAGGGGTTTTATTGCTCGATTGCCTTTATAGGGTCGGCTGGCTTTCTTTATCGTTTCGGCCCCACGTTGGGCGCCAATTATGTAAAGGTGGGGGTAAGGAGAGGAGGAGGTGACGGACGGAATCTACCAAAACAAACAAAACTTAAAACTGTATGATTTAAATTCACTGAACATAGTTTATTAATTCACTAATGCGGATAGAACAATTCCGTTAAGCTTATGCTTATGTGCTTATGCTATTCTTAATGCAGAAATATGAAAAGAGATTATAGAGAGCATGTCTCCCAACATCTGATAACGCGATAGCAGGGTACGTTAAACTAAATCTTAAGAATAAGTGTGTATGGAGTATGTAAGATATTATAAAGTATAAGGATTGTATGAATGATTAAATTATAACTAGATATAAGAATTCAGGAAATATAGAGTTAGAAATTAAGTACTAAAACTAATACTAATGATAGGGTTTTGCCAAAAGAATGTACTAGGAAAATGAATATCAGAGACTTACGGTTTTTACGAGTATAGTATATGTATTTTTTTTTTTTTTACCAACTATGGTGAAATGATGAAATTTGTGTTCTTGATAATTGTAATTGTATGTTGGATTTGATAATAATTATGTTCTAATCGACGATGGATGACTCCGTTTTGTGCGCACAAATCGTGTGTCGTGTCGGCGATCTGGATCAATTGGTAGCTGGGTAAAATAACGAATTAATGTAATGAATAAATAGTAATATCTTTTCGGCATTACCTGGGGTAGACTTAATCTATGAAAATAATAATAGGTTATTTTAATACTATATAAATCTTAACGCTAAACTTAATCTAGTGTATAGTGAGATAATACAGAAGGTATATTTTAGGGTTATACGTAGGGTGATAACATCATGGTATAAGTGTGTGGGGTTACGTCCGGAGTATGGTTGAAATGGCTAGTTTTCGAGCACATGGTCCAAGCGACAGGCATCATCTTTAGGTCTGTGAAGTCGCCAAGCAGGTGGATGTATGATAGGTTCGGGAGATGTTTGTATGCGTGGTTTCAATGTACAAGTTTGAGGATCGAGGGCTGTTGTGAAACCATGTGGTTTTGTGCACATATAAGAACATACATATGCAATGCGTATGTACATTTACGTCCGGGGTGATCTTTGGATGTATATTAAGGATGGTGGAGTTTCAGCTACGGTGTTACTGCTGGTGTCTTTCAGCTTTCGAGTCCAAGCTTGTGATAAGGTGAAGTGGGAATGCAGCGTACCTTGATGCAGGTAACTTTTCGACGACAAACGCTTCGCAGATGGTGGAATGGATACGGTGCAGTGGGACAAGTGATAATTAAAGTCACTGAATATCGTCCCCACTGGGCACATGCGGTGCTGCAGCGATGAATTGAATGATTTAAATATTTGAATTAAGGTGTTTAATAGGTATACTGAAAACACTATTCTATGTACTAAACTATGTAATTAGGAAGGGTTTGACCCTAACACGCGATATCTTAGAGCCCGCACTCACTACTCACTCACTGCCACTTGTTAATCAAAAAGATCGTGTGCGTCTTGCACATGACTATTTATACAGATGAGGTTATTAACTACATCCTTCGTCAAGTAGGTTGTGTTTCACGAATTTTACAGCGGCTGTTGTAGTGGGTGGTCGCCATATAACCGAATACATACATTTGTATCGGGTAGATTTAAAATGCACAAAAAAATAATAGAAACAGCCATGTAAGTATTTACAGGGGTACGCTACAAGTGGATAGATTTTAGTTGGGGTAGTCGTTCAACATTCTACAAGAACAACTTACCATGGACTATGATTTCTCTGAAACCATGATAGATTTCAAATCGATCCTGACCAAGATGAGTCTGTGGTGTGAAATAATTTTTGTTGAGTGGATAGATTTTAGTTGGGGTAGTCGTTCAACATTCTACAAGAACAACTTACCATGGAGTATGATTTCTCTGAAATAATTTTTGTTGAGTGAATAGATTTTAGTTGGGGTAGTCGCTCAACATTTTACAAGAACAACGAACCATGGAGTATGATTTCTCTGAAACCATGATAGATTTCAAATCGATCCTGACCAAGATGAGTCCGTGCTGTGAAATAATTTTTGTTGAGTGGATAGATTTTAGTTGGGATAGTCGTTCAACATTCTACAAGAACAACGAACCATGGAGTATGATTTCTCTGAAACCATGATAGATTTCAAATCGATCCTGACCAAGATGAGTCTGTGGTGTGAAATAATTTTTGTTGAGTGGATAGATTTTAGTTGGGGTAGTCGTTCAACATTCTACAAGAACAACTTACCATGGACTATGATTTCTCTGAAATAATTTTTGTTGAGTGGATAGATTTTAGTTGGGGTAGTCGTTCAACATTCTACAAGAACAACGAACCATGGAGTATGATTTCTCTGAAACCATGATAGATTTCAAATCGATCCTGACCAAGATGAGTCTGTGGTGTGAAATAATTTTTGTTGAGTGGATAGATTTTATTTGGGGTAGTCGTTCAACATTCTACAAGAACAACGAACCATGGAGTATGATTTCTCTGAAATACTTTTTGTTGAGTGGATAGATTTTAGTTGGGGTAGTCGTTCAACATTCTACAAGAACAACTTACCATGGACTATGATTTCTCTGAAATAATTTTTGTTGAGTGGATAGATTTTAGTTGGGATAGTCGTTCAACATTCTACAAGAACAACTTACCATGGACTATGATTTCTCTGAAACCATGATAGATTTCAAATCGATCCTGACCAAGATGAGTCTGTGGTGTGAAATAATTTTTGTTGAGTGGATAGATTTTAGTTGGGATAGTCGTTCAACATTCTACAAGAACAACGAACCATGGAGTATGATTTCTCTGAAACCATGATAGATTTCAAATCGATCCTGACCAAGATGAGTCTGTGGTGTAAAATAATTTTTGTTGAGTGGATAGATTTTAGTTGGGGTAGTCGTTCAACATTCTACAAGAACAACTTACCATGGAGTATGATTTCTCTGAAACCATTATAGATTTCAAATCGATCCTGACCAAGATGAGTCTGTGGTGTGAAATAATTTTTGTTGAGTGAATAGATTTTAGTTGGGGTAGTCGTTCAACATTCTACAAGAACAACTTACCATGGAGTATGATTTCTCTGAAACCATTATAGATTTCAAATCGATCCTGACCAAGATGAGTCTGTGGTGTGAAATAATTTTTGTTGAGTGGATAGATTTTAGTTGGGATAGTCGTTCAACATTCTACAAGAACAACGAACCATGGAGTATGATTTCTCTGAAACCATGATAGATTTCAAATCGATCCTGACCAAGATGAGTCTGTGGTGTGAAATAATTTTTGTTGAGTGAATAGATTTTAGTTGGGGTAGTCGTTCAACATTCTACAAGAACAACTTACCATGGATTATGATTTCTCTGAAACCATTATAGATTTCAAATCGATCCTGACCAAGATGAGTCTGTGGTGTGAAATAATTTTTGTTGAGTGGATAGATTTTAGTTGGGGTAGTCGTTCAACATTCTACAAGAACAACTTACCATGGAGTATGATTTCTCTGAAACCATGATAGATTTCAAATCGATCCTGACCAAGATGAGTCTGTGGTGTAAAATAATTTTTGTTGAGTGGATAGATTTTAGTTGGGGTAGTCGTTCAACATTCTACAAGAACAACGAACCATGGACTATGATTTCTCTGAAATAATTTTTGTTGAGTGGATAGATTTTAGTTGGGGTAGTCGTTCAACATTCTACAAGAACAACGAACCATGGAGTATGATTTCTCTGCAACCATGATAGATTTCAAATCGATCCTGACCAAGATGAGTCTGTGGTGTGAAATAATTTTTGTTGAGTGGATAGATTTTAGTTGGGGTAGTCGTTCAACATTCTACAAGAACAACTTATCATGGACTATGATTTCTCTGAAACCATGATAGATTTCAAATCGATCCTGACCTAGATGAGTCTGTGGTGTGAAATAATTTTTGTTGAGTGGATAGATTTTAGTTGGGGTAGTCGTTCAACATTCTACAAGAACAACTTACCATGGAGTATGATTTCTCTGAAATAATTTTTGTTGAGTGGATAGATTTTAGTTGGGATAGTCGTTCAACATTCTACAAGAACAACTTACCATGGAGTATGATTTCTCTGAAACCATGATAGATTTCAAATCGATCCTGACCAAGATGAGTCTGTGGTGTGAAATAATTTTTGTTGAGTGGATAGATTTTAGTTGGGGTAGTCGTTCAACATTTTACAAGAACAACGAACCATGGAGTATGATTTCTCTGAAACCATGATAGATTTCAAATCGATCCTGACCACGATGAGTCTGTGGTGTGAAATAATTTTTGTTGAGTGGATAGATTTTAGTTGGGATAGTCGTTCAACATTCTACAAGAACAACTTACCATGGAGTATGATTTCTCTGAAATAATTTTTGTTGAGTGGATAGATTTTAGTTGGGATAGTCGTTCAACATTCTACAAGAACAACTTACCATGGAGTATGATTTCTCTGAAACCATGATAGATTTCAAATCGATCCTGACCAAGATGAGTCTGTGGTGTGAAATAATTTTTGTTGAGTGGATAGATTTTAGTTGGGGTAGTCGTTCAACATTTTACAAGAACAACGAACCATGGAGTATGATTTCTCTGAAACCATGATAGATTTCAAATCGATCCTGACCAAGATGAGTCTGTGGTGTGAAATAATTTTTGTTGAGTGGATAGATTTTAGTTGGGGTAGTCGTTCAACATTTTACAGGAACAACGAACCATGGAGTATGATTTCTCTGAAACCATGATAGATTTCAAATCGATCCTGACCAAGATGAGTCTGTGGTGTGAAATAATTTTTGTTGAGTGGATAGATTTTAGTTGGGGTAGTCGTTCAACATTTTACAGGAACAACGAACCATTAAGTATGATTTCTCTGAAACCATGATAGATTTCAAATCGATCCTGACCAAGATGAGTCTGTGGTGTGAAATAATTTTTGTTGAGTGGATAGATTTTAGTTGGGGTAGTCGTTCAACATTCTACAAGAACAACGAACCATGGAGTATGATTTCTCTGAAATAATTTTTGTTGAGTGGATAGATTTTAGTTGGGATAGTCGTTCAACATTCTACAAGAACAACTTACCATGGAGTATGATTTCTCTGAAACCATGATAGATTTCAAATCGATCCTGACCAAGATGAGTCTGTGGTGTGAAATAATTTTTGTTGAGTGGATAGATTTTAGTTGGGGTAGTCGTTCAACATTTTACAAGAACAACGAACCATGGAGTATGATTTCTCTGAAACCATGATAGATTTCAAATCGATCCTGACCAAGATGAGTCTGTGGTGTGAAATAATTTTTGTTAAGTGGATAGATTTTAGTTGTGGTAGTCGTTCAACATTCTACAAGAACAACTTACCATGGAGTATGATTTCTCTGAAATAATTTTTGTTGAGTGGATAGATTTTAGTTGGGGTAGTCGTTCAACATTCTACAAGAACAACTTACCATGGAGTATGATTTCTCCCAAATAATTTTTGTTGAGTGGATAGATTTTAGTTGGGGTAGTCGTTCAACATTCTACACGAACAACTTACCATCTAGTATGATTTCTCTGAAATAATTTTTGTTGAGTGGATAGATTTTAGTTGGGGTAGTCGTTCAACATTCTGTGAAACCATGATAGATTTCAAATCGATCCTGACCAAGATGAGTCTGTGGTGTGAAATAATTTTTGTTGAGTGGATAGATTTTAGTTGGGGTAGTCGTTCAACATTCTACAAGAACAACTTACCATGGACTATGGTTTCCCTGAAATAATTTTTGTTGAGTGGATAGATTTTAGTTGGGGTAGTCGTTCAACATTCTACAAGAACAACTTACCATGGAGTATGATTTCTCTGAAATAATTTTTGTTGAGTGGATAGATTTTAGTTGGGATAGTCGTTCAACATTTTACAAGAACAACTTACCATGGAGTATGATTTCTCTGAAATAATTTTTGTTGAGTGGATAGATTTTAGTTGGGATAGTCGTTCAACATTCTACAAGAACAACGATGATTTCTCTGAAACCATGAAAGATTTCAAATCGATCCTGACCAAGATGAGTCTGTGGTGTGAAATAATTTTTGTTGAGTGGATAGATTTTAGTTGGGATAGTCGTTCAACATTCTACAAGAACAACGAACCATGGAGTATGATTTCTCTGAAACCATGATAGATTTCAAATCGATCCTGACCAAGATGAGTCTGTGGTGTGAAATAATTTTTGTTGAGTGAATAGATTTTAGTTGGGGTAGTCGTTCAACATTCTACAAGAACAACTTACCATGGAGTATGATTTCTCTGAAACCATTATAGATTTCAAATCGATCCTGACCAAGATGAGTCTGTGGTGTGAAATAATTTTTGTTGAGTGGATAGATTTTAGTTGGGGTAGTCGTTCAACATTCTACAAGAACAACGAACCATGGAGTATGATTTCTCTGAAACCATGATAGATTTCAAATCGATCCTGACCAAGATGAGTCTGTGGTGTAAAATAATTTTTGTTGAGTGGATAGATTTTAGTTGGGGTAGTCGTTCAACATTCTACAAGAACAACGAACCATGGACTATGATTTCTCTGAAATAATTTTTGTTGAGTGGATAGATTTTAGTTGGGGTAGTCGTTCAACATTCTACAAGAACAACGAACCATGGAGTATGATTTCTCTGCAACCATGATAGATTTCAAATCGATCCTGACCAAGATGAGTCTGTGGTGTGAAATAATTTTTGTTGAGTGGATAGATTTTAGTTGGGGTAGTCGTTCAACATTCTACAAGAACAACTTATCATGGACTATGATTTCTCTGAAACCATGATAGATTTCAAATCGATCCTGACCAAGATGAGTCTGTGGTGTGAAATAATTTTTGTTGAGTGGATAGATTTTAGTTGGGGTAGTCGTTCAACATTCTACAAGAACAACTTACCATGGAGTATGATTTCTCTGAAATAATTTTTGTTGAGTGGATAGATTTTAGTTGGGATAGTCGTTCAACATTCTACAAGAACAACTTACCATGGAGTATGATTTCTCTGAAACCATGATAGATTTCAAATCGATCCTGACCAAGATGAGTCTGTGGTGTGAAATAATTTTTGTTGAGTGGATAGATTTTAGTTGGGGTAGTCGTTCAACATTTTACAAGAACAACGAACCATGGAGTATGATTTCTCTGAAACCATGATAGATTTCAAATCGATCCTGACCAAGATGAGTCTGTGGTGTGAAATAATTTTTGTTGAGTGGATAGATTTTAGTTGGGATAGTCGTTCAACATTCTACAAGAACAACTTACCATGGAGTATGATTTCTCTGAAATAATTTTTGTTGAGTGGATAGATTTTAGTTGGGATAGTCGTTCAACATTCTACAAGAACAACTTACCATGGAGTATGATTTCTCTGAAACCATGATAGATTTCAAATCGATCCTGACCAAGATGAGTCTGTGGTGTGAAATAATTTTTGTTGAGTGGATAGATTTTAGTTGGGGTAGTCGTTCAACATTTTACAAGAACAACGAACCATGGAGTATGATTTCTCTGAAACCATGATAGATTTCAAATCGATCCTGACCAAGATGAGTCTGTGGTGTGAAATAATTTTTGTTGAGTGGATAGATTTTCGTTGGGGTAGTCGTTCAACATTTTACAAGAACAACGAACCATGGAGTATGATTTCTCTGAAACCATGATAGATTTCAAATCGATCCTGACCAAGATGAGTCTGTGGTGTGAAATAATTTTTGTTGAGTGGATAGATTTTAGTTGGGGTAGTCGTTCAACATTCTACAAGAACAACTTACCATGGAGTATGATTTCTCTGAAACCATGATAGATTTCAAATCGATCCTGACCAAGATGAGTCTGTGGTGTGAAATAATTTTTGTTGAGTGGATAGATTTTAGTTGTGGTAGTCGTTCAACATTTTACAAGAACAACGAACCATGGAGTATGATTTCTCTGAAACCATGATAGATTTCAAATCGATCCTGACCAAGATGAGTCTGTGGTGTAAAATAATTTTTGTTGAGTGGATAGATTTTAGTTGGGGTAGTCGTTCAACATTCTACAAGAACAACTTACCATGGAGTATAATTTCTCTGAAATAATTTTTGTTGAGTGGATAGATTTTAGTTGGGGTAGTCGTTCAACATTCTACAAGAACAACTTACCATGGAGTATGATTTCTCCCAAATAATTTTTGTTGAGTGGATAGATTTTAGTTGGGATAGTCGTTCAACATTCTACACGAACAACTTACCATCTAGTATGATTTCTCTGAAATAATTTTTGTTGAGTGGATAGATTTTAGTTGGGGTAGTCGTTCAACATTCTCTGAAACCATGATAGATTTCAAATCGATCCTGACCAAGATGAGTCTGTGGTGTGAAATAATTTTTGTTGAGTGGATAGATTTTAGTTGGGGTAGTCGTTCAACATTCTACAAGAACAACGAACCATGGAGTATGATTTCTCTGAAATAATTTTTGTTGAGTGGATAGATTTTAGTTGGGATAGTCGTTCAACATTCTACAAGAACAACTTACCATGGAGTATGATTTCTCTGAAACCATGATAGATTTCAAATCGATCCTGACCAAGATGAGTCTGTGGTGTGAAATAATTTTTGTTGAGTGGATAGATTTTAGTTGTGGTAGTCGTTCAACATTTTACAAGAACAACGAACCATGGAGTATGATTTCTCTGAAACCATGATAGATTTCAAATCGATCCTGACCAAGATGAGTCTGTGGTGTGAAATAATTTTTGTTGAGTGGATAGATTTTAGTTGTGGTAGTCGTTCAACATTCCACAAGAACAACTTACCATGGAGTATAATTTCTCTGAAATAATTTTTGTTGAGTGGATAGATTTTAGTTGGGGTAGTCGTTCAACATTCTACAAGAACAACTTACCATGGAGTATGATTTCTCCCAAATAATTTTTGTTGAGTGGATAGATTTTAGTTGGGGTAGTCGTTCAACATTCTACACGAACAACTTACCATCTAGTATGATTTCTCTGAAATAATTTTTGTTGAGTGGATAGATTTTAGTTGGGGTAGTCGTTCAACATTCTCTGAAACCATGATAGATTTCAAATCGATCCTGACCAAGATGAGTCTGTGGTGTGAAATAATTTTTGTTGAGTGGATAGATTTTAGTTGGGGTAGTCGTTCAACATTCTACAAGAACAACTTACCATGGACTATGGTTTCCCTGAAATAATTTTTGTTGAGTGGATAGATTTTAGTTGGGGTAGTCGTTCAACATTCTACAAGAACAACTTACCATGGAGTATGATTTCTCTGAAATAATTTTTGTTGAGTGGATAGATTTTAGTTGGGATAGTCGTTCAACATTTTACAAGAACAACTTACCATGGAGTATGATTTCTCTGAAATAATTTTTGTTGAGTGGATAGATTTTAGTTGGGATAGTCGTTCAACATTCTACAAGAACAACTTACCATGGAGTATGATTTCTCTGAAATAATTTTTGTTGAGTGGATAGATTTTAGTTGGGATAGTCGTTCAACATTCTACAAGAACAACTTACCATGGAGTATGATTTCTCTGAAATAATTTTTGTTGAGTGGATAGATTTTAGTTGGGGTAGTCGTTCAACATTCTACAAGAACAACGAACCATGGAGTATGATTTCTCTGAAATAATTTTTGTTGAGTGGATAGATTTTAGTTGGGATAGTCGTTCAACATTCTACAAGAACAACTTACCATGGAGTATGATTTCTCTGAAACCATGATAGATTTCAAATCGATCCTGACCAAGATGAGTCTGTGGTGTGAAATAATTTTTGTTGAGTGGATAGATTTTAGTTGTGGTAGTCGTTCAACATTCTACAAGAACAACTTACCATGGAGTATGATTTCTCTGAAATAATTTTTGTTGAGTAAATAGATTTTAGTTGGGGTAGTCGTTCAACATTCTACAAGAACAACTTACCATGGAGTATGATTTCTCCCAAATAATTTTTGTTGAGTGGATAGATTTTAGTTGGGGTAGTCGTTCAACATTCTACACGAACAACTTACCATCTAGTATGATTTCTCTGAAATAATTTTTGTTGAGTGGATAGATTTTAGTTGGGGTAGTCGTTCAACATTCTCTGAAACCATGATAGATTTCAAATCGATCCTGACCAAGATGAGTCTGTGGTGTGAAATAATTTTTGTTGAGTGGATAGATTTTAGTTGGGGTAGTCGTTCAACATTCTACAAGAACAACTTACCATGGACTATGGTTTCCCTGAAATAATTTTTGTTGAGTGGATAGATTTTAGTTGGGGTAGTCGTTCAACATTCTACAAGAACAACTTACCATGGAGTATGATTTCTCTGAAATAATTTTTGTTGAGTGGATAGATTTTAGTTGGGATAGTCGTTCAACATTTTACAAGAACAACTTACCATGGAGTATGATTTCTCTGAAATAATTTTTGTTGAGTGGATAGATTTTAGTTGGGATAGTCGTTCAACATTCTACAAGAACAACGATGATTTCTCTGAAACCATGAAAGATTTCAAATCGATCCTGACCAAGATGAGCCTGTGGTGTGAAATAATTTTTGTTGAGTGGATAGATTTTAGTTGGGATAGTCGTTCAACATTCTACAAGAACAACGAACCATGGAGTATGATTTCTCTGAAACCATGATAGATTTCAAATCGATCCTGACCAAGATGAGTCTGTGGTGTGAAATAATTTTTGTTGAGTGAATAGATTTTAGTTGGGGTAGTCGTTCAACATTCTACAAGAACAACTTACCATGGAGTATGATTTCTCTGAAACCATTATAGATTTCAAATCGATCCTGACCAAGATGAGTCTGTGGTGTGAAATAATTTTTGTTGAGTGGATAGATTTTAGTTGGGGTAGTCGTTCAACATTCTACAAGAACAACTTACCATGGAGTATGATTTCTCTGAAACCATGATAGATTTCAAATCGATCCTGACCAAGATGAGTCTGTGGTGTAAAATAATTTTTGTTGAGTGGATAGATTTTAGTTGGGGTAGTCGTTCAACATTCTACAAGAACAACGAACCATGGACTATGATTTCTCTGAAATAATTTTTGTTGAGTGGATAGATTTTAGTTGGGGTAGTCGTTCAACATTCTACAAGAACAACGAACCATGGAGTATGATTTCTCTGCAACCATGATAGATTTCAAATCGATCCTGACCAAGATGAGTCTGTGGTGTGAAATAATTTTTGTTGAGTGGATAGATTTTAGTTGGGGTAGTCGTTCAACATTCTACAAGAACAACTTATCATGGACTATGATTTCTCTGAAACCATGATAGATTTCAAATCGATCCTGACCAAGATGAGTCTGTGGTGTGAAATAATTTTTGTTGAGTGGATAGATTTTAGTTGGGGTAGTCGTTCAACATTCTACAAGAACAACTTACCATGGAGTATGATTTCTCTGAAATAATTTTTGTTGAGTGGATAGATTTTAGTTGGGATAGTCGTTCAACATTCTACAAGAACAACTTACCATGGAGTATGATTTCTCTGAAACCATGATAGATTTCAAATCGATCCTGACCAAGATGAGTCTGTGGTGTGAAATAATTTTTGTTGAGTGGATAGATTTTAGTTGGGGTAGTCGTTCAACATTTTACAAGAACAACGAACCATGGAGTATGATTTCTCTGAAACCATGATAGATTTCAAATCGATCCTGACCAAGATGAGTCTGTGGTGTGAAATAATTTTTGTTGAGTGGATAGATTTTAGTCGGGATAGTCGTTCAACAATCTACAAGAACAACTTACCATGGAGTATGATTTCTCTGAAATAATTTTTGTTGAGTGGATAGATTTTAGTTGGGATAGTCGTTCAACATTCTACAAGAACAACTTACCATGGAGTATGATTTCTCTGAAACCATGATAGATTTCAAATCGATCCTGACCAAGCTGAGTCTGTGGTGTGAAATAATTTTTGTTGAGTGGATAGATTTTAGTTGGGGTAGTCGTTCAACATTTTACAAGAACAACGAACCATGGAGTATGATTTCTCTGAAATAATTTTTGTTGAGTGGATAGATTTTAGTTGGGATAGTCGTTCAACATTCTACAAGAACAACTTACCATGGAGTATGATTTCTCCCAAATAATTTTTGTTGAGTGGATAGATTTTAGTTGGGGTAGTCGTTCAACATTCTACACGAACAACTTACCATCTAGTATGATTTCTCTGAAATAATTTTTGTTGAGTGGATAGATTTTAGTTGGGGTAGTCGTTCAACATTCTCTGAAACCATGATAGATTTCAAATCGATCCTGACCAAGATGAGTCTGTGGTGTGAAATAATTTTTGTTGAGTGGATAGATTTTAGTTGGGGTAGTCGTTCAACATTCTACAAGAACAACTTACCATGGACTATGGTTTCCCTGAAATAATTTTTGTTGAGTGGATAGATTTTAGTTGGGGTAGTCGTTCAACATTCTACAAGAACAACTTACCATGGAGTATGATTTCTCTGAAATAATTTTTGTTGAGTGGATAGATTTTAGTTGGGATAGTCGTTCAACATTTTACAAGAACAACTTACCATGGAGTATGATTTCTCTGAAATAATTTTTGTTGAGTGGATAGATTTTAGTTGGGATAGTCGTTCAACATTCTACAAGAACAACTTACCATGGAGTATGATTTCTCTGAAATAATTTTTGTTGAGTGGATAGATTTTAGTTGGGATAGTCGTTCAACATTCTACAAGAACAACTTACCATGGAGTATGATTTCTCTGAAATAATTTTTGTTGAGTGGATAGATTTTAGTTGGGGTAGTCGTTCAACATTCTACAAGAACAACGAACCATGGAGTATGATTTCTCTGAAATAATTTTTGTTGAGTGGATAGATTTTAGTTGGGATAGTCGTTCAACATTCTACAAGAACAACTTACCATGGAGTATGATTTCTCTGAAACCATGATAGATTTCAAATCGATCCTGACCAAGATGAGTCTGTGGTGTGAAATAATTTTTGTTGAGTGGATAGATTTTAGTTGTGGTAGTCGTTCAACATTCTACAAGAACAACTTACCATGGAGTATGATTTCTCTGAAATAATTTTTGTTGAGTAAATAGATTTTAGTTGGGGTAGTCGTTCAACATTCTACAAGAACAACTTACCATGGAGTATGATTTCTCCCAAATAATTTTTGTTGAGTGGATAGATTTTAGTTGGGGTAGTCGTTCAACATTCTACACGAACAACTTACCATCTAGTATGATTTCTCTGAAATAATTTTTGTTGAGTGGATAGATTTTAGTTGGGGTAGTCGTTCAACATTCTCTGAAACCATGATAGATTTCAAATCGATCCTGACCAAGATGAGTCTGTGGTGTGAAATAATTTTTGTTGAGTGGATAGATTTTAGTTGGGGTAGTCGTTCAACATTCTACAAGAACAACTTACCATGGACTATGGTTTCCCTGAAATAATTTTTGTTGAGTGGATAGATTTTAGTTGGGGTAGTCGTTCAACATTCTACAAGAACAACTTACCATGGAGTATGATTTCTCTGAAATAATTTTTGTTGAGTGGATAGATTTTAGTTGGGATAGTCGTTCAACATTTTACAAGAACAACTTACCATGGAGTATGATTTCTCTGAAATAATTTTTGTTGAGTGGATAGATTTTAGTTGGGATAGTCGTTCAACATTCTACAAGAACAACGATGATTTCTCTGAAACCATGAAAGATTTCAAATCGATCCTGACCAAGATGAGCCTGTGGTGTGAAATAATTTTTGTTGAGTGGATAGATTTTAGTTGGGATAGTCGTTCAACATTCTACAAGAACAACGAACCATGGAGTATGATTTCTCTGAAACCATGATAGATTTCAAATCGATCCTGACCAAGATGAGTCTGTGGTGTGAAATAATTTTTGTTGAGTGAATAGATTTTAGTTGGGGTAGTCGTTCAACATTCTACAAGAACAACTTACCATGGAGTATGATTTCTCTGAAACCATTATAGATTTCAAATCGATCCTGACCAAGATGAGTCTGTGGTGTGAAATAATTTTTGTTGAGTGGATAGATTTTAGTTGGGGTAGTCGTTCAACATTCTACAAGAACAACTTACCATGGAGTATGATTTCTCTGAAACCATGATAGATTTCAAATCGATCCTGACCAAGATGAGTCTGTGGTGTAAAATAATTTTTGTTGAGTGGATAGATTTTAGTTGGGGTAGTCGTTCAACATTCTACAAGAACAACGAACCATGGACTATGATTTCTCTGAAATAATTTTTGTTGAGTGGATAGATTTTAGTTGGGGTAGTCGTTCAACATTCTACAAGAACAACGAACCATGGAGTATGATTTCTCTGCAACCATGATAGATTTCAAATCGATCCTGACCAAGATGAGTCTGTGGTGTGAAATAATTTTTGTTGAGTGGATAGATTTTAGTTGGGGTAGTCGTTCAACATTCTACAAGAACAACTTATCATGGACTATGATTTCTCTGAAACCATGATAGATTTCAAATCGATCCTGACCAAGATGAGTCTGTGGTGTGAAATAATTTTTGTTGAGTGGATAGATTTTAGTTGGGGTAGTCGTTCAACATTCTACAAGAACAACTTACCATGGAGTATGATTTCTCTGAAATAATTTTTGTTGAGTGGATAGATTTTAGTTGGGATAGTCGTTCAACATTCTACAAGAACAACTTACCATGGAGTATGATTTCTCTGAAACCATGATAGATTTCAAATCGATCCTGACCAAGATGAGTCTGTGGTGTGAAATAATTTTTGTTGAGTGGATAGATTTTAGTTGGGGTAGTCGTTCAACATTTTACAAGAACAACGAACCATGGAGTATGATTTCTCTGAAACCATGATAGATTTCAAATCGATCCTGACCAAGATGAGTCTGTGGTGTGAAATAATTTTTGTTGAGTGGATAGATTTTAGTCGGGATAGTCGTTCAACATTCTACAAGAACAACTTACCATGGAGTATGATTTCTCTGAAATAATTTTTGTTGAGTGGATAGATTTTAGTTGGGATAGTCGTTCAACATTCTACAAGAACAACTTACCATGGAGTATGATTTCTCTGAAACCATGATAGATTTCAAATCGATCCTGACCAAGCTGAGTCTGTGGTGTGAAATAATTTTTGTTGAGTGGATAGATTTTAGTTGGGGTAGTCGTTCAACATTTTACAAGAACAACGAACCATGGAGTATGATTTCTCTGAAACCATGATAGATTTCAAATCGATCCTGACCAAGATGAGTCTGTGGTGTGAAATAATTTTTGTTGAGTGGATAGATTTTCGTTGGGGTAGTCGTTCAACATTTTACAAGAACAACGAACCATGGAGTATGATTTCTCTGAAACCATGATAGATTTCAAATCGATCCTGACCAAGATGAGTCTGTGGTGTGAAATAATTTTTGTTGAGTGGATAGATTTTAGTTGGGGTAGTCGTTCAACATTCTACAAGAACAACTTACCATGGAGTATGATTTCTCTGAAACCATGATAGATTTCAAATCGATCCTGACCAAGATGAGTCTGTGGTGTGAAATAATTTTTGTTGAGTGGATAGATTTTAGTTGGGGTAGTCGTTCAACATTCTACAAGAACAACGAACCATGGAGTATGATTTCTCTGAAATAATTTTTGTTGAGTGGATAGATTTTAGTTGGGATAGTCGTTCAACATTCTACAAGAACAACTTACCATGGAGTATGATTTCTCTGAAACCATGATAGATTTCAAATCGATCCTGACCAAGATGAGTCTGTGGTGTGAAATAATTTTTGTTGAGTGGATAGATTTTAGTTGTGGTAGTCGTTCAACATTTTACAAGAACAACGAACCATGGAGTATGATTTCTCTGAAACCATGATAGATTTCAAATCGATCCTGACCAAGATGAGTCTGTGGTGTGAAATAATTTTTGTTGAGTGGATAGATTTTAGTTGTGGTAGTCGTTCAACATTCTACAAGAACAACTTACCATGGAGTATAATTTCTCTGAAATAATTTTTGTTGAGTGGATAGATTTTAGTTGGGGTAGTCGTTCAACATTCTACAAGAACAACTTACCATGGAGTATGATTTCTCCCAAATAATTTTTGTTGAGTGGATAAATTTTAGTTGGGGTAGTCGTTCAACATTCTACAAGAACAACTTACCATGGAGTATGATTTCTCCCAAATAATTTTTGTTGAGTGGATAGATTTTAGTTGGGGTAGTCGTTCAACATTCTCTGAAACCATGATAGATTTCAAATCGATCCTGACCAAGATGAGTCTGTGGTGTGAAATAATTTTTGTTGAGTGGATAGATTTTAGTTGGGGTAGTCGTTCAACATTCTACAAGAACAACTTACCATGGACTATGGTTTCCCTGAAATAATTTTTGTTGAGTGGATAGATTTTAGTTGGGGTAGTCGTTCAACATTCTACAAGAACAACTTACCATGGAGTATGATTTCTCTGAAATAATTTTTGTTGAGTGGATAGATTTTAGTTGGGATAGTCGTTCAACATTTTACAAGAACAACTTACCATGGAGTATGATTTCTCTGAAATAATTTTTGTTGAGTGGATAGATTTTAGTTGGGATAGTCGTTCAACATTCTACAAGAACAACGATGATTTCTCTGAAACCATGAAAGATTTCAAATCGATCCTGACCAAGATGAGTCTGTGGTGTGAAATAATTTTTGTTGAGTGGATAGATTTTAGTTGGGGTAGTCGTTCAACATTCTACAAGAACAACGAACCATGGAGTATGATTTCTCTGAAACCATGATAGATTTCAAATCGATCCTGACCAAGATGAGTCTGTGGTGTGAAATAATTTTTGTTGAGTGGATAGATTTTAGTTGGGGTAGTCGTTCAACATTCTACAAGAACAACTTACCATGGAGTATGATTTCTCTGAAATAATTTTTGTTGAGTGGATAGATTTTAGTTGGGGTAGTCGTTCAACATTCTACAAGAACAACGAACCATGGAGAATGATTTCTCTGCAACCATGATAGATTTCAAATCGATCCTGACCAAGATGAGTCTGTGGTGTGAAATAATTTTTGTTGAGTGGATAGATTTTAGTTGGGGTAGTCGTTCAACATTCTACAAGAACAACTTACCATGGAGTATGATTTCTCTGAAACCATGATAGATTTCAAATCGATCCTGACCAAGATGAGTCTGTGGTGTGAAATAATTTTTGTTGAGTGGATAGATTTTAGTTGGGATAGTCGTTCAACATTTTACAAGAACAAGGAACCATGGAGTATGATTTCTCTGAAACCATGATAGATTTCAAATCGATCCTGACCAAGATGAGTCTGTGGTGTGAAATAATTTTTGTTGAGTGGATAGATTTTAGTTGGGGTAGTCGTTCAACATTCTACAAGAACAACTTACCATGGAGTATGATTTCTCTGAAACCATGATAGATTTCAAATCGATCCTGACCAAGATGAGTCTGTGGTGTGAAATAATTTTTGTTGAGTGGATAGATTTTAGTTGGGGTAGTCGTTCAACATTCTACAAGAACAACGAACCATGGAGTATGATTTCTCTGAAATAATTTTTGTTGAGTGGATAGATTTTAGTTGGGATAGTCGTTCAACATTCTACAAGAACAACTTACCATGGACTATGATTTCTCTGAAACCATGATAGATTTCAAATCGATCCTGACCAAGATGAGTCTGTGGTGTGAAATAATTTTTGTTGAGTGGATAGATTTTAGTTGGGGTAGTCGTTCAACATTTTACAAGAACAAAGAACCATGGAGTATGATTTCTCTGAAACCATGATAGATTTCAAATCGATCCTGACCAAGATGAGTCTGTGGTGTGAAATAATTTTTGTTGAGTGGATAGATTTTAGTTGGGGTAGTCGTTCAACATTCTACAAGAACAACGAACCATGGAGTATGATTTCTCTGAAACCATGATAGATTTCAAATCGATCCTGACCAAGATGAGTCTGTGGTGTGAAATAATTTTTGTTGAGTGGATAGATTTTAGTTGGGATAGTCGTTCAACATTTTACAAGAACAAGGAACCATGGAGTATGATTTCTCTGAAACCATGATAGATTTCAAATCGATCCTGACCAAGATGAATCTGTGGTGTGAAATAATTTTTGTTGAGTGGATAGATTTTAGTTGGGGTAGTCGTTCAACATTCTACAAGAACAACTTACCATGGAGTATGATTTCTCTGAAACCATGATAGATTTCAAATCGATCCTGACCAAGATGAGTCTGTGGTGTGAAATAATTTTTGTTGAGTGGATAGATTTTAGTTGGGGTAGTCGTTCAACATTCTACAAGAACAACGAACCATGGAGTATGATTTCTCTGAAATAATTTTTGTTGAGTGGATAGATTTTAGTTGGGGTAGTCGTTCAACATTCTACAAGAACAACGAACCATGGAGTATGATTTCTCTGAAATAATTGTTGTTGAGTGGATAGATTTTAGTTGGGGTAGTCGTTCAACATTCTACAAGAACAACGAACCATGGAGTATGATTTCTCTGAAACCATGATAGATTTCAAATCGATCCTGACCAAGATGAGTCTGTGGTGTGAAATAATTTTTGTTGAGTGGATAGATTTTAGTTGGGATAGTCGTTCAACATTTTACAAGAACAACGAACCATGGAGTATGATTTCTCTGAAACCATGATAGATTTCAAATCGATCCTGACCAAGATGAGTCTGTGGTGCGAAATAATTTTTGTTGAGTGGATAGATTTTAGTTGGGATAGTCGTTCAACATTCTACAAGAACAACGAACCATGGAGTATGATTTCTCTGAAACCATGATAGATTTCAAATCGATCCTGACCAAGATGAGTCTGTGGTGTGAAATAATTTTTGTTGAGTGGATAGATTTTAATTGGGGTAGTCGTTCAACATTCTACAAGAACAACGAACCATAGAGTATGATTTCTCTGAAATAATTTTTGTTGAGTGGATAGATTTTAGTTGGGGTAGTCGTTCAACATTCTACAAGAACAACTTACCATGGACTATGATTTCTCTGAAATAATTTTTGTTGAGTGGATAGATTTTAGTTAGGGTAGTCGTTCAACATTCTACAAGAACAACTTACCATGGAGTATGATTTCTCTGAAACCATGATAGATTTCAAATCGATTATGACCAAGATGAGTCTGTGGTGTGGAATAATTTTTGTTGAGTGGATAGATTTTAGTTGGGGTAGTCGTTCAACATTCTACAAGAACAACTTACCATGGAGTATGATTTCTCTGAAACCATGATAAATTTCAAATCGATCCTGACCAAGATGAGTCTGTGGTGTGAAATAATTTTTGTTGAGTGGATAGTTTTTGTTGGGGTAGTTGTTCAACATTCTACAAGAACAACTTAAAATGGAGTATGATTTCTCTGAAACCATGATAGATTTCAAATCGATCCTGACCAAGATGAGTCTGTGGTGTGAAATAATTTTTGTTGAGTGGATAGATTTTAGTTGGGGTAGTCGTTCAACATTCTACAAGAACAACGAACCATGGAGTATGATTTCTCTGAAATAATTTTTGTTGAGTGGATAGATTTTTGTTGGGGTAGTCGTTCAACATTTTACAAGAACAACGAACCATGGAGTATGATTTCTCTGAAACCATGATAGATTTCAAATCGATCCTGACCAAGATGAGTCTGTGGTGTGAAATAATTTCTGTTGAGTGGATAGATTTTAGTTGGGATAGTCGTTCAACATTCTACAAGAACAACGAACCATGGAGTATGATTTCTCTGAAACCATGATAGATTTCAAATCGATCCTGACCAAGATGAGTCTGTGGTGTGAAATAATTTTTGTTGAATGGATAGATTTTAGTTGGGGTAGTCGTTCAACATTCTACAAGAACAACTTACCATGGAGTATGATTTCTCTGAAACCATGATAGATTTCAAATCGATCCTGACCAAGATGAGTCTGTGGTGTGAAATAATTTTTGTTGAGTGGATAGATTTTAGTTGGGGTAGTCGTTCAACATTCTACAAGAACAACGAACCATGGAGTATGATTTCTCTGAAATAATTGTTGTTGAGTGGATAGATTTTAGTTGGGGTAGTCGTTCAACATTCTACAAGAACAACTTACCATGGACTATGATTTCTCTGAAACCATGATAGATTTCAAATCGATCCTGACCAAGATGAGTCTGTGGTGTGAAATAATTTTTGTTGAGTGGATAGATTTTAGTTGGGGTAGTCGTTCAACATTCTACAAGAACAACGAACCATGGAGTATGATTTCTCTGAAATAATTGTTGTTGAGTGGATAGATTTTAGTTGGGGTAGTCGTTCAACATTCTACAAGAACAACTTACCATGGAGTATGATTTCTCTGAAACCATGATAGATTTCAAATCGATCCTGACCAAGATGAGTCTGTGGTGTGAAATAATTTTTGTTGAGTGGATAGATTTTAGTTGGGATAGTCGTTCAACATTTTACAAGAACAACGAACCATGGAGTATGATTTCTCTGAAACCATGATAGATTTCAAATCGATCCTGACCAAGATGAGTCTGTGGTGCGAAATAATTTTTGTTGAGTGGATAGATTTTAGTTGGGATAGTCGTTCAACATTCTACAAGAACAACGAACCATGGAGTATGATTTCTCTGAAACCATGATAGATTTCAAATCGATCCTGACCAAGATGAGTCTGTGGTGTGAAATAATTTTTGTTGAGTGGATAGATTTTAATTGGGGTAGTTGTTCAACATTCTACAAGAACAACGAACCATAGAGTATGATTTCTCTGAAATAATTTTTGTTGAGTGGATAGATTTTAGTTGGGGTAGTCGTTCAACATTCTACAAGAACAACTTACCATGGACTATGATTTCTCTGAAATAATTTTTGTTGAGTGGATAGATTTTAGTTAGGGTAGTCGTTCAACATTCTACAAGAACAACTTACCATGGAGTATGATTTCTCTGAAACCATGATAGATTTCAAATCGATCCTGACCAAGATGAGTCTGTGGTGTGGAATAATTTTTGTTGAGTGGATAGATTTTAGTTGGGGTAGTCGTTCAACATTCTACAAGAACAACTTACCATGGAGTATGATTTCTCTGAAACCATGATAAATTTCAAATCGATCCTGACCAAGATGAGTCTGTGGTGTGAAATAATTTTTGTTGAGTGGATAGTTTTTGTTGGGGTAGTTGTTCAACATTCTACAAGAACAACTTAAAATGGAGTATGATTTCTCTGAAACCATGATAGATTTCAAATCGATCCTGACCAAGATGAGTCTGTGGTGTGAAATAATTTTTGTTGAGTGGATAGATTTTAGTTGGGGTAGTCGTTCAACATTCTACAAGAACAACGAACCATGGAGTATGATTTCTCTGAAATAATTTTTGTTGAGTGGATAGATTTTAGTTGGGGTAGTCGTTCAACATTTTACAAGAACAACGAACCATGGAGTATGATTTCTCTGAAACCATGATAGATTTCAAATCGATCCTGACCAAGATGAGTCTGTGGTGTGAAATAATTTCTGTTGAGTGGATAGATTTTAGTTGGGATAGTCGTTCAACATTCTACAAGAACAACGAACCATGGAGTATGATTTCTCTGAAACCATGATAGATTTCAAATCGATCCTGACCAAGATGAGTCTGTGGTGTGAAATAATTTTTGTTGAATGGATAGATTTTAGTTGGGGTAGTCGTTCAACATTCTACAAGAACAACTTACCATGGAGTATGATTTCTCTGAAACCATGATAGATTTCAAATCGATCCTGACCAAGATGAGTCTGTGGTGTGAAATAATTTTTGTTGAGTGGATAGATTTTAGTTGGGGTAGTCGTTCAACATTCTACAAGAACAACGAACCATGGAGTATGATTTCTCTGAAATAATTTTTGTTGAGTGGATAAATTTTAGTTGGGATAGTCGTTCAACATTTTACAAGAACAGCTTACCATGGAGTATGATTTCTCTGAAACAATGATAGATTTCAAATCGATCCTGACCAAGATGAGTCTGTGGTGTGAAATAATTTTTGTTGAGTGGATAGATTTTAGTTGGGATAGTCGTTCAACATTCTACAAGAACAACTTACCATGGACTATGATTTCTCTGAAATAATTTTTGTTGAGTGGATAGATTTTAGTTGGGGTAGTCGTTCAACATTCTACAAGAACAACTTAACATGGACTATGATTTCTCTGAAACCATGATAGATTTCAAATCGATCCTGACCAAGATGAGTCTGTGGTGTGAAATAATTTTTCTTGAGTGGATAGATTTTAGTTGGGGTAGTCGTTCAACATTCTACAAGAACAACTAACCATGGACTATGATTTCTCTGAAACCATGATAGATTTCAAATCGATCCTGACCAAGATGAGTCTGTGGTGTGAAATAATTTTTGTTGAGTGGATAGATTTTAGTTGGGATAGTCGTTCAACATTCTACAAGAACAACGAACCATGGAGTATGATTTCTCTGAAACCATGATAGATTTCAAATCGATCCTGACCAAGATGAGTCTGTGGTTTGAAATAATTTTTGTTGAGTGGATAGATTTTAGTTGGGGTAGTCGTTCAACATTCTACAAGAACAACGAACCATGGAGTATGATTTCTCTGAAATAATTTTTGTTGAGTGGATAGATTTTAGTTGGGGTAGTCGTTCAACATTCTACAAGAACAACTTACCATGGAGTATGGTTTCTCTGAAATAATTTTTGTTGAGTGGACAGATTTTAGTTGGGGTAGTCGTTCAACATTCTACAAGAACAACTTAACATGGACTATGATTTCTCTGAAACCATGATAGATTTCAAATCGATCCTGACCAAGATGAGTCTGTGGTGTGAAATAATTTTTGTTGAGTGGATAGATTTTAGTTGGGATAGTCGTTCAACATTCTACAAGAACAACGAACCATAGAGTATGATTTCTCTGAAATAATTTTTGTTGAGTGGATAGATTTTAGTTGGGGTAGTCGTTCAACATTCTACAAGAACAACTTACCATGGACTATGATTTCTCTGAAATAATTTTTGTTGAGTGGATAGATTTTAGTTAGGGTAGTCGTTCAACATTCTACAAGAACAACTTACCATGGAGTATGATTTCTCTGAAACCATGATAGATTTCAAATCGATCCTGACCAAGATGAGTCTGTGGTGTGGAATAATTTTTGTTGAGTGGATAGATTTTAGTTGGGGTAGTCGTTCAACATTCTACAAGAACAACTTACCATGGAGTATGATTTCTCTGAAACCATGATAAATTTCAAATCGATCCTGACCAAGATGAGTCTGTGGTGTGAAATAATTTTTGTTGAGTGGATAGTTTTTGTTGGGGTAGTTGTTCAACATTCTACAAGAACAACTTAAAATGGAGTATGATTTCTCTGAAACCATGATAGATTTCAAATCGATCCTGACCAAGATGAGTCTGTGGTGTGAAATAATTTTTGTTGAGTGGATAGATTTTAGTTGGGGTAGTCGTTCAACATTCTACAAGAACAACGTACCATGGAGTATGATTTCTCTGAAATAATTTTTGTTGAGTGGATAGATTTTTGTTGGGGTAGTCGTTCAACATTTTACAAGAACAACGAACCATGGAGTATGATTTCTCTGAAACCATGATAGATTTCAAATCGATCCTGACCAAGATGAGTCTGTGGTGTGAAATAATTTCTGTTGAGTGGATAGATTTTAGTTGGGATAGTCGTTCAACATTCTACAAGAACAACGAACCATGGAGTATGATTTCTCTGAAACCATGATAGATTTCAAATCGATCCTGACCAAGATGAGTCTGTGGTGTGAAATAATTTTTGTTGAATGGATAGATTTTAGTTGGGGTAGTCGTTCAACATTCTACAAGAACAACTTACCATGGAGTATGATTTCTCTGAAACCATGATAGATTTCAAATCGATCCTGACCAAGATGAGTCTGTGGTGTGAAATAATTTTTGTTGAGTGGATAGATTTTAGTTGGGGTAGTCGTTCAACATTCTACAAGAACAACTTACCATGGACTATGATTTCTCTGAAATAATTTTTGTTGAGTGGATAAATTTTAGTTGGGATAGTCGTTCAACATTTTACAAGAACAGATTACCATGGAGTATGATTTCTCTGAAACAATGATAGATTTCAAATCGATCCTGACCAAGATGAGTCTGTGGTGTGAAATAATTTTTGTTGAGTGGATAGATTTTAGTTGGGATAGTCGTTCAACATTCTACAAGAACAACTTACCATGGACTATGATTTCTCTGAAATAATTTTTGTTGAGTGGATAGATTTTAGTTGGGGTAGTCGTTCAACATTCTACAAGAACAACTTAACATGGACTATGATTTCTCTGAAACCATGATAGATTTCAAATCGATCCTGACCAAGATGAGTCTGTGGTGTGAAATAATTTTTCTTGAGTGGATAGATTTTAGTTGGGGTAGTCGTTCAACATTCTACAAGAACAACTAACCATGGACTATGATTTCTCTGAAACCATGATAGATTTCAAATCGATCCTGACCAAGATGAGTCTGTGGTGTGAAATAATTTTTGTTGAGTGGATAGATTTTAGTTGGGATAGTCGTTCAACATTCTACAAGAACAACTTACCATGGAGTATGATTTCTCTGAAACCATGATAGATTTCAAATCGATCCTGACCAAGATGAGTCTGTGGTTTGAAATAATTTTTGTTGAGTGGATAGATTTTAGTTGGGGTAGTCGTTCAACATTCTACAAGAACAACGAACCATGGAGTATGATTTCTCTGAAATAATTTTTGTTGAGTGGATAGATTTTAGTTGGGGTAGTCGTTCAACATTCTACAAGAACAACTTACCATGGAGTATGGTTTCTCTGAAATAATTTTTGTTGAGTGGACAGATTTTAGTTGGGGTAGTCGTTCAACATTCTACAAGAACAACTTACCATGGAGTATGATTTCTCTGAAACCATGATAGATTTCAAATCGATCCTGACCAAGATGAGTCTGTGGTGTGAAATAATTTTTGTTGAGTGGATAGATTTTAGTTGGGGTAGTCGTTCAACATTCTACAAGAACAACTTACCATGGAGTATGATTTCTCTGAAACCATGATAGATTTCAAATCGATCCTGACCAAGATGAGTCTGTGGTGTGAAATAATTTTTGTTGAGTGGATAGATTTTAGTTGGGGTAGTCGTTCAACATTCTACAAGAACAACGAACCATGGAGTATGATTTCTCTGAAATAATTTTTGTTGAGTGGATAGATTTTAGTTGGGGTAGTCGTTCAACATTCTACAAGAACAACTTACCATGGACTATGATTTCTCTGAAACCATGATAGATTTCAAATCGATCCTGACCAAGATGAGTCTGTGCTGCGAAATAATTTTTGTTGAGTGGATAGATTTTAGTTGGGATAGTCGTTCAACATTCTACAAGAACAACTTACCATGGAGTATGATTTCTCTGAAACCATGATAGATTTCAAATCGATCCTGACCAAGATGAGTCTGTGGTGTGAAATAATTTTTGTTGAGTGGATAGATTTTAGTTGGGGTAGTCGTTCAACATTCTACAAGAACAACGAACCATAGAGTATGATTTCTCTGAAATAATTTTTGTTGAGTGGATAGATTTTAGTTGGGGTAGTCGTTCAATATTCTACAAGAACAGCTTACCATGGACTATGATTTCTCTGAAATAATTTTTGTTGAGTGGATAGATTGTTGGGGTAGTCGTTCAACATTCTACAAGAACAACTTACCATGGAGTATGATTTCTCTGAAACCATGATAGATTTCAAATCGATCCTGACCAAGATGAGTTTGTGGTGTGAAATAATTTTTGTTGAGTGGATAGATTTTAGTTGGGGTAGTCGTTCAACATTCTACAAGAACAACTTACCATGGAGTATGATTTCTCTGAAACCATGATAAATTTCAAATCGATCCTGACCAAGATGAGTCTGTGGTGTGAAATAATTTTTGTTGAGTGGATAGTTTTTGTTGGGGTAGTTGTTCAACATTCTACAAGAACAACTTACCATGGAGTATGATTTTTCTGAAACCATGATAGATTTCAAATCGACCCTGACCAAGATGAGTCTGTGGTGTGAAATAATTTTTGTTGAGTGGATAGATTTTAGTTGGGGTAGTCGTTCAACATTCTACAAGAACAACGAACCATGGAGTATGATTTCTCTGAAATAATTTTTGTTGAGTGGATAGATTTTAGTTGAGGTAGTCGTTCAACATTTTACAAGAACAACGAACCATGGAGTATGATTTCTCTGAAACCATGATAGATTTCAAATCGATCCTGACCAAGATGAGTCTGTGGTGTGAAATAATTTTTGTTGAGTGGATAGATTTTAGTTGGGATAGTCGTTCAACATTCTACAAGAACAACGAACCATGGAGTATGATTTCTCTGAAACCATGATAGATTTCAAATCGATCCTGACCAAGATGAGTCTGTGGTGTGAAATAATTTTTGTTGAGTATATAGATTTTAGTTGAGGTAGTCGTTCAACATTCTACAAGAACAACTTACCATGGAGTATGATTTCTCTGAAACCATGATAGATTTTAAATCGATCCTGACCAAGATGAGTCTGTGGTGTGAAATAATTTTTGTTGAGTGGATAGATTTTAGTTGGGGTAGTCGTTCAACATTCTACAAGAACAACTTATCATGGACTATGATTTCTCTGAAACCATGATAGATTTCAAATCGATCCTGACCAAGATGAGTCTGTGGTGTGAAATAATTTTTGTTGAGTGGATAGATTTTAGTTGGGGTAGTCGTTCAACATTCTACAAGAACAACTTAATATGGACTATGATTTCTCTGCAACCATGATAGATTTCAAATCGATCCTGACCAAGATGAGTCTGTGGTGTGAAATAATTTTTGTTGAGTGGATAGATTGTAGTTGGGATAGTCGTTCAACATTCTACAAGAACAACTTAACATGGAGTATGATTTCTCTGAAACCATGATAGATTTCAAATCGATCCTGACCAAGATGAGTCTGTGGTGTGAAATAATTTTTGTTGAGTGGATAGATTTTAGTTGGGGTAGTCGTTCAACATTCTACAAGAACAACGAACCATGGAGTATGATTTCTCTGAAATAATTTTTGTTGAGTGGATAGATTTTAGTTGGGGTAGTCGTTCAACATTCTACAAGAACAACTTACCATGGACTATGATTTCTCTGAAATAATTTTTGTTGAGTGGATAGATTTTAGTTGCGGTAGTCGTTCAACATTCTACAAGAACAACTTACCATGGACTATGATTTCTCTGAAATAATTTTTGTTGAGTGGATAGATTTTAGTTGGGATAGTCGTTCAACATTCTACAAGAACAACGAACCATGGAGTATGATTTCTCTGAAACCATGATAGATTTCAAATCGATCCTGAACAAGATGAGTCTGTGGTGTGAAATAATTTTTGTTGAGTGGATAGATTTTAGTTGGGGTAGTCGTTCAACATTCTACAAGAACAACTTATCATGGACTATGATTTCTCTGAAACCATGATAGATTTCAAATCGATCCTGACCAAGATGAGTCTGTGGTGTGAAATAATTTTTGTTGAGTGGATAGATTTTAGTTGGGGTAGTCGTTCAACATTCTACAAGAACAACTTAATATGGACTATGATTTCTCTGAAACCATGATAGATTTCAAATCGATCCTGACCAAGATGAGTCTGTGGTGTGAAATAATTTTTGTTGAGTGGATAGATTTTAGTTGGGATAGTTGTTCAACATTCTACAAGAACAACGAACCATGTAGTATGATTTCTCTGAAACCATGATAGATTTCAAATCGATCCTGACCAAGATGAGTCTGTGGTGTGAAATAATTTTTGTTGAGTGGATAGATTTTAGTTGGGATAGTCGTTCAACATTCTACAAGAACAACTTAATATGGAGTATGATTTCCCTGAAACCATGATAGATTTCAAATCGATCCTGACCAAGATGAGTCTGTGGTGTGAAATAATTTTTGTTGAGTGGATAGATTTTAGTTGGGGTAGTCGTTCAACATTCTACAAGAACAACGAACCATGGAGTATGATTTCTCTGAAATAATTTTTGTTGAGTGGATAGATTTTAGTTGGGGTAGTCGTTCAACATTCTACAAGAACAACTTACCATGGACTATGATTTCTCTGAAATAATTTTTGTTGAGTGGATAGATTTTAGTTGGGGTAGTCGTTCAACATTCTACAAGAACAACTTACCATGGAGTATGATTTCTCTGAAACCATGATAGATTTCAAATCGATCCTGACCAAGATAAGTCTGTGGTGTGAAATAATTTTTGTTGAGTGGATAGATTTTAGTTGGGATAGTCGTTCAACATTCTACAAGAACAACGAACCATGGAGTATGATTTCTCTGAAACCATGATAGATTTCAAATCGATCCTGACCAAGATGAGTCTGTGGTGTGAAATAATTTTTGTTGAGTATATAGATTTTAGTTGAGGTAGTCGTTCAACATTCTACAAGAACAACTTACCATGGAGTATGATTTCTCTGAAACCATGATAGATTTTAAATCGATCCTGACCAAGATGAGTCTGTGGTGTGAAATAATTTTTGTTGAGTGGATAGATTTTAGTTGGGGTAGTCGTTCAACATTCTACAAGAACAACTTATCATGGACTATGATTTCTCTGAAACCATGATAGATTTCAAATCGATCCTGACCAAGATGAGTCTGTGGTGTGAAATAATTTTTGTTGAGTGGATAGATTTTAGTTGGGGTAGTCGTTCAACATTCTACAAGAACAACTTAATATGGACTATGATTTCTCTGCAACCATGATAGATTTCAAATCGCTCCTGACCAAGATGAGTCTGTGGTGTGAAATAATTTTTGTTGAGTGGATAGATTTTAGTTGGGATAGTCGTTCAACATTCTACAAGAACAACTTACCATGGAGTATGATTTCTCTGAAACCATGATAGATTTCAAATCGATCCTGACCAAGATGAGTCTGTGGTGTGAAATAATTTTTGTTGAGTGGATAGATTTTAGTTGGGGTAGTCGTTCAACATTCTACAAGAACAACGAACCATGGAGTATGATTTCTCTGAAATAATTTTTGTTGAGTGGATAGATTTTAGTTGGGGTAGTCGTTCAACATTCTACAAGAACAACTTACCATGGACTATGATTTCTCTGAAATAATTTTTGTTGAGTGGATAGATTTTAGTTGCGGTAGTCGTTCAACATTCTACAAGAACAACTTACCATGGACTATGATTTCTCTGAAATAATTTTTGTTGAGTGGATAGATTTTAGTTGGGATAGTCGTTCAACATTCTACAAGAACAACGAACCATGGAGTATGATTTCTCTGAAACCATGATAGATTTCAAATCGATCCTGAACAAGATGAGTCTGTGGTGTGAAATAATTTTTGTTGAGTGGATAGATTTTAGTTGGGGTAGTCGTTCAACATTCTACAAGAACAACTTATCATGGACTATGATTTCTCTGAAACCATGATAGATTTCAAATCGATCCTGACCAAGATGAGTCTGTGGTGTGAAATAATTTTTGTTGAGTGGATAGATTTTAGTTGGGGTGGTCGTTCAACATTCTACAAGAACAACTTACCATGGACTATGATTTCTCTGAAATAATTTTTGTTGAGTGGATAGATTTTAGTTGGGGTAGTCGTTCAACATTCTACAAGAACAACTTATCATGGACTATGATTTCTCTGAAACCATGATAGATTTCAAATCGATCCTGACCAAGATGAGTCTGTGGTGTGAAATAATTTTTGTTGAGTGGATAGATTTTAGTTGGGGTGGTCGTTCAACATTCTACAAGAACAACTTACCATGGACTATGATTTCTCTGAAATAATTTTTGTTGAGTGGATAGATTTTAGTTGGGGTAGTCGTTCAACATTCTACAAGAACAACTTATCATGGACTATGATTTCTCTGAAACCATGATAGATTTCAAATCGATCCTGAACAAGATGAGTCTGTGGTGTGAAATAATTTTTGTTGCGTGGATAGATTTTAGTTGGGATAGTTGTTCAACATTCTTCAAGAACAACGAACCATGTAGTATGATTTCTCTGAAACCATGATAGATTTCAAATCGATCCTGACCAAGATGAGTCTGTGGTGTGAAATAATTTTTGTTGAGTGGATAGATTTTAGTTGGGATAGTCGTTCAACATTCTACAAGAACAACTTAATATGGAGTATGATTTCCCTGAAACCATGATAGATTTCAAATCGATCCTGACCAAGATGAGTCTGTGGTGTGAAATAATTTTTGTTGAGTGGATAGATTTTAGTTGGGGTAGTCGTTCAACATTCTACAAGAACAACGAACCATGGAGTATGATTTCTCTGAAATAATTTTTGTTGAGTGGATAGATTTTAGTTGGGGTAGTCGTTCAACATTCTACAAGAACAACTTACCATGGACTATGATTTCTCTGAAATAATTTTTGTTGAGTGGATAGATTTTAGTTGGGGTAGTCGTTCAACATTCTACAAGAACAACTTACCATGGAGTATGATTTCTCTGAAACCATGATAGATTTCAAATCGATCCTGACCAAGATAAGTCTGTGGTGTGAAATAATTTTTGTTGAGTGGATAGATTTTAGTTGGGATAGTCGTTCAACATTCTACAAGAACAACTTACCATGGAGTATGATTTCTCTGAAACCATGATAGATTTCAAATCGATCCTGACCAAGATGAGTCTGTGGTGTGAAATAATTTTTGTTGAGTGGATAGATTTTAGTTGGGGTAGTCGTTCAACATTCTACAAGAACAACGAACCATGGAGTATGATTTCTCTGAAATAATTTTTGTTGAGTGGATAGATTTTAGTTGGGGTAGTCGTTCAACATTCTACAAGAACAACTTACCATGGACTATGATTTCTCTGAAATAATTTTTGTTGAGTGGATAGATTTTAGTTGCGGTAGTCGTTCAACATTCTACAAGAACAACTTGCCATGGAGTATGATTTCTCTGTAACCATGATAGATTTCAAATCGATCCTGACCAAGATGAGTCTGTGGTGTGAAATAATTTTTGTTGAGTGGATAGATTTTAGTTGGGGTAGTCGTTCAACATTCTACAAGAACAACTTACCATGGAGTATGATTTCCCTGAAACCATGATAGATTTCAAGTCGATCCTGACCAAGATGAGTCTGTGGTGTGAAATAATTTTTGTTGAGTGGATAGATTTTAGTTGGGGTAGTCGTTCAACATTCTACAAGAACAACGAACCATGAAGTATGATTTCTCTGAAATAATTTTTGTTGAGTGGATAGATTTTAGTTGGGGTAGTCGTTCAACATTCTACAAGAACAACTTACCATGGACTATGATTTCTCTGAAATAATTTTTGTTGAGTGGATAGATTTTAGTTGGGGTAGTCGTTCAACATTCTACAAGAACAACTTACCATGGAGTATGATTTCTCTGTAACCATGATAGATTTCAAATCGATCCTGACCAAGATGAGTCTGTGGTGTGAAATAATTTTTGTTGAGTGGATAGATTTTAGTTGGGGTAGTCGTTCAACATTCTACAAGAACAACTTACCATGGAGTATGATTTCTCTGTAACCATGATAGATTTCAAATCGATCCTGACCAAGATGAGTCTGTGGTGTGAAATAATTTTTGTTGAGTGGATAGATTTTAGTTGGGGTAGTCGTTCAACATTCTACAAGAACAACTTACCATGGAGTATGATTTCTCTGAAACCATGATAGATTTCAAATCGATCCTGACCAAGATGAGTCTGTGGTGTGAAATAATTTTTGTTCAGTGGATAGATTTTAGTTGGGGTAGTCGTTCAACATTCTACAAGAACAACGAACCATGGAGTATGATTTCTCTGAAATAATTTTTGTTGAGTGGATAGATTTTAGTTGGGGTAGTCGTTCAACATTCTACAAGAACAACTTACCATGGAGTATGATTTCTCTGAAATAATTTTTGTAGAGTGGATAAATATTAGTTGGGGTAGTCGTTCAACATTCTACAAGAACAACTTACCATCTAGTATGATTTCTCTGAAACCATGATAGATTTCAAATCGATCCTGACCAAGATGAGTCTGTGGTGTGAAATAATTTTTGTTGAGTGGATAGATTTTAGTTGGAGTAGTCGTTCAACATTCTACAAGAACAACTTACCATGGAGTATGATTTCTCTGAAACCATGATAGATTTCAAATCGATCCTGACCAAGACGAGTCTGTGGTGTGAAATAATTTTTGTTGAGTGGATAGATTTTAGTTGGGGTAGTCGTTCAACATTCTACAAGAACAACTTACCATGGAGTATGATTTCTCTGAAATAATTTTTGTTGAGTGGATAGATTTTAGTTGGGGTAGTCGTTCAACATTCTACAAGAACAACGAACCATGGAGTATGATTTCTCTGAAATAATTTTTGTTGAGTGGATAGATTTTAGTTTAGATAGTCGTTCAACATTCTACAAGAACAACTTATTATGGACTATGATTTCTCTGAAACCATGATAGATTTCAAATCGATCCTGACCAAGATGAGTCTGTGGTGTGAAATAATTTTTGTTGAGTGGATAGATTTTAGTTAGGTGTAGTCGTTCAACATTCTACAAGAACAACGAACCATGGAGTATGATTTCTCTGAAACCATGATAGATTTCAAATCGATCCTGACCAAGATGAGTCTGTGGTGTGAAATAATTTTTGTTGAGTGGATAGATTTTAGTTGGGGTAGTCGTTCAACATTCTACAAGAACAACGAACCATGGAGTATGATTTCTCTGAAACCATGATAGATTTCAAATCGATCCTGACCAAGATGAGTCTGTGGTGTGAAATAATTTTTGTTCAGTGGATAGATTTTAGTTGGGGTAGTCGTTCAACATTCTACAAGAACAACGAACCATGGAGTATGATTTCTCTGAAATAATTTTTGTTGAGTGGATAGATTTTAGTTGGGGTAGTCGTTCAACATTCTACAAGAACAACTTACCATGGAGTATGATTTCTCTGAAATAATTTTTGTTGAGTGGATAAATATTAGTTGGGGTAGTCGTTCAACATTCTACAAGAACAACTTACCATCTAGTATGATTTCTCTGAAACCATGATAGATTTCAAATCGATCCTGACCAAGATGAGTCTGTGGTGTGAAATAATTTTTGTTGAGTGGATAGATTTTAGTTGGAGTAGTCGTTCAACATTCTACAAGAACAACTTACCATGGAGTATGATTTCTCTGAAACCATGATAGATTTCAAATCGATCCTGACCAAGACGAGTCTGTGGTGTGAAATAATTTTTGTTGAGTGGATAGATTTTAGTTGGGGTAGTCGTTCAACATTCTACAAGAACAACTCACCATGGAGTATGATTTCTCTGAAATAATTTTTGTTGAGTGGATAGATTTTAGTTGGGGTAGTCGTTCAACATTCTACAAGAACAACGAACCATGGAGTATGATTTCTCTGAAATAATTTTTGTTGAGTGGATAGATTTTAGTTTAGATAGTCGTTCAACATTCTACAAGAACAACTTATTATGGACTATGATTTCTCTGAAACCATGATAGATTTCAAATCGATCCTGACCAAGATGAGTCTGTGGTGTGAAATAATTTTTGTTGAGTGGATAGATTTTAGTTAGGTGTAGTCGTTCAACATTCTACAAGAACAACGAACCATGGAGTATGATTTCTCTGAAACCATGATAGATTTCAAATCGATCCTGACCAAGATGAGTCTGTGGTGTGAAATAATTTTTGTTGAGTGGATAGATTTTAGTTGGGGTGGTCGTTCAACATTCTACAAGAACAACTTACCATGGACTATGATTTCTCTGAAATAATTTTTGTTGAGTGGATAAATATTAGTTGGGGTAGTCGTTCAACATTCTACAAGAACAACTTACCATCTAGTATGATTTCTCTGAAACCATGATAGATTTCAAATCGATCCTGACCAAGATGAGTCTGTGGTGTGAAATAATTTTTGTTGAGTGGATAGATTTTAGTTGGAGTAGTCGTTCAACATTCTACAAGAACAACTTACCATGGAGTATGATTTCTCTGAAACCATGATAGATTTCAAATCGATCCTGACCAAGACGAGTCTGTGGTGTGAAATAATTTTTGTTGAGTGGATAGATTTTAGTTGGGGTAGTCGTTCAACATTCTACAAGAACAACTTACCATGGAGTATGATTTCTCTGAAATAATTTTTGTTGAGTGGATAGATTTTAGTTGGGGTGGTCGTTCAACATTCTACAAGAACAACGAACCATGGAGTATGATTTCTCTGAAATAATTTTTGTTGAGTGGATAGATTTTAGTTTAGATAGTCGTTCAACATTCTACAAGAACAACTTATTATGGACTATGATTTCTCTGAAACCATGATAGATTTCAAATCGATCCTGACCAAGATGAGTCTGTGGTGTGAAATAATTTTTGTTGAGTGGATAGATTTTAGTTAGGTGTAGTCGTTCAACATTCTACAAGAACAACGAACCATGGAGTATGATTTCTCTGAAACCATGATAGATTTCAAATCGATCCTGACCAAGATGAGTCTGTGGTGTGAAATAATTTTTGTTGAGTGGATAGATTTTAGTTAGGTGTAGTCGTTCAACATTCTACAAGAACAACTTAACATGGAGTATGATTTCTCTGAAACCATGATAGATTTCAAATCGATCCTGACCAAGATGAGTCTGTGGTGTGAAATAATTTTTGTTGAGTGGATAGATTTTAGTTGGGGTGGTCGTTCAACATTCTACAAGAACAACTTACCATGGACTATGATTTCTCTGAAATAATTTTTGTTGAGTGGATAGATTTTAGTTGGGATAGTCGTTCAACATTCTACAAGAACAACTTACCATGGAGTATGATTTCTCTGAAATAATTTTTGTTGAGTGGATAGATTTTAGTTGGGATAGTCGTTCAACATTTTACAAGAACAACTTACCATGGACTATGATTTCTCTGAAACCATGATAGATTTCAAATCGATCCTGACCAAGATGAGTCTGTGGTGTGAAATAATTTTTGTTGAGTGGATAGATTTTAGTTGGGGTAGTCGTTCAACATTCTACAAGAACAACTTACCATGGACTATGATTTCTCTGAAATAATTTTTGTTGAGTGGATAGATTTTAGTTAGGGGTAGTAGTTCAACATTCTACAAGAACAACTTACCATGGAGTATGATTTCTCTGAAACCATGATACATTTCAAATCGATCCTGACCAAGATGAGTCTGTGGTGTGAAATAATTTTTGTTGAGTGGATAGATTTTAGTTGGGGTAGTCGTTCAACATTCTACAAGAACAACGAACCACGGAGTATGATTTCTCTGAAATAATTTTTGTTGAGTGGATAGATTTTAGTTAGGATAGTCGTTCAACATTCTACAAGAACAACGAACCATGGAGAATGATTTCTCTGAAATAATTTTTGTTGAGTGGATAGATTTTAGTTGGGGTAGTCGTTCAACATTCTACAAGAACAACGAACCATGGAGTATGATTTCTCTGAAATAATTTTTGTTGAGTGGATAGATTTTAGTTGGGATAGTCGTTCAACATTCTACAAGAACAACTTACCATGGAGTATGATTTCTCTGGAATAATTTTTGTTGAGTGGATAGATTTTAGTTGGGATAGTCGTTCAACATTTTACAAGAACAACTTACCATGGAGTATGATTTCTCTGAAACCATGATAGATTTCAAATCGTACCTGACCAAGATGAGTCTGTGGTGTGAAATAATTTTTGTTGAGTGGATAGATTTTAGTTGGGGTAGTCGTTCAACATTCTACAAAAACAACTTACCATGGAGTATGATTTCTCTGAAATAATTTTTGTTGAGTGGATAGATTTTAGTTGGGGTAGTCGTTCAACATTCTACAAGAACAACTTACCATGGAGTATGATTTCTCTGAAATAATTTTTGTTGAGTGGATAGATTTTAGTTGCTGTAGTCGCTCAATATTTTACAAGAACAACGAACCATGGAGTATGATTTCTCTGAAATAATTTTTGTTGAGTGGATAGATTTTAGTTGGGATAGTCGTTCAACATTCTACAAGAACAACTTACCATGGAGTATGATTTCTCTGAAATAATTTTTGTTGAGTGGATAGATTTTAGTTGGGGTAGTCGTTCAACATTCTACAAGAACAACTTACCATGGAGTATGATTTCTCTGAAATAATTTTTGTTGAGTGGATAGATTTTAGTTGGGGTAGTCGTTCAACATTCTACAAGAACAACTTACCATGGAGTATGATTTCTCTGAAACCATGATAGATGTCAAATCGATCCTGACCAAGATGAGTCTGTGGTGTGAAATAATTTTTGTTGAGTGGATAGATTTTAGTTGGGGTAGTCGTTCAACATTCTACAAGAACAACTTACCATGGACTATGATTTCTCTGAAACCATGATAGATTTCAAATCGATCCTGACCAAGATGAGTCTGTGGTGTGAAATAATTTTTGTTGAGTGGATAGATTTTAGTTGGGATAGTCGTTCAACATTCTACAAGCTCAACGAACCATGGAGTATGATTTCTCTGAAACCATGATAGATTTCAAATCGATCCTGACCAAGATGAGTCTGTGGTGTGAAATAATTTTTGTTGAGTGGATAGATTTTAGTTGGGGTAGTCGTTCAACATTTTACAAGAACAACTTACCATGGAGTATGATTTCTTTGAAATAATTTTTGTTGAGTGGATAGATTTTAGTTGGGATAGTCGTTCAACATTCTACAAGAACAACTTACCATGGAGTATGATTTCTCTGAAATAATTTTTGTTGAGTGGATAGATTTTAGTTGGGGTAGTCGTTCAACATTCTACAAGAACAACGAACCATGGAGTATGATTTCTCTGAAACCATGATAGATTTCAAATCGATCCTGACCAAGATGAGTCTGTGGTGTGAAATAATTTTTGTTGAGTGGATAGATTTTAGTTGGGGTAGTCGTTCAACATTCTACAAGAACAACGAACCATGGAGTATGATTTCTCTGAAACCATGATAGATTTCAAATCGATCCTGACCAAGATGAGTCTGTGGTGTGAAATAATTTTTGTTGAGTGGATAGATTTTAGTTGGGGTAGTCGTTCAACATTCTACAAGAACAACTTACCATGGAGTATGATTTCTCTGAAACCATGATAGATTTCAAATCGATCCTGACCAAGATGAGTCTGTGGTGTGAAATAATTTTTGTTGAGTGGATAGATTTTAGTTGGGATAGTCGTTCAACATTCTACAAGAACAACTTAAAATGGAGTATGATTCCTCTGAAATAATTTTTGTTGAGTGGATAGATTTTTGTCGGGGTATTCGTTCAATATTCTACAAGAACAACTTACCATGGAGTATGATTTCTCTGAAATCATTTTTGTTGAGTGGATAGATTTTAGTTGGGATAGTCGTTCAACATTCTACAAGAACAACTTACCATGGACTATGATTTCTCTGAAACCATGATAGATTTCAAATCGATCCTGACCAAGATGAGTCTGTGGTGTGAAATAATTTTTGTTGAGTGGATAGATTTTAGTTGGGGTAGTCGTTCAACATTCTACAAGAACAACTTACTATGGAGTATGATTTCTCTGAAATAATTTTTGTTGAGTGGATAGATTTTAGTTGGGATAGTCGTTCAACATTCTACAAGAACAACTTACCATGGAGTATGAATTCTCTGAAATAATTTTTGTTGAGTGGATAGATTTTAGTTGGGGTAGTCGTTTAACATTCTACAAGAACAACGAACCATGGAGTATGATTTCTCTGCAACCATGATAGATTTCAAATCGATCCTGACCAAGATGAGTCTGTGGTGTGAAATAATTTTTGTTGAGTGGATAGATTTTAGTTGGGATAGTCGTTCAACATTCTACAAGAACAACGAACCATGGAGTATGATTTCTCAGCAACCATGATAGATTTCAAATCGATCCTGACCAAGATGAGTCTGGTGTGAAATAATTTTTGTTGAGTGGATAGATTTTAGTTGGGGTAGTCGTTCAACATTCTACAAGAACAACTTACCATGGACTATGATTTCTCTGAAATAATTTTTGTTGAGTGGATAGATTTTAGTTGGGATAGTCGTTCAACATTCTACAAGAACAACTTACCATGGAGTATGATTTCTCTGAAACCATGATAGATTTCAAATCGATCTTGACCAAGATGAGTCTGTGGTGTGAAATAATTTTTGCTGAGTGGATAGATTTTAGTTGGGGTAGTCGTTCAACATTCTACAAGAACAACTTACCACGGAGTATGATTTCTCTGAAACCATGATAGATTTCAAATCGATCCTGACCAAGATGAGTCTGTGGTGTGAAATAATTTTTGTTGAGTGGATAGATTTTAGTTGGGGTAGTCGTTCAACATTCTACAAGAACAACTTACCATAGAGTATGATTTCTCTGAAATAATTTTTGTTGAGTGGATAGATTTTAGTTGGGATAGTCGTTCAACATTCTACAAGAACAACGAACCATGGAGTATGATTTCTCTGAAACCATGATAGATTTCAAATCGATCCTGACCAAGATGAGTCTGTGGTGTGAAATAATTTTTGTTGAGTGGATAGATTTTAGTTGGGATAGTCGTTCAACATTCTACAAGAACAACGAACCATGGAGTATGATTTCTCTGAAACCATGATAGATTTCAAATCGATCCTGACCAAGATGAGTCTGTGGTGTGAAATAATTTTTGTTGAGTGGATAGATTTTAGTTGGGGTAGTCGTTCAACATTCTACAAGAACAACTTACCATGGAGTATGATTTCTCTGAAACCATGATAGATTTCAAATCGATCCTGACCAAGATGAGTCTGTGGTGTGAAATAATTTTTGTTGAGTGGATAGATTTTAGTTGGGGTAGTCGTTCAACATTCTACAAGAACAACGAACCATGGAGTATGATTTCTCTGAAATAATTTTTGTTGAGTGGATAGATTTTAGTTGGGATAGTCGTTCAACATTCTACAAGAACAACGAACCATGGAGTATGATTTCTCTGAAACCATGATAGACTTCAAATCGATCCTGACCAAGATGAGTCTGTGGTGTGAAATAATTTTTGTTGAGTGGATAGATTTTAGTTGGGGTAGTCGTTCAACATTCTACAAGAACAACGAACCATGGAGTATGATTTATCTGAAACCATGATAGATTTCAAATCGATCCTGACCAAGATGAGTCTGTGGTGTGAAATAATTTTTGTTGAGTGAATAGATTTTAGTTGGGGTAGTCGTTCAACGTTCTACAAGAACAACTTACCATGGACTATGATTTCTCTGAAACCATGATAGATTTCAAATCGATCCTGACCAAGATGAGTCTGTGGTGTGAAATAATTTTTGTTGAGTGGATAGATTTTAGTAGGGGTAGTCGTTCAACATTCTACAAGAACAACGAACCATGGAGTATGATTTCTCTGCAACCATGATAGATTTCAAATCGATCCTGACCAAGATGAGTCTGTGGTGTGAAATAATTTTTGTTGAGTGGATAGATTTTAGTTGGGGTAGTCGTTCAACATTCTACAAGAACAACGAACCATGGAGTATGATTTCTCTGCAACCATGATAGATTTCAAATCGATCCTGACCAAGATGAGTCTGTGGTGTGAAATAATTTTTGTTGAGTGGATAGATTTTAGTTGGGATAGTCGTTCAACATTCTACAAGAACAACTTACCATGGAGTATGATTTCTCTGAAATAATTTTTGTTGAGTGGATAGATTTTAGTTGGGATAAACGTTCAACATTCTACAAGAACAACGAACCATGGAGTATGATTTCTCTGAAACCATGATAGATTTCAAATCGATCCTGACCAAGATGAGTCTGTGGTGTGAAATAATATTTGTTGAGTGGATAGATTTTAGTTGGTTTAGTCGTTCAACATTCTACAAGAACAACGAACCATGGAGTATGATTTCTCTGAAACCATGATAGATTTCAAATCGATCCTGACCAAGATGAGTCTGTGGTGTGAAATAATTTTTGTTGAGTGGATAGATTTTAGTTGGGGTAGTCGTTCAACATTCTACAAGAACAACTTACCATGGACTATGATTTCTCTGAAACCATGATAGATTTCAAATCGATCCTGACCAAGATGAGTCTGTGGTGTGAATTAATTTTTGTTGAGTGGATAGATTTTAGTTGGGGTAGTCGGTCCTGACCAAGATGAGTCTGTGGTGTGAAATAATTTTTGTTGAGTGGATAGATTTTAGTTGGGGTAGTCGTTCAACATTCTACAAGAACAACTTACCATGGACTATGATTTCTCTGAAACCATGATAGATTTCAAATCGATCCTGACCAAGATGAGTCTGTGGTGTGAATTAATTTTTGTTGAGTGGATAGATTTTAGTTGGGGTAGTCGTTCAACATTCTACAAGAACAACTTACCATGGAGTATGATTTCTCTGAAACCATGATAGATTTCAAATCGATCCTGACCAAGATGAGTCTGTGGTGTGAAATAATTTTTGTTGAGTGGATAGATTTTAGTTGGGGTAGTCGTTCAACATTCTACAAGAACAACTTACCATGGAGTATGATTTCTCTGCAACCATGATAGATTTCAAATCGATCCTGACCAAGATGAGTCTGTGGTGTGAAATAATTTTTGTTGAGTGGATAGATTTTAGTTGGGGTAGTCGTTCAACATTCTACAAGAACAACGAACCATGGAGTATGATTTCTCTGCAACCATGATAGATTTCAAATCGATCCTGACCAAGATGAGTCTGTGGTGTGAAATAATTTTTGTTGAGTGGATAGATTTTAGTTGGGATAGTCGTTCAACATTCTACAAGAACAACTTACCATGGAGTATGATTTCTCTGAAATAATTTTTGTTGAGTGGATAGATTTTAGTTGGGATAAACGTTCAACATTCTACAAGAACAACGAACCATGGAGTATGATTTCTCTGAAACCATGATAGATTTCAAATCGATCCTGACCAAGATGAGTCTGTGGTGTGAAATAATATTTGTTGAGTGGATAGATTTTAGTTGGTTTAGTCGTTCAACATTCTACAAGAACAACGAACCATGGAGTATGATTTCTCTGAAACCATGATAGATTTCAAATCGATCCTGACCAAGATGAGTCTGTGGTGTGAAATAATTTTTGTTGAGTGGATAGATTTTAGTTGGGGTAGTCGTTCAACATTCTACAAGAACAACTTACCATGGACTATGATTTCTCTGAAACCATGATAGATTTCAAATCGATCCTGACCAAGATGAGTCTGTGGTGTGAATTAATTTTTGTTGAGTGGATAGATTTTAGTTGGGGTAGTCGTTCAACATTCTACAAGAACAACTTACCATGGAGTATGATTTCTCTGAAACCATGATAGATTTCAAATCGATCCTGACCAAGATGAGTCTGTGGTGTGAAATAATTTTTGTTGAGTGGATAGATTTTAGTTGGGGTAGTCGTTCAACATTCTACAAGAACAACTTACCATGGAGTATGATTTCTCTGCAACCATGATAGATTTCAAATCGGTCCTGACCAAGATGAGTCTGTGGTGTGAAATAATTTTTGTTGAGTGGATAGATTTTAGTTGGGATAGTCGTTCAACATTCTACAAGAACAACTTACCATGGACTATGATTTCTCTGAAACCATGATATATTTCAAATCGATCCTGACCAAGATGAGTCTGTGGTGTGAAATAATTTTTGTTGAGTGGATAGATTTTAGTTGGGATAGTCGTTCAACATTCTACAAGAACAACTTACCATGGACTATGATTTCTCTGAAATCATGATATATTTCAAATCGATCCTGACCAAGATGAGTCTGTGTTGTGAAATAATTTTTGTTGAGTGGATAGATTTTAGTTGGGGTAGTCGTTCAACATTCTACAAGAACAACTTACCATGGACTATGATTTCTCTGAAACCATGATAGACTTCAAATCGATCCTGACCAAGATGAGTCTGTGGTGTGAAATAATTTTTGTTGAGTGGATAGATTTTAGTTGGGGTAGTCGTTCAACATTCTACAAGAACAACTTACCATGGAGTATGATTTCTCTGAAACCATGATAGATTTCAAATCGATCCTGACCAAGATGAGTCTGTGGTGTGAAATAATTTTTGTTGAGTGGATAGATTTTAGTTGCTGTAGTCGGTCAACATTCTACAAGAACAACGAACCATTTAGTATGATTTCTCTGAAATAATTTTTGTTGAGTGGATAGATTTTAGTTGGGATATTCGTTCAACATTCTACAAGAACAACTTACCATGGAGTATGATTTCTCTGAAATAATTTTTGTTGAGTGGATAGATTTTAGTTGGGGTAGTCGTTCAACATTCTACAAGAACAACGAACCATGGAGTATGATTTCTCTGAAACCATGATAGATTTCAAATCGATCCTGACCAAGATGAGTCTGTGGTGTGAAATAATTTTTGTTGAGTGGATAGATTTTAGTTGGGGTAGTCGTTCAACATTCTACAAGAACAACTTACCATGGATTATGATTTCTCTGAAATAATTTTTGTTGAGTGGATAGATTTTAGTTGGGGTAGTCCTTCAACATTCTACAAGAACAACGAACCATGGAGTATGATTTCTCTGAAACCATGATAGATTTCAAATCGATCCTGACCAAGATGAGTCTGTGGTGTGAAATAATTTTTGTTGAGTGGATAGATTTTAGTTGGGGTAGTCGTTCAACATTTTACAAGAACAACGAACCATGGAGTATGATTTCTCTGAAACCATGATAGATTTCAAATCGATCCTGACCAAGATGAGTCTGTGGTGTGAAATAATTTTAGTTGAGTGGATAGATTTTAGTTGGGGTAGTCGTTAAACATTTTACAAGAACAACGAACCATGGAGTATGATTTCTCTGAAACCATAATAGATTTCAAATCGATCCTAACCAAGATGAGTCTGTGGTGTGAAATAATTTTTGTTGAGTGGATAGATTTTAGTTGGGGTAGTCGTTCAACATTCTACAAGAACAACTTACCATGGATTATGATTTCTCTGAAATAATTTTTGTTGAGTGGATAGATTTTAGTTGGGGTAGTCGTTCAACATTCTACAAGAACAACGAACCATGGAGTATGATTTCTCTGAAACCATGATAGATTTCAAATCGATCCTGACCAAGATGAGTCTGTGGTGTGAAATAATTTTTGTTGAGTGGATAGATTTTAGTTGGGGTAGTCGTTCAACATTCTACAAGAACAACTTACCATGGATTATGATTTCTCTGAAATAATTTTTGTTGAGTGGATAGATTTTAGTTGGGGTAGTCGTTCAACATTTTACAAGAACAACGAACCATGGAGTATGATTTCTCTGAAACCATGATAGATTTCAAATCGATCCTGACCAAGATGAGTCTGTGGTGTGAAATAATTTTAGTTGAGTGGATAGATTTTAGTTGGGGTAGTCGTTAAACATTTTACAAGAACAACGAACCATGGAGTATGATTTCTCTGAAACCATAATAGATTTCAAATCGATCCTAACCAAGATGAGTCTGTGGTGTGAAATAATTTTTGTTGAGTGGATAGATTTTAGTTGGGGTAGTCGTTCAACATTCTACAAGAACAACTTACCATGGATTATGATTTCTCTGAAATAATTTTTGTTGAGTGGATAGATTTTAGTTGGGGTAGTCGTTCAACATTCTACAAGAACAACGAACCATGGAGTATGATTTCTCTGAAACCATGATAGATTTCAAATCGATCCTGACCAAGATGAGTCTGTGGTGTGAAATAATTTTTGTTGAGTGGATAGATTTTAGTTGGGGTAGTCGTTCAACATTCTACAAGAACAACTTACCATGGAGTATGATTTCTCTGAAACCATGATAGATTTCAAATCGATCCTGACCAAGATGAGTCTGTGGTGTGAAATAATTTTTGTTGAGTGGATAGATTTTAGTTGGGGTAGTCGTTCAACATTTTACAAGAACAACGAACCATGGAGTATGATTTCTCCGAAACCATGATAGATTTCAAATCGATCCTGACCAAGATGAGTCTGTGGTGTGAAATAATTTTAGTTGAGTGGATAGATTTTAGTTGGGGTAGTCGTTCAACATTTTACAAGAACAACGAACCATGGAGTATGATTTCTCTGAAACCATGATAGATTTCAAATCGATCCTGACCAAGATGAGTCTGTGGTGTGAAATAATTTTTGTTGAGTGGATAGATTTTAGTTGGGATAGTCGTTCAACATTCTACAAGAACAACTTACCATGGAGTATGATTTCTCTGATACCATGATAGATTTCAAATCGATCCTGACCAAGATGAGTCTGTGGTGTGAAATAATTTTTGTTGAGTGGATAGATTTTAGTAGGGGTAGTCGTTCAACATTTTACAAGAACAACGAACCATGGAGTATGATTTCTCTGAAACCATGATAGATTTCAAATCGATCCTGACCAAGATGAGTCTGTGGTGTGAAATAATTTTTGTTGAGTGGATAGATTTTAGTTGGAGTAGTCGTTCAGCATTTTACAAGAACAACTTACCATGGAGTATGATTTCTCTGATACCATGATAGATTTCAAATCGATCCTGACCAAGATGAGTCTGTGGTGTGAAATAATTTTTGTTGAGTGAACAGATTTTAGTTGGGGTAGGCGTTCAACATTCTACAAGAACAACTTACCATGGAGTATGATTTCTCTGAAATAATTTTTGTTGAGTGGATAGATTTTAGTTGGGATAGTCGTTCAACATTCTACAAGAACAACTTACCATGGAGTATGATTTCTCTGAAACCATGATAGATTTCAAATCGATCCTGACCAAGATGAGTCTGTGGTGTGAAATAATTTTAGTTGAGTGGATAGATATTAGTTGGGGTAGTCGTTAAACATTTTACAAGAACAACGAACCATGGAGTATGATTTCTCTGAAACCATGATAGATTTCAAATCGATCCTGACCAAGATGAGTCTGTGGTGTGAAATAATTTTAGTTGAGTGGATAGATTTTAGTTGGGGTAGTCGTTAAACATTTTGCAAGAACAACGAACCATGGAGTATGATTTCTCTGAAACCATAATAGATTTCAAATCGATCCTAACCAAGATGAGTCTGTGGTGTGAAATAATTTTTGTTGAGTGGATAGATTTTAGTTGGGGTAGTCGTTCAACATTCTACAAGAACAACTTACCATGGAGTATGATTTCTCTGAAATAATTTTTGTTGAGTGGATAGATTTTAGTTGGGGTAGTCGTTCAACATTCTACAAGAACAACGAACCATGGAGTATGATTTCTCTGAAACCATGATAGATTTCAAATCGATCCTGACCAAGATGAGTCTGTGGTGTGAAATAATTTTTGTTGAGTGGATAGATTTTAGTTGGGGTAGTCGTTCAACATTCTACAAGAACAACTTACCATGGAGTATGATTTCTCTGAAACCATGATAGATTTCAAATCGATCCTGACCAAGATGAGTCTGTGGTGTGAAATAATTTTTGTTGAGTGGATAGATTTTAGTTGCTGTAGTCGTTCAACATTCTACAAGAACAACGAACCATTTAGTATGATTTCTCTGAAATAATTTTTGTTGAGTGGATAGATTTTAGTTGGGATATTCGTTCAACATTCTACAAGAACAACTTACCATGGAGTATGATTTCTCTGAAATAATTTTTGTTGAGTGGATAGATTTTAGTTGGGGTAGTCGTTCAACATTCTACAAGAACAACGAACCATGGAGTATGATTTCTCTGAAACCATGATAGATTTCAAATCGATCCTGACCAAGATGAGTCTGTGGTGTGAAATAATTTTTGTTGAGTGGATAGATTTTAGTTGGGGTAGTCGTTCAACATTCTACAAGAACAACTTACCATGGATTATGATTTCTCTGAAATAATTTTTGTTGAGTGGATAGATTTTAGTTGGGGTAGTCGTTCAACATTCTACAAGAACAACGAACCATGGAGTATGATTTCTCTGAAACCATGATAGATTTCAAATCGATCCTGACCAAGATGAGTCTGTGGTGTGAAATAATTTTTGTTGAGTGGATAGATTTTAGTTGGGGTAGTCGTTCAACATTTTACAAGAACAACGAACCATGGAGTATGATTTCTCTGAAACCATGATAGATTTCAAATCGATCCTGACCAAGATGAGTCTGTGGTGTGAAATAATTTTAGTTGAGTGGATAGATTTTAGTTGGGGTAGTCGTTAAACATTTTACAAGAACAACGAACCATGGAGTATGATTTCTCTGAAACCATAATAGATTACAAATCGATCCTAACCAAGATGAGTCTGTGGTGTGAAATAATTTTTGTTGAGTGGATAGATTTTAGTTGGGGTAGTCGTTCAACATTCTACAAGAACAACTTACCATGGATTATGATTTCTCTGAAATAATTTTTGTTGAGTGGATAGATTTTAGTTGGGGTAGTCGTTCAACATTCTACAAGAACAACGAACCATGGAGTATGATTTCTCTGAAACCATGATAGATTTCAAATCGATCCTGACCAAGATGAGTCTGTGGTGTGAAATAATTTTTGTTGAGTGGATAGATTTTAGTTGGGGTAGTCGTTAAACATTTTGCAAGAACAACGAACCATGGAGTATGATTTCTCTGAAACCATAATAGATTTCAAATCGATCCTGACCAAGATGAGTCTGTGGTGTGAAATAATTTTAGTTGAGTGGATAGATATTAGTTGGGGTAGTCGTTAAACATTTTACAAGAACAACGAACCATGGAGTATGATTTCTCTGAAACCATGATAGATTTCAAATCGATCCTGACCAAGATGAGTCTGTGGTGTGAAATAATTTTTGTTGAGTGGATAGATTTTAGTTGGGATAGTCGTTCAACATTCTACAAGAACAACTTACCATGGAGTATGATTTCTCTGAAACCATGATAGATTTCAAATCGATCCTGACCAAGATGAGTCTGTGGTGTGAAATAATTTTAGTTGAGTGGATAGATATTAGTTGGGGTAGTCGTTAAACATTTTACAAGAACAACGAACCATGGAGTATGATTTCTCTGAAACCATGATAGATTTCAAATCGATCCTGACCAAGATGAGTCTGTGGTGTGAAATAATTTTAGTTGAGTGGATAGATTTTAGTTGGGGTAGTCGTTAAACATTTTGCAAGAACAACGAACCATGGAGTATGATTTCTCTGAAACCATAATAGATTTCAAATCGATCCTAACCAAGATGAGTCTGTGGTGTGAAATAATTTTTGTTGAGTGGATAGATTTTAGTTGGGGTAGTCGTTCAACATTCTACAAGAACAACTTACCATGGATTATGATTTCTCTGAAATAATTTTTGTTGAGTGGATAGATTTTAGTTGGGGTAGTCGTTCAACATTCTACAAGAACAACGAACCATGGAGTATGATTTCTCTGAAACCATGATAGATTTCAAATCGATCCTGACCAAGATGAGTCTGTGGTGTGAAATAATTTTTGTTGAGTGGATAGATTTTAGTTGGGGTAGTCGTTCAACATTCTACAAGAACAACTTACCATGGAGTATGATTTCTCTGAAACCATGATAGATTTCAAATCGATCCTGACCAAGATGAGTCTGTGGTGTGAAATAATTTTTGTTGAGTGGATAGATTTTAGTTGCTGTAGTCGTTCAACATTCTACAAGAACAACGAACCATTTAGTATGATTTCTCTGAAATAATTTTTGTTGAGTGGATAGATTTTAGTTGGGATATTCGTTCAACATTCTACAAGAACAACTTACCATGGAGTATGATTTCTCTGAAATAATTTTTGTTGAGTGGATAGATTTTAGTTGGGGTAGTCGTTCAACATTCTACAAGAACAACGAACCATGGAGTATGATTTCTCTGAAACCATGATAGATTTCAAATCGATCCTGACCAAGATGAGTCTGTGGTGTGAAATAATTTTTGTTGAGTGGATAGATTTTAGTTGGGGTAGTCGTTCAACATTCTACAAGAACAACTTACCATGGATTATGATTTCTCTGAAATAATTTTTGTTGAGTGGATAGATTTTAGTTGGGGTAGTCGTTCAACATTCTACAAGAACAACGAACCATGGAGTATGATTTCTCTGAAACCATGATAGATTTCAAATCGATCCTGACCAAGATGAGTCTGTGGTGTGAAATAATTTTTGTTGAGTGGATAGATTTTAGTTGGGGTAGTCGTTCAACATTTTACAAGAACAACGAACCATGGAGTATGATTTCTCTGAAACCATGATAGATTTCAAATCGATCCTGACCAAGATGAGTCTGTGGTGTGAAATAATTTTAGTTGAGTGGATAGATTTTAGTTGGGGTAGTCGTTAAACATTTTACAAGAACAACGAACCATGGAGTATGATTTCTCTGAAACCATAATAGATTACAAATCGATCCTAACCAAGATGAGTCTGTGGTGTGAAATAATTTTTGTTGAGTGGATAGATTTTAGTTGGGGTAGTCGTTCAACATTCTACAAGAACAACTTACCATGGATTATGATTTCTCTGAAATAATTTTTGTTGAGTGGATAGATTTTAGTTGGGGTAGTCGTTCAACATTCTACAAGAACAACGAACCATGGAGTATGATTTCTCTGAAACCATGATAGATTTCAAATCGATCCTGACCAAGATGAGTCTGTGGTGTGAAATAATTTTTGTTGAGTGGATAGATTTTAGTTGGGGTAGTCGTTCAACATTCTACAAGAACAACTTACCATGGAGTATGATTTCTCTGAAACCATGATAGATTTCAAATCGATCCTGACCAAGATGAGTCTGTGGTGTGAAATAATTTTTGTTGAGTGGATAGATTTTAGTTGCTGTAGTCGTTCAACATTCTACAAGAACAACGAACCATTTAGTATGATTTCTCTGAAATAATTTTTGTTGAGTGGATAGATTTTAGTTGGGATATTCGTTCAACATTCTACAAGAACAACTTACCATGGAGTATGATTTCTCTGAAATAATTTTTGTTGAGTGGATAGATTTTAGTTGGGGTAGTCGTTCAACATTCTACAAGAACAACGAACCATGGAGTATGATTTCTCTGAAACCATGATAGATTTCAAATCGATCCTGACCAAGATGAGTCTGTGATGTGAAATAATTTTTGTTGAGTGGATAGATTTTAGTTGGGATAGTCGTTCAACATTCTACAAGAACAACGAAATATGGAGTATGATTTTTCTGAAACCATGATAGATTTCAAATCGATCCTGACCAAGATGAGTCTGTGGTGTGAAATAATTTTTGTTGAGTGGATAGATTTTAGTTGGGGTAGTCGTTCAACATTCTACAAGAACAACGAACCATGGAGTATGATTTCTCTGAAACCATGATAGATTTCAAATCGATCCTGACCAAGATGAGTCTGTGGTGTGAAATAATTTTTGTTGAGTGGATAGATTTTAGTTCGGGTAGTCGTTCAACATTCTACAAGAACAACGAACCATGGAGTATGATTTCTCTGAAATAATTTTTGTTCAGTGGATAGATTTTAGTTGGGGTAGTCGTTCAACATTCTACAAGAACAACTTAAAATGGAGTATGATTTCTCTGAAACCATGATAGATTTCAAATCGATCCTGACCAAGATGAGTCTGTGGTGTGAAATAATTTTTGTTGAGTGGATAGATTTTAGTTGAAATAGTCGTTCAACATTCTACAAGAACAACTTACCATGGAGTATGATTTCTCTGAAATAATTTTTGTTGAGTGGATAGATTTTAGTTGGGATAGTCGTTCAACATTCTACAAGAACAACGAAATATGGAGTATGATTTCTCTGAAACCATGATAGATTTCAAATCGATCCTGACCAAGATGAGTCTGTGGTGTGAAATAATTTTTGTTGAGTGGATAGATTTTAGTTGGGGTAGTCGTTCAACATTCTACAAGAACAACTTACCATGGAGTATGATTTCTCTGAAATAATTTTTGTTGAGTGGATAGATTTTAGTTGGGATAGTCGTACAACATTCTACAAGAACAACTTACCATGGAATATGATTTCTCTGAAATATTTTTTGTTGAGTGGATAGATTTTAGTTGGGGTAGTCGTTCAACATTTTACAAGAACAACTTACCATGGAGTATGATTTCTCTAAAACCATGATAGATTTGAAATCAATCCTGACCAAGATGAGTCTGTGGTGTGAAATAATTGTTGTTGAGTGGAAAAATTTTAGTTGGGGTAGTCGTTCAACATTTTACAAGAACAACGAACCATGGAGTATGATTTCTCTGAAATAATTTTTGTTGAGTGGATAGATTTTAGTTGGGGTAGTCGTTCAACATTCTACAAGAACAACTTACCATGGAGTATGATTTCTCTGAAACCATGATAGATTTCAAATCGATCCTGACCAAGATGAGTCTGTGGTGTGATATAATTTTTGTTGAGTGGATAGATTTTAGTTGGGATAGTCGTTCAACATTCTACAAGAACAACTTACCATGGAGTATGATTTCTCTGAAATAATTTTTGTTGAGTGGATAGATTTTAATTGGGATAGTCGTTCAACATTCTACAAGAACAACTTACCATGGAGTATGATTTCTCTGAAATAATTTTTGTTGAGTGGATAGATTTTAGTTGGGGTAGTCGTTCAACATTCTACAAGAACAACTTACCATGGAGTATGATTTCTCTGAAACCATGATAGATTTCAAATCGATCCTGACCAAGATGAGTCTGTGGTGTGAAATAATTTTTGTTGAGTGGATAGATTTTAGTTGGGGTAGTCGTTCAACATTCTACAAGAACAACGAACCATGGAGTATGATTTCTCTGAAATAATTTTTGTTGAGTGGATAGATTTTAGTTGGGGTAGTCCTTCAACATTCTACAAGAACAACGAACCATGGAGTATGATTTCTCTGAAACCATGATAGATTTCAAATCGATCCTGACCAAGATGAGTCTGTGGTGTGAAATAATTTTTGTTGAGTGGATAGATTTTAGTTAGGGTAGTCGTTCAAGATTCTACAAGAACAACTTACCATGGACTATGATTTCTCTGAAACCATGATAGATTTCAAATCGATCCTGACCAAGATGAGTCTGTGGTGTGAAATAATTTTTGTTGAGTGGATAGATTTTAGTTGGGGTAGTCGTTCAACATTCTACAAGAACAACTTACCATGGAGTATGATTTCTCTAAAACCATGATAGATTTGAAATCAATCCTGACCAAGATGAGTCTGTGGTGTGAAATAATTGTTGTTGAGTGGAAAAATTTTAGTTGGGGTAGGCGTTCAACATTTTACAAGAACAACGAACCATGGAGTATGATTTCTCTGAAATAATTTTTGTTGAGTGGATAGATTTTAGTTGGGGTAGTCCTTCAACATTCTACAAGAACAACGAACCATGGAGTATGATTTCTCTGAAACCATGATAGATTTCAAATCGATCCTGACCAAGATGAGTCTGTGGTGTGAAATAATTTTTGTTGAGTGGATAGATTTTAGTTGGGGTAGTCGTTCAACATTCTACAAGAACAACGAACCATGGAGTATGATTTCTCTGAAACCATGATAGATTTCAAATCGATCCTGACCAAGATGAGTCTGTGGTGTGAAATAATTTTTGTTGAGTGGATAGATTTTAGTTGGGGTAGTCGTTCAACATTCTACAAGAACAACTTACCATGGAGTATGATTTCTCTGAAACCATGATAGATTTCAAATCGATCCTGACCAAGATGAGTCTGTGGTGTGAAATAATTTTTGTTGAGTGGATAGATTTTAGTTGCTGTAGTCGTTCAACATTCTACAAGAACAACGAACCATTTAGTATGATTTCTCTGAAATAATTTTTGTTGAGTGGATAGATTTTAGTTGGGATATTCGTTCAACATTCTACAAGAACAACGAACCATGGAGTATGATTTCTCTGAAATAATTTTTGTTGAGTGGATAGATTTTAGTTGGGGTAGTCGTTCAACATTCTACAAGAACAACGAACCATGGAGTATGATTTCTCTGAAACCATGATAGATTTCAAATCGATCCTGACCAAGATGAATCTGTGGTGTGAAATAATTTTTGTTGAGTGGATAGATTTTAGTTGGGATAGTCGTTCAACATTCTACAAGAACAACGAAATATGGAGTATGATTTCTCTGAAACCATGATAGATTTCAAATCGATCCTGACCAAGATGAGTCTGTGGTGTGAAATAATTTTTGTTGAGTGGATAGATTTTGGTTGGGGTAGTCGTTCAACATTCTACAAGAACAACTTACCATGGAATATGATTTCTCTGAAATATTTTTTGTTGAGTGGATAGATTTTAGTTGGGGTAGTCGTTCAACATTTTACAAGAACAACTTACCATGGAGTATGATTTCTCTAAAACCATGATAGATTTGAAATCAATCCTGACCAAGATGAGTCTGTGGTGTGAAATAATTGTTGTTGAGTGGAAAAATTTTAGTTGGGGTAGTCGTTCAACATTTTACAAGAACAACGAACCATGGAGTATGATTTCTCTGAAATAATTTTTGTTGAGTGGATAGATTTTAGTTGGGGTAGTCGTTCAACATTCTACAAGAACAACTTACCATGGAGTATGATTTCTCTGAAACCATGATAGATTTCAAATCGATCCTGACCAAGATGAGTCTGTGGTGTGATATAATTTTTGTTGAGTGGATAGATTTTAGTTGGGATAGTCGTTCAACATTCTACAAGAACAACTTACCATGGAGTATGATTTCTCTGAAATAATTTTTGTTGAGTGGATAGATTTTAATTGGGATAGTCGTTCAACATTCTACAAGAACAACTTACCATGGAGTATGATTTCTCTGAAATAATTTTTGTTGAGTGGATAGATTTTAGTTGGGGTAGTCGTTCAACATTCTACAAGAACAACTTACCATGGAGTATGATTTCTCTGAAACCATGATAGATTTCAAATCGATCCTGACCAAGATGAGTCTGTGGTGTGAAATAATTTTTGTTGAGTGGATAGATTTTAGTTGGGGTAGTCGTTCAACATTCTACAAGAACAACGAACCATGGAGTATGATTTCTCTGAAATAATTTTTGTTGAGTGGATAGATTTTAGTTGGGGTAGTCCTTCAACATTCTACAAGAACAACGAACCATGGAGTATGATTTCTCTGAAACCATGATAGATTTCAAATCGATCCTGACCAAGATGAGTCTGTGGTGTGAAATAATTTTTGTTGAGTGGATAGATTTTAGTTAGGGTAGTCGTTCAAGATTCTACAAGAACAACTTACCATGGACTATGATTTCTCTGAAACCATGATAGATTTCAAATCGATCCTGACCAAGATGAGTCTGTGGTGTGAAATAATTTTTGTTGAGTGGATAGATTTTAGTTGGGGTAGTCGTTCAACATTCTACAAGAACAACTTACCATGGAGTATGATTTCTCTAAAACCATGATAGATTTGAAATCAATCCTGACCAAGATGAGTCTGTGGTGTGAAATAATTGTTGTTGAGTGGAAAAATTTTAGTTGGGGTAGGCGTTCAACATTTTACAAGAACAACGAACCATGGAGTATGATTTCTCTGAAATAATTTTTGTTGAGTGGATAGATTTTAGTTGGGGTAGTCCTTCAACATTCTACAAGAACAACGAACCATGGAGTATGATTTCTCTGAAACCATGATAGATTTCAAATCGATCCTGACCAAGATGAGTCTGTGGTGTGAAATAATTTTTGTTGAGTGGATAGATTTTAGTTGGGGTAGTCGTTCAACATTCTACAAGAACAACGAACCATGGAGTATGATTTCTCTGAAACCATGATAGATTTCAAATCGATCCTGACCAAGATGAGTCTGTGGTGTGAAATAATTTTTGTTGAGTGGATAGATTTTAGTTGGGGTAGTCGTTCAACATTCTACAAGAACAACTTACCATGGAGTATGGTTTCTCTGAAACCATGATAGATTTCAAATCGATCCTGACCAAGATGAGTCTGTGGTGTGAAATAATTTTTGTTGAGTGGATAGATTTTAGTTGCTGTAGTCGTTCAACATTCTACAAGAACAACGAACCATTTAGTATGATTTCTCTGAAATAATTTTTGTTGAGTGGATAGATTTTAGTTGGGATATTCGTTCAACATTCTACAAGAACAACGAACCATGGAGTATGATTTCTCTGAAATAATTTTTGTTGAGTGGATAGATTTTAGTTGGGGTAGTCGTTCAACATTCTACAAGAACAACGAACCATGGAGTATGATTTCTCTGAAACCATGATAGATTTCAAATCGATCCTGACCAAGATGAATCTGTGGTGTGAAATAATTTTTGTTGAGTGGATAGATTTTAGTTGGGATAGTCGTTCAACATTCTACAAGAACAACGAAATATGGAGTATGATTTCTCTGAAACCATGATAGATTTCAAATCGATCCTGACCAAGATGAGTCTGTGGTGTGAAATAATTTTTGTTGAGTGGATAGATTTTGGTTGGGGTAGTCGTTCAACATTCTACAAGAACAACGAACCATGGAGTATGATTTCTCTGAAACCATGATAGATTTCAAATCGATCCTGACCAAGATGAGTCTGTGGTGTGAAATAATTTTTGTTGAGTGGATAGATTTTAGTTCGGGTAGTCGTTCAACATTCTACAAGAACAACGAACCATGGAGTATGATTTCTCTGAAATAATTTTTGTTCAGTGGATAGATTTTAGTTGGGGTAGTCGTTCAACATTCTACAAGAACAACTTACCATGGAGTATGATTTCTCTGAAACCATGATAGATTTCAAATCGATCCTGACCAAGATGAGTCTGTGGTGTGAAATAATTTTTGTTGAGTCAATAGATTTTAGTTGAAATAGTCGTTCAACATTCTACAAGAACAACTTACCATGGAGTATGATTTCTCTGAAATAATTTTTGTTGAGTGGATAGATTTTAGTTGGGATAGTCGTTCAACATTCTACAAGAACAACGAAATATGGAGTATGATTTCTCTGAAACCATGATAGATTTCAAATCGATCCTGACCAAGATGAGTCTGTGGTGTGAAATAATTTTTGTTGAGTGGATAGATTTTAGTTGGGGTAGTCGTTCAACATTCTACAAGAACAACTTACCATGGAGTATGATTTCTCTGAAATAATTTTTGTTGAGTGGATAGATTTTAGTTGGGATAGTCGTTCAACATTCTACAAGAACAACTTACCATGGAATATGATTTCTGTGAAATATTTTTTGTTGAGTGGATAGATTTTAGTTGGGGTAGTCGTTCAACATTTTACAAGAACAACGAACCATGGAGTATGACTTCTCTGAAACCATGATAGATTTCAAATCGATCCTGACCAAGATGAGTCTGTGGTGTGAAATAATTTTTGTTGAGTGGATAGATTTTAGTTAGGGGTAGTCGTTCAACATTCTACAAGAACAACGAACCATGGAGTATGATTTCTCTGAAACCATGATAGATTTCAAATCGATCCTGACCAAGATGAGTCTGTGGTGTGAAATAATTTTTGTTGAGTGGATAGATTTTAGTTGGGGTAGTCGTTCAACATTCTACAAGAACAACTTACCATGGAGTATGATTTCTCTGAAATAATTTTTGTTGAGTGGATAGATTTTAGTTGGGGTAGTCGTTCAACATTCTACAAGAACAACTTACCATGGAGTATGATTTCTCTGAAACCATGATAGATTTCAAATCGATCCTGACCAAGATGAGTCTGTGGTGTGAAATAATTTTTGTTGAGTCAATAGATTTTAGTTGAAATAGTCGTTCAACATTCTACAAGAACAACTTACCATGGAGTATGATTTCTCTGAAATAATTTTTGTTGAGTGGATAGATTTTAGTTGGGATAGTCGTTCAACATTCTACAAGAACAACGAAATATGGAGTATGATTTCTCTGAAACCATGATAGATTTCAAATCGATCCTGACCAAGATGAGTCTGTGGTGTGAAATAATTTTTGTTGAGTGGATAGATTTTAGTTGGGGTAGTCGTTCAACATTCTACAAGAACAACGAACCATGGAGTATGATTTCTCTGAAATAATTTTTGTTGAGTGGATAGATTTTAGTTGGGATAGTCGTTCAACATTCTACAAGAACAACTTACCATGGAATATGATTTCTGTGAAATATTTTTTGTTGATTGGATAGATTTTAGTTGGGGTAGTCGTTCAACATTTTACAAGAACAACGAACCATGGAGTATGACTTCTCTGAAACCATGATAGATTTCAAATCGATCCTGACCAAGATGAGTCTGTGGTGTGAAATAATTTTTGTTGAGTGGATAGATTTTAGTTAGGGGTAGTCGTTCAACATTCTACAAGAACAACGAACCATGGAGTATGATTTCTCTGAAACCATGATAGATTTCAAATCGATCCTGACCAAGATGAGTCTGTGGTGTGAAATAATTTTTGTTGAGTGGATAGATTTTAGTTGGGGTAGTCGTTCAACATTCTACAAGAACAACTTACCATGGAGTATGATTTCTCTGAAATAATTTTTGTTGAGTGGATAGATTTTAGTTGGGGTAGTCGTTCAACATTCTACAAGAACAACTTACCATGGAGTATGATTTCTCTAAAACCATGATAGATTTGAAATCAATCCTGACCAAGATGAGTCTGTGGTGTGAAATAATTGTTGTTGAGTGGAAAAATTTTAGTTGGGGTAGTCGTTCAACATTTTACAAGAACAACGAACCATGGAGTATGATTTCTCTGAAATAATTTTTGTTGAGTGGATAGATTTTAGTTGGGGTAGTCGTTCAACATTCTACAAGAACAACTTACCATGGAGTATGATTTCTCTGAAACCATGATAGATTTCAAATCGATCCTGACCAAGATGAGTCTGTGGTGTGATATAATTTTTGTTGAGTGGATAGATTTTAGTTGGGATAGTCGTTCAACATTCTACAAGAACAACTTACCATGGAGTATGATTTCTCTGAAATAATTTTTGTTGAGTGGATAGATTTTAAATGGGATAGTCGTTCAACATTCTACAAGAACAACTTACCATGGAGTATGATTTCTCTGAAATAATTTTTGTTGAGTGGATAGATTTTAGTTGGGGTAGTCGTTCAACATTCTACAAGAACAACTTACCATGGAGTATGATTTCTCTGAAACCATGATAGATTTCAAATCGATCCTGACCAAGATGAGTCTGTGGTGTGAAATAATTTTTGTTGAGTGGATAGATTTTAGTTGGGGTAGTCGTTCAACATTCTACAAGAACAACGAACCATGGAGTATGATTTCTCTGAAATAATTTTTATTGAGTGGATAGATTTTAGTTGGGGTAGTCCTTCAACATTCTACAAGAACAACGAACCATGGAGTATGATTTCTCTGAAACCATGATAGATTTCAAATCGATCCTGACCAAGATGAGTCTGTGGTGTGAAATAATTTTTGTTGAGTGGATAGATTTTAGTTAGGGTAGTCGTTCAAGATTCTACAAGAACAACTTACCATGGACTATGATTTCTCTGAAACCATGATAGATTTCAAATCGATCCTGACCAAGATGAGTCTGTGGTGTGAAATAATTTTTGTTGAGTGGATAGATTTTAGTTGGGGTAGTCGTTCAACATTCTACAAGAACAACTTACCATGGAGTATGATTTCTCTGAAATAATTTTTGTTGAGTATATAGATTTTAGTTGGGGTAGTCGTTCAAGATTTTACAAGAACAACGAACCATGGAGTATGATTTCTCTGAAACCATGATAGATTTCAAATCGATCCTGACCAAGATGAGTCTGTGGTGTGAAATAATTTTTGTTGAGTGGATAGATTTTAGTTGGGGTAGTCGTTCAACATTTTACAAGAACAACGAACCATGGAGTATGATTTCTCTGAAACCATGATAGATTTCAAATCGATCCTGACCAAGATGAGTCTGTGGAGTGAAATAATTTTTGTTAAGTGGATAGATTTTAGTTGGGGTAGTCGTTCAACATTCTACAAGAACAACGAACCATGGAGTATGATTTCTCTGAAACCATGATAGATTTCAAATCGATCCTGACCAAGATGAGTGTGTGGTGTGAAATAATTTTTGTTGAGTGGATAGATTTTAGTTGGGGTAGTCGTTCAACATTCTACAAGAACAACTAACCATGGAGTATGATTTCTCTGAAATAATTTTTGTTGAGTGGATAGATTTTAGTTGGGGTAGTCGTTCAACATTTTACAAGAACAACGAACCATGGAGTATGATTTCTCTGAAACCATGATAGAGTTCAAATCGATCCTGACCAAGATGAGTCTGTGGTGTGAAATAATTTTTGTTGAGTGGATAGATTTTAGTTGGGGTAGTCGTTCAACATTCTACAAGAACAACTTACCATGGAGTATGATTTCTCTGAAATAATTTTTGTTGAGTTAATAGATTTTAGTTGGGGTAGTCGTTCAACATTCTACAAGAACAACGAACCATGGAGTATGATTTCTCTGAAATAATTTTTGTTGAGTGGATAGATTTTAGTTGGGGTAGTCGTTCAACATTCTACAAGAACAACGAACCATGGAGTATGATTTCTCTGAAACCATGATAGATTTCAAATCGATCCTGACCAAGATGAAGTATGATTTCTCTGAAACCATGATAGATTTCAAATCGATCCTGACCAAGATGAGTCTGTGGTGTGAAATAATTTTTGTTGAGTGGATAGATTTTAGTTGGGATAGTCGTTCAACATTCTACAAGAACAACTTACCATGGAGTATGATTTCTCTGAAATAATTTTTGTTGAGTGGATAGATTTTAATTGGGATAGTCGTTCAACATTCTACAAGAACAACTTACCATGGAGTATGATTTCTCTGAAATAATTTCTGTTGAGTGGATAGATTTTAGTTGGGGTAGTCGTTCAACATTCTACAAGAACAACTTACCATGGAGTATGATTTCTCTGAAACCATGATAGATTTCAAATCGATCCTGACCAAGATGAGTCTGTGGTGTGAAATAATTTTTGTTGAGTGGATAGATTTTAGTTGGGGTAGTCGTTCAACATTCTACAAGAACAACGAACCATGAAGTATGATTTCTCTGAAATAATTTTTGTTGAGTGGATAGATTTTAGTTGGGGTAGTCCTTCAACATTCTACAAGAACAACGAACCATGGAGTATGATTTCTCTGAAACCATGATAGATTTCAAATCGATCCTGACCAAGATGAGTCTGTGGTGTGAAATAATTTTTGTTGAGTGGATAGATTTTAGTTAGGGTAGTCGTTCAAGATTCTACAAGAACAACTTACCATGGACTATGATTTCTCTGAAACCATGATAGATTTCAAATCGATCCTGACCAAGATGAGTCTGTGGTGTGAAATAATTTTTGTTGAGTGGATAGATTTTAGTTGGGGTAGTCGTTCAACATTCTACAAGAACAACTTACCATGGAGTATGATTTCTCTGAAATAATTTTTGTTGAGTATATAGATTTTAGTTGGGGTAGTCGTTCAAGATTTTACAAGAACAACGAACCATGGAGTATGATTTCTCTGAAACCATGATAGATTTCAAATCGATCCTGACCAAGATGAGTCTGTGGTGTGAAATAATTTTTGTTGAGCGGATAGATTTTAGTTGGGGTAGTCGTTCAACATTTTACAAGAACAACGAACCATGGAGTATGATTTCTCTGAAACCATGATAGATTTCAAATCGATCCTGACCAAGATGAGTCTGTGGAGTGAAATAATTTTTGTTAAGTGGATAGATTTTAGTTGGGGTAGTCGTTCAACATTCTACAAGAACAACGAACCATGGAGTATGATTTCTCTGAAACCATGATAGATTTCAAATCGATCCTGACCAAGATGAGTGTGTGGTGTGAAATAATTTTTGTTGAGTGGATAGATTTTAGTTGGGGTAGTTGTTCAACATTCTACAAGAACAACGAACCATGGAGTATGATTTCTCTGAAATAATTTTTGTTGAGTGGATAGATTTTAGTTGGGGTAGTCGTTCAACATTTTACAAGAGCAACGAACCATGGAGTATGATTTCTCTGAAACCATGATAGAGTTCAAATCGATCCTGACCAAGATGAGTCTGTGGTGTGAAATAATTTTTGTTGAGTGGATAGATTTTAGTTGGGGTAGTCGTTCAACATTCTACAAGAACAACTTACCATGGAGTATGATTTCTCTGAAATAATTTTTGTTGAGTTAATAGATTTTAGTTGGGGTAGTCGTTCAACATTCTACAAGAACAACGAACCATGGAGTATGATTTCTCTGAAATAATTTTTGTTGAGTGGATAGATTTTAGTTGGGGTAGTCGTTCAACATTCTACAAGAACAACGAACCATGGAGTATGATTTCTCTGAAACCATGATAGATTTCAAATCGATCCTGACCAAGATGAGTCTGTGGTGTGAAATAATTTTTGTTGAGTGGATAGATTTTAGTTAGGGTAGTCGTTCAAGATTCTACAAGAACAACTTACCATGGACTATGATTTCTCTGAAACCATTATAGATTTCAAATCGATCCTGACCAAGATGAGTCTGTGGTGTGAAATAATTTTTGTTGAGTGGATAGATTTTAGTTAGGGGTAGTCGTTCAACATTCTACAAGAACAACGAACCATGGAGTATGATTTCTCTGAAACCATGATAGATTTCAAATCGATCCTGACCAAGATGAGTCTGTGGTGTGAAATAATTTTTGTTGAGTGGATAGATTTTAGTTGGGGTAGTCGTTCAACATTCTACAAGAACAGGGAACCATGGAGTATGATTTCTCTGAAACCATGATAGATTTCAAATCGATCCTGACCAAGATGAGTCTGTGGTGTGAAATAATTTTTGTTGAGTGGATAGATTTTAGTTGGGATAGTCGTTCAACATTCTACAAGAACAACTTACCATGGAGTATGATTTCTCTGAAATAATTTTTGTTGAGTGGATAGATTTTAGTTGGGGTAGTCGTTCAACATTCTACAAGAACAACGAACCATGGAGTATGATTTCTCTGAAACCATGATAGATTTCAAATCGATCCTGACCAAGATGAGTCTGTGGTGTGAAATAATTTTTGTTGAGTGGATAGATTTTAGTTGGGGTAGTCGTTCAACATTCTACAAGAACAACTTACCATGGAGTATGATTTCTCTGAAACCATGATAGATTTCAAATCGATCCTGACCAAGATGAGTCTGTGGTGTGAAATAATTTTTGTTGAGTGGATAGATTTTAGTTGGGGTAGTCGTTCAACATTCTACAAGAACAACTTACCATGGAGTATGATTTCTCTGAAATAATTTTTGTTGAGTGGATAGATTTTAGTTGGGGTAGTCGTTCAACATTCTACAAGAACAACTTACCATGGAGTATGATTTCTCTGAAATAATTTTTGTTGAGTGGATAGATTTTAGTTGGGGTAGTCGTTCAACATTCTACAAGAACAACGAACCATGGAGTATGATTTCTCTGAAATAATTTTTGTTGAGTGGATAGATTTTAGTTGGGGTAGTCGTTCAACATTCTACAAGAACAACGAACCATGGAGTATGATTTCTCTGAAACCATGATAGATTTCAAATCGATCCTGACCAAGATGAGTCTGTGGTGTGAAATAATTTTTGTTGAGTGGATAGATTTTAGTTGGGGTAGTCGTTCAACATTCTACAAGAACAACTTACCATGGAGTATGATTTCTCTGAAATAATTTTTGTTGAGTGGATAGTTTTTAGTTGGGGTAGTCGTTCGACATTCTACAAGAACAACTTACCATGGAGTATGATTTCTCTGAAACCATGATAGGTTTCAAATCGATCCTGACCAAGATGAGTCTGCGGTGTGAAATAATTTTTGTTGAGTGGATAGATTTTAGTTGGGGTAGTCGTTCAACATTCTACAAGAACAACTTACCATTGAGTATGATTTCTCTAAAATAATTTTTGTTGAGTGGATAGATTTTAGTTGGGGTAGTCGTTCAACATTTTACAAGAACAACGAGCCATGGAGTATGATTTCTCTGAAATAATTTTTGTTGAGTGGATAGATTTTAGTTGGGATAGTCGTTCAACATTCTACAAGAACAGCTTACAATGGAGTATGATTTCTCTGAAATAATTTTTGTTGAGTGGATAGATTTTTTGTTGGGGTAGTCGTTCAACATTCTACAAGAACAGCGAACCATGGAGTATGATTTCTCTGAAACCATGATAGATTTCAAATCGATCCTGACCAAGATGAGTCTGTGGTGTGAAATAATTTTTGTTGAGTGGATAGATTTTAGTTGGGGTAGTCGTTCAACATTCTACAAGAACAACTTACCATGGAGTATGATTTCTCTGAAATAATTTTTGTTGAGTTAATAGATTTTAGTTGGGGTAGTCGTTCAACATTCTACAAGAACAACGAACCATGGAGTATGATTTCTCTGAAATAATTTTTGTTGAGTGGATAGATTTTAGTTGGGGTAGTCGTTCAACATTCTACAAGAACAACGAACCATGGAGTATGATTTCTCTGAAACCATGATAGATTTCAAATCGATCCTGACCAAGATGAGTCTGTGGTGTGAAATAATTTTTGTTGAGTGGATAGATTTTAGTTAGGGTAGTCGTTCAAGATTCTACAAGAACAACTTACCATGGACTATGATTTCTCTGAAACCATTATAGATTTCAAATCGATCCTGACCAAGATGAGTCTGTGGTGTGAAATAATTTTTGTTGAGTGGATAGATTTTAGTTAGGGGTAGTCGTTCAACATTCTACAAGAACAACGAACCATGGAGTATGATTTCTCTGAAACCATGATAGATTTCAAATCGATCCTGACCAAGATGAGTCTGTGGTGTGAAATAATTTTTGTTGAGTGGATAGATTTTAGTTGGGGTAGTCGTTCAACATTCTACAAGAACAACGAACCATGGAGTATGATTTCTCTGAAACCATGATAGATTTCAAATCGATCCTGACCAAGATGAGTCTGTGGTGTGAAATAATTTTTGTTGAGTGGATAGATTTTAGTTGGGATAGTCGTTCAACATTCTACAAGAACAACTTACCATGGAGTATGATTTCTCTGAAATAATTTTTGTTGAGTGGATAGATTTTAGTTGGGGTAGTCGTTCAACATTCTACAAGAACAACGAACCATGGAGTATGATTTCTCTGAAACCATGATAGATTTCAAATCGATCCTGACCAAGATGAGTCTGTGGTGTGAAATAATTTTTGTTGAGTGGATAGATTTTAGTTGGGGTAGTCGTTCAACATTCTACAAGAACAACTTACCATGGAGTATGATTTCTCTGAAACCATGATAGATTTCAAATCGATCCTGACCAAGATGAGTCTGTGGTGTGAAATAATTTTTGTTGAGTGGATAGATTTTAGTTGGGGTAGTCGTTCAACATTCTACAAGAACAACTTACCATGGAGTATGATTTCTCTGAAATAATTTTTGTTGAGTGGATAGATTTTAGTTGGGGTAGTCGTTCAACATTCTACAAGAACAACTTACCATGGAGTATGATTTCTCTGAAATAATTTTTGTTGAGTGGATAGATTTTAGTTGGGGTAGTCGTTCAACATTCTACAAGAACAACGAACCATGGAGTATGATTTCTCTGAAATAATTTTTGTTGAGTGGATAGATTTTAGTTGGGGTAGTCGTTCAACATTCTACAAGAACAACGAACCATGGAGTATGATTTCTCTGCAACCATGATAGATTTCAAATCGATCCTGACCAAGATGAGTCTGTGGTGTGAAATAATTTTTGTTGAGTGGATAGATTTTAGTTGGGGTAGTCGTTCAACATTCTACAAGAACAACGAACCATGGAGTATGATTTCTCTGAAACCATGATAGATTTCAAATCGATCCTGACCAAGATGAGTCTGTGGTGTGAAATAATTTTTGTTGAGTGGATAGATTTTAGTTGGGATAGTCGTTCAACATTCTACAAGAACAACTTACCATGGAGTATGATTTCTCTGAAATAATTTTTGTTGAGTGGATAGATTTTAGTTGGGGTAGTCGTTCAACATTCTACAAGAACAACGAACCATGGAGTATGATTTCTCTGAAACCATGATAGATTTCAAATCGATCCTGACCAAGATGAGTCTGTGGTGTGAAATAATTTTTGTTGAGTGGATAGATTTTAGTTGGGGTAGTCGTTCAACATTCTACAAGAACAACTTACCATGGAGTATGATTTCTCTGAAACCATGATAGATTTCAAATCGATCCTGACCAAGATGAGTCTGTGGTGTGAAATAATTTTTGTTGAGTGGATAGATTTTAGTTGGGGTAGTCGTTCAACATTCTACAAGAACAACTTACCATGGAGTATGATTTCTCTGAAATAATTTTTGTTGAGTGGATAGATTTTAGTTGGGGTAGTCGTTCAACATTCTACAAGAACAACTTACCATGGAGTATGATTTCTCTGAAATAATTTTTGTTGAGTGGATAGATTTTAGTTGGGGTAGTCGTTCAACATTCTACAAGAACAACGAACCATGGAGTATGATTTCTCTGAAATAATTTTTGTTGAGTGGATAGATTTTAGTTGGGATAGTCGTTCAACATTCTACAAGAACAACGAACCATGGAGTATGATTTCTCTGCAACCATGATAGATTTCAAATCGATCCTGACCAAGATGAGTCTGTGGTGTGAAATAATTTTTGTTGAGTGGATAGTTTTTAGTTGGGGTAGTCGTTCGACATTCTACAAGAACAACTTACCATGGAGTATGATTTCTCTGAAACCATGATAGGTTTCAAATCGATCCTGACCAAGATGAGTCTGCGGTGTGAAATAATTTTTGTTGAGTGGATAGATTTTAGTTGGGGTAGTCGTTCAACATTCTACAAGAACAACTTACCATGGAGTATGATTTCTCTGAAATAATTTTTGTTGAGTGGATAGATTTTAGTTGGGGTAGTCGTTCAACATTTTACAAGAACAACGAGCCATGGAGTATGATTTCTCTGAAATAATTTTTGTTGAGTGGATAGATTTTAGTTGGGATAGTCGTTCAACATTCTACAAGAACAGCTTACAATGGAGTATGATTTCTCTGAAATAATTTTTGTTGAGTGGATAGATTTTTTGTTGGGGTAGTCGTTCAACATTCTACAAGAACAGCGAACCATGGAGTATGATTTCTCTGAAACCATGATAGATTTCAAATCGATCCTGACCAAGATGAGTCTGTGGTGTGAAATAATTTTTGTTGAGTGGATAGATTTTAGTTGGGGTAGTCGTTCAACATTCTACAAGAACAACTTACCATGGAGTATGATTTCTCTGAAACCATGATAGATTTCAAATCGATCCTGACCAAGATGAGTCTGTGGTGTGAAATAATTTTTTTGAGTGGATAGATTTTAGTTGGGGTAGTCGTTCAACATTCTACAAGAACAACTTACCATGGAGTATGATTTCTCTGAAACCATGATAGATTTCAAATCGATCCTGACCAAGATGAGTCTGTGGTGTGAAACAATTTTTGTTGAGTGGATAGATTTTAGTTGGGGTAGTCGTTCAACATTCTACAAGAACAACTTACCATGGAGTATGATTTCTCAGAAATAATTTTTGTTGAGTGGATAGATTTTAGTTGGGGTAGTCGTTCAACATTTTACAAGAACAACCAACCATGTAGTATGATTTCTCTGAAATAATTTTTGTTGAGTGGATAGATTTTAGTTGGGGTAGTCGTTCAACATTCTACAAGAACAACGAACCATGGAGTATGATTTCTCTGAAACCATGATAGATTTCAAATCGATCCTGACCAAGATGAGTCTGTGGTGTGAAATAATTTTTGTTGAGTGGATAGATTTTAGTTGGGGTAGTCGTTCAACATTCTACAAGAACAACTTACCATGGAGTATGATTTCTCTGAAATAATTTTTGTTGAGTGGATAGATTTTAGTTGGGGTAGTCGTTCAACATTCTACAAGAACAACTTACCATGGAGTATGATTTCTCTGAAATAATTTTTGTTGAGTGGATAGATTTTAGTTGGGGTAGTCGTTCAACATTCTACAAGAACAACGAACCATGGAGTATGATTTCTCTGAAATAATTTTTGTTGAGTGGATAGATTTTAGTTGGGGTAGTCGTTCAACATTCTACAAGAACAACGAACCATGGAGTATGATTTCTCTGCAACCATGATAGATTTCAAATCGATCCTGACCAAGATGAGTCTGTGGTGTGAAATAATTTTTGTTGAGTGGATAGATTTTAGTTGGGGTAGTCGTTCAACATTCTACAAGAACAACTTACCATGGAGTATGATTTCTCTGAAATAATTTTTGTTGAGTGGATAGTTTTTAGTTGGGGTAGTCGTTCGACATTCTACAAGAACAACTTACCATGGAGTATGATTTCTCTGAAACCATGATAGGTTTCAAATCGATCCTGACCAAGATGAGTCTGCGGTGTGAAATAATTTTTGTTGAGTGGATAGATTTTAGTTGGGGTAGTCGTTCAACATTCTACAAGAACAACTTACCATGGAGTATGATTTCTCTGAAATAATTTTTGTTGAGTGGATAGATTTTAGTTGGGGTAGTCGTTCAACATTTTACAAGAACAACGAACCATGGAGTATGATTTCTCTGAAATAATTTTTGTTGAGTGGATAGATTTTAGTTGGGATAGTCGTTCAACATTCTACAAGAACAGCTTACAATGGAGTATGATTTCTCTGAAATAATTTTTGTTGAGTGGATAGATTTTTTGTTGGGGTAGTCGTTCAACATTCTACAAGAACAGCGAACCATGGAGTATGATTTCTCTGAAACCATGATAGATTTCAAATCGATCCTGACCAAGATGAGTCTGTGGTGTGAAATAATTTTTGTTGAGTGGATAGATTTTAGTTGGGGTAGTCGTTCAACATTCTACAAGAACAACTTACCATGGACTATGATTTCTCTGAAACCATGATAGATTTCAAATCGATCCTGACCAAGATGAGTCTGTGGTGTGAAATAATTTTTGTTGAGTGGTTAGATTTTAGTTGGGGTAGTCGTTCAACATTCTACAAGAACAACTTACCATGGAGTATGATTTCTCTGAAACCATGATAGATTTCAAATCGATCCTGACCAAGATGAGTCTGTGGTGTGAAATAATTTTTGTTGAGTGGATAGATTTTAGTTGGGGTAGTCGTTCAACATTCTACAAGAACAACTTACCATGGAGTATGATTTCTCTGAAACCATGATAGATTTCAAATCGATCCTGACCAAGATGAGTCTGTGGTGTGAAATAATTTTTGTTGAGTGGATAGATTTTAGTTGGGGTAGTCGTTCAACATTCTACAAGAACAACTCACCATGGAGTATGATTTCTCAGAAATAATTTTTGTTGAGTGGATAGATTTTAGTTGGGGTAGTCGTTCAACATTTTACAAGAACAACCAACCATGGAGTATGATTTCTCTGAAATAATTTTTGTTGAGTGGATAGATTTTAGTTGGGGTAGTCGTTCAACATTCTACAAGAACAACGAACCATGGAGTATGATTTCTCTGAAACCATGATAGATTTCAAATCGATCCTGACCAAGATGAGTCTGTGGTGTGAAATAATTTTTGGTGAGTGTGTAGAGGTGGGGGTAAGGAGAGGAGGAGGTGATGGATCCTTCGAAGGTATGTTATAGTCCCTATGTAGCAGAGGTGTGGCATGCTTTCGGGATTGCACGGCGACAGCTCGTCGGATTGGGTGGGGTTCTTTCTGCTACTTTCCTACCTACACAATAAAATCATGCCACGTCTCGCATGGATACAATTCATAAATGTATGTTCCACTATGTATGAGAATCGTCTATCAGACCTGTCTAAAGAAGGGTTGCAAACTATCTGAGATAACTCACAAATAGGAGTCAATGAAAGGAACGAAAGGGAAAAGGGAAAAGGAGGGGTTAGGTCAGATGTAGGTGACCTTGCAGCTACATGTATAGACATGCTGCTTTCTTCGGCTATGCCCACCCTCGACGGTTGGTTTATCAACCGACAGCACCATGGCTACCTTACGCCGGAGAAATCTTTTAAGGTAACCCCTAAAGAAAAACAAAATGTTACGCACGATTACCACATTCTATTCACACAATATCTCCTATTATCTCCCACTAATGATTTCTCATAATAACGCGGAATCTACCAAAACAAACAAAACTTGAAACTGTATGATTTAAATTCACTGAACATAGTTTATTAATTCACTAATGCGGATAGAACAATTCCGTTAAGCTTATGCTTATGTGCTTATGCTAATCTTAATGCAGAAATATGAAAAGAGATTATAGAGAGCATGTCTCCCAACATCTGATAACGCGATAGCAGGGTACGTTAAACTAAATCTTAAGAATAAGTGTGTATGGAGTATGTAAGATATTATAAAGTATAAGGATTGTATGAATGATTAAATTATAACTAGATATAAGAATTCAGGAAATATAGTGTTAGAAATTAAGGACTAAAACTAATACTAATAATAGGGTTTTGCCAAAAGAATGTACTAGGAAAATGAATATCAGAGACTTACGGTTTTTACGAGTATAGTATATGTATTTTTTTTTTTTACCAACTATGGTGAAATGATGAAATTTGTGTTCTTGATAATTGTAATTGTATGTTGGATTTGATGATAATTATGTTCTAATCGACGATGGATGACTCCGTTTTGTGCGCACAAATCGTGTGTCGTGTCGGCGATCTGGATCAATTGGTAGCTGGGTAAAATAATGAATTAATGTAATGAATAAATAGTAATATCTTTTCGGCATTACCTGGGGTAGACTTAATCTATGAAAATAATAATAGGTTATTTTAATACTATATAAATCTTAACACTAAACTTAATCTAGTGTATAGTGAGATAATACAGAAGGTGTATTTTAGGGTTATACGTAGGGTGATAACATCATGGTATAAGTGTGTGGGGTTACGTCCGGAGTATGGTTGAAATGGCTAGTTTTCGAGCACATGGTCCAAGCGACAGGCATCATCTTTAGGTCTGTGAAGTCGCCAAGCAGGTGGATGTATGATAGGTTCGGGAGATGTTTGTATGCGTGGTTTCAATGTACAAGTTTGAGGATCGAGGGCTGTTGTGAAACCATGTGGTTTTGTGCACATATAAGAACATACATATGCAATGCGTATGTACATTTACGTCCGGGGTGATCTTTGGATGTATATTAAGGATGGTGGAGTTTCAGCTACGGTGTTACTGCTGGTGTCTTTCAGCTTTCGAGTCCAAGCTTGTGATAAGGTGAAGTGGGAATGCAGCGTACCTTGATGCAGGTAACTTTTCGACGACAAACGCTTCGCAGATGGTGGAATGGATACGGTGCAGTGGGACAAGTGATAATTAAAGTCACTGAATATCGTCCCCACTGGGCACATGCGGTGCTGCAGCGATGAATTGAATGATTTAAATATTTGAATTAAGGTGTTTAATAGGTATACTGAAAACACTATTCTATGTACTAAACTATGTAATTAGGAAGGGTTTGACCCTAACACGCGATATCTTAGAGCCCGCACTCACTACTCACTCACTGCCACTTGTTAATCAAAAAGATCGTGTGCGTCTTGCACATGACTATTTATACAGATGAGGTTATTAACTACATCCTTCGTCAAGTAGGTTGTGTTTCACGAATTTTACAGCGGCTGTTGTATTGGTGGTCGCCATATAACCGAATACATACATTTGTATCGGGTAGATTTAAAATGCACAAAAAAATAATAGAAACAGCCATGTAAGTATTTACAGGGGTACGCTACACCATCATGAATTTTGTCAACACTTGTGTTGTCAAAAGGCATGAAAAACGGACAACTGGAAATTGTATGCAAATTTCTCATGAGTCAGGTGTACTGATACTCGACCCAAGACCCTGTTGTTCTAAGTAAGTCAGAATGTTAGGTTCTTCGTTGCAAAGAGAACACAGACTTAATGTCGTAAATCCTTAGCGTGGTAAACAAAATTATTTTGCCTTGCATGTTTTCAAGTTCGTATAACGATCTTCCAATTTGTCTAACAATGCGACATTTTATGAATTTTTTACAAAGTTTGGAGTTGAAATTCTTCGAGTCATTACTTAGTACAAAATTTCTGCGGTACACTTCCGATCCAGGTTTAAAGATACGAACCGAAGATCTCAAGTTGTAACTCTTTGAATTGCGCTCATAGGCATGTCTTAAATTTTCTTTTACCTTTTCTCTAACAAGTTGTAATGTACTCGATTGGGGTAAGCATTCCATCTCACCATCATTCAATGCTTTTAGCTTCCTAGCGATCTTATACATGCTGGCATGCGATATCATGTGACGTCCGAATAAGGTGAAGAATGGTGACATTCCTGTCGATTGGTGTACGGATGTACACAAGGCTTGTTGAATGAGGGATAGATGAAGATCCCAATCTCTCTGATCATCTTTAAGATAAGTTCTTATGGCGGATAGAATGGACCTGTTTACTCTCTCGGAAGCATTTGCTTGAGGAGAATAAACTGCGTTTTTAATGTGAGTAGTCCCATACTTAGTCAGGAACCGACTGAATTCTTGCGAAACGAATTGTTTGCCGTTGTCGCTGTGCAAAAACTCAGGCACTCCAAATTTTTGAAAAACTTCTTTTTCGAGAAAGTCAATGACCAATTTGGATGTTGCTTTATGCATTGCTTTCAGGAAAACAAATTTAGACATATAATCTACAACAATAAAGATAAAAATATTTCCCCTTTTCGTACGGACATAAGGTCCCATAAAATCTATATATATTTTCTGGAATGGGAGATCTATGTCTTGTTGGGCTCCCATAGGTGGTCTAAGAATAAAGTTTGGTGACTTATTTTCTTTACAAGCTGCACATTTGGTGACATAATTACGCACTTGCGTTACCATATTTGGCCAGTAAAACTTTTCTTTTATTCGTTCAAGGGTTTTATGAATTCCTCCATGAGAACAATTTGGGGGATTATGATTTTGTTCGATGATGGAATTGGTTAGCTGTGTTGGAATCCAAAGTTTCCATTGGTACTGCGGGTTCAAGAAGTCGCTGCCATTTGGAAGGACTCTTTTAAAAACTAAATCATTTTCAATTTTAAGATCAGTCAAATTTTCAAGATTTTCTCGAATGGTTTTTAGGAGATCTAAGTACTCCGCTGACTTAAATTCAGGAGAATTAAAGTCAGGTAAGGCATTATCAGGGCCTGTAGAGGTGATTTGTTCCACGTACACTCGAGACAAGGCGTCAGGTACTAAGTTATGAGCACCTTTTCGATGTTCTATGTTGAAACTGAAGCCTTGTAGTTTCAGAGACCAACGAGCTAGCCGGCCACTAAGGTCTTTCAGATTCATGAGCCACTTAAGGCTCGCATGATCCGTGATGATTGTGAAGGAAGTACCTTCAACGTATGGTCTAAACTTATGAACAGCTTTCACTGCTGCTAAACATTCCAGTTCAGTAACGCTATACTTTTGTTGACAAGCGATTAGCTTTTCCGAAAAGTAGGCAATAGGTTTTTCATGTTGCTCTTCGTCGTATTGAAACAATACACCACCAATGCCTTTTGACGATGCATCGCATTGGATTACAAAATCTTTACAAAAATCGGGATTACTAAGAAGAGGAGCTGAAACTAAGGCTGTCTTCAATGCTTCAAAAGAGATAAGGGCATCCGGAGAAAGTGAAAAGACTTTTCCTTTTTTCAGTGTATCGGTCAAGGGAGTTGCTATTGATGAAAAGTTCCTAATGAATCTGCGGTACCATCCACAAAGACCTAAGAATCTCCTCACTTGTTTCTGAGTGGTTGGAATGGGAAAATCTTTGATTGCCGATACTTTATCTGGATTTGGCTTAATATGTCCTTGTCCAATAATATATCCTAGATAACGTAGCTCTTTAAAACAGAAGAATGATTTCTCTACGTTGATAGTCAGATTAGCTTTCTTCAAGCATTCTGCTACCTGTTCTAAAACGATAAGGTGTTGTTGGAAGTCCGGTGAAATGATCAGGAGGTCGTCTAAGTAAACAAACACGTGTTCCCTAAGTGCGCTGGGGATCACTTTATCCATTAACCGACACATCCTTTGAGGTGCATTACACAACCCAAAAGGCATGACGGTGAATTGGTAAAGAGGTCGACCTGGCACAGTGAATGCGGTTTTTTCCTTCGATTTCTCCTCTAGGGGAATCTGCCAGAAAGCGTCTTTGAGATCCACACTACTAATGTAATGCGTATCTCCTAGTCTGCTGAGAAGACCCTCTATATGAGGTAATGGGTACGCATCTCTCTTGGTGAGAGAGTTCACTTTGCGATAGTCCAAGCATAGTCTGTTCTTACCAGGTTTTCTAATAAGGACTATGGGAGAACTCCAAGCACTATGACTCTCTTCAATGACACCCAATGAGAGCATGCGATCCAGTTCTTCATAGATCAGTTGCTGTATTATTGGTGATATAGGGTAATGGCGCTGCTTTACTGGTTCTGCATCATTGGTGTCTATAATATGTTTTTCGATTGACGTCTTACCTAAGCCGATTTTTACGAAAGATGGAAAATGTGAAATCACTGACTGTAGCTGATGTTCTTGCTCTCTTGTCAATTCATGCATTGGGGGTTTAGGTTTCGTGTTTACAACACAATTCTGGTAACCATCGGCACTAATGAAAACTTCACTAATAATATTTGGAGCGATTTGAAACTTAGACCAAAAATCCACGCCAAGATATAGAGGTTGTACTAACTCCGGGACAAGGTAGAGGTCTAATGTTTCCTTTATATTGTTGTATTCTATGGATACTTTGATACGTCCTATTATATTTTGTCCTTTGCCATCGGCAGTGTTAACTAACGAATTGTATTTAAATATTGGTACACCGAGTTCTTTAACGAGTGTCATGCAATCTTTACCTAAACAAGATATGGATGCACCACTATCTAAAAGTCCATTGATTTCTTTTCCTTGCACTAAAACTTTGGCATAGGGTCTGTTGTCAATGTTGTCTGAAAGAATGGAATCACAGATGAGCTTCCGGTAAGCGCGTCTCTTTCTATACCTTTGTCTAGTTTTAAGTATTTTTAAAGGAATTTTTTGTTGTGAAATGTCTTCTAATCTAAAAATTCGGTTGCGAATCTTATAATATTCATACAGTCTTTGTTTATAACACTTCTTATAAAAAGGAATAGGTTCTGATATTGTAAACTTTTTAGAAGGGATAGAAACAATAGTGTTTGAATTATCAGAATCTCTTTTCATGATTTTAACTTTGCCATATTCATCATTGTCTAAGTCTTGTGAGGCGTTAGTCGAAGCATCTTGTGTTGTTACTCTGGGTTGGTTTGCGTCGAACGCGACTCCCCAGATTTCTTCACGTTCGGTTTCTGGTTTCCCTTTTGTGGCTGACAATTAGGACAATCCAATGCGGTATGGTTTTCAGTACCACATCTATAACAAAATAGTTTTCGAATTGGTAAATTACAATTAATGAAAAGATGACCAAGTTGTTTGCAATTATAACACTTAACATTAGCATTACGGTCATTAGAGCGATCTGGGAATGAAATAGCTGAAATGCTGTCATATGCATCTAAGTTAGGATCAATGCGTCGATCGTCAGTGCAATGGAGTTCGCTTACATTCCTCGGAATGCTAAGACGATTCTGCATAACGTAACGTGACTGAATCATCTTTTCCGTTCGTCTACATTCATCACTGAAGTGCTCGAACGTATTTATTCTCATTGGATATATGAAATTCATGAGACGAGTGTTGATATTATTTCTCAAAATTTTAATGAGATCTTGATCTATTATTGGAACTTTTAATTGACTTTTAAGGTGGACTATAGACTTAAAGAATTCATCAAAGGGTTCATTCGGCATTTGCCGTCGATCCATTAATTGCTTAAGGATCTCAAAATCGTTCTCATATCTCTTAAATTGTTTTAATAGGGCTGCTCGAAGTAGTGGCCAATCAGATCTAGGACTACACCTAAGATGTTGCCAATACCATTCTTGGGCGGATCCTGAGAGTAAGTGATGGAAGTTCCTAATGATCTCTTCCCAAGGACAATTATAATTATTTTTCAAAACTTCAACTCGAAAGACGAAATCTTCGATCGACATGCCTTTGGCGGAATCGTCGAATCTTATACCCCAACGATCTAATTCAAATCGTCGTCTATTGTTTGGTCTATTGACATGATAATCAAACTGACGCTGCCTCTGTGCATTTGCATTTGAGCGAGCATTATTCTCCGAAAGGTTATGAAACTGATTATGTTCATGTGGTAAACGATTTCTAAATTGTGAACTAGTGGATAAATCTACAGAATGAAGAGAATAGTTCTCTTCCGGGACGGAATCATAGTGATTTGGTGCAGGCTGAGAAACATAATTCCTACCTTGTGAAGTGTTTTCAATTAGAATATGCTTCATACGCTGTTCTACATTTTGTTTAATCAAACTTGGTAGGTCTCTAAGTAGTGAACTTTGCAAATCAGTTAGGCTAGCATCGACCACTCTCTTTATGTGTGAATGGAGATGACTAGTTGACAGCTGTTGTTGTGAACTTATATGTGTATTACTTTTACCACCTACTGCAGAAGACCTGTGATAAGTGTCATTGACATTCAAAACAGTGCGATCAGCTGGTTCGTCGCTAAAAATAGACATGATAGGGACTGCTGAAGTAGCGGTTGTAGTTGTAGTAATTGGACTAGTGGTGACATTCGTAAATATGATAGGTCTGGGTGTAAATAAAGCAACGGTTTCATTGATAACTTGTGTTGTACTTCTATCAAGGTTGGTATTCTTCTCTTGTTGAGGAGAATGACGTACAGGTTTACTGTAACTTGCGCGAGAGAAGGCTATGGGCGAGTCAGAGGTTGCATGTAGATTACTCTGCGATCGAGTTTGCATGGTCCGGTTAGCATCTAAAGCGGAATTTCTGTTTTGTTTTGGAATAGCTCCAGTGCTCTGCTTCTGACTATTGCTCATGTCGTAATCTAATTAAACTAAATTTAAATCTAAAGATGTGAGATAGATAAACAAAACTAAATGGATCTTAACTATAAGCTCATACTATAACTGGGAAATGTTAAGGTGATATGTATGTGAAAAGATTGAAGTAATTTTGCGTAACGTAATTTAGATAGAAGGATAAAAGTAATGGAGGAACTAGACAGGCTGTATGCACAAAAGGTGTTGTATAAACTTAAGCATTGAATGTTAAGGCATCTTCCTGTGGCTACTTGAACATAAACCATCTAGGTTGTGAATGTAAGGACTCATAGGTGAACTTCCTTAACTGCTAATGCGTGTGTCTACGTCGACTCAGAAATCAAAAAAAAAATATTCTAGTGCAACTAATTTGTATGACGTATAGCCTTTCAAAATCAGGACTCCTAGAACACTTGTGAAGATAAAAGGTTCTGACGTATCTGCCAAAAGATATAATGTGCATAAAAAATATTGTTGACGTTTAAAGTTTTTGCAGCTATTTAAATTTAAATTGCAACTATTGAGCTAGGTGGTGAGCTTCTATTAAAATGTATTTGTTAATTAGTTGCTGAAAAATAATTGTTTGGAACCGATAAGATTGAGAATAACCAGGCTGTTAGGTTAGACAAAGGTGGTAGTGTCTTTGACTCGTATTTTGGATTGACTTTCTATTTCGGTCAGGGGTTTTATTGCTCGATTGCCTTTATAGGGTCGGCTGGCTTTCTTTATCGTTTCGGCCCCACGTTGGGCGCCTATTATGTAAAGGTGGGGGTAAGGAGAGGAGGAGGTGATGGACGGAATCTACCAAAACAAACAAAACTTAAAACTGTATGATTTAAATTCACTGAACATAGTTTATTAATTCACTAATGCGGATAGAACAATTCCGTTACGCTTATGCTTATGTGCTTATGCTAATCTTAATGCAGAAATATGAAAAGAGATTATAGAGAGCATGTCTCCCAACATCTGATAACGCGATAGCAGGGTACGTTAAACTAAATCTTAAGAATAAGTGTGTATGGAGTATGTAAGATATTATAAAGTATAAGGATTGTATGAATGATTAAATTATAACTAGATATAAGAATTCAGGAAATATAGAGTTAGAAATTAAGTACTAAAACTAATACTAATGATAGGGTTTTGCCAAAAGAATGTACTAGGAAAATGAATATCAGAGACTTACGGTTTTTACGAGTATAGTATATGTATTTTTTTTTTTTTTACCAACTATGGTGAAATGATGAAATTTGTGTTCTTGATAATTGTAATTGTATGTTGGATTTGATAATAATTATGTTCTAATCGACGATGGATGACTCCGTTTTGTGCGCACAAATCGTGTGTCGTGTCGGCGATCTGGATCAATTGGTAGCTGGGTAAAATAATGAATTAATGTAATGAATAAATAGTAATATCTTTTCGGCATTACCTGGGGTAGACTTAATCTATGAAAATAATAATAGGTTATTTTAATACTATATAAATCTTAACGCTAAACTTAATCTAGTGTATAGTGAGATAATACAGAAGGTATATTTTAGGGTTATACGTAGGGTGATAACATCATGGTATAAGTGTATGGGGTTACGTCCGGAGTATGGTTGAAATGGCTAGTTTTCGAGCACATGGTCCAAGCGACAGGCATCATCTTTAGGTCTGTGAAGTCGCCAAGCAGGTGGATGTATGATAGGTTCGGGAGATGTTTGTATGCGTGGTTTCAATGTACAAGTTTGAGGATCGAGGGCTGTTGTGAAACCATGTGGTTTTGTGCACATATAAGAACATACATATGCAATGCGTATGTACATTTACGTCCGGGGTGATCTTTGGATGTATATTAAGGATGGTGGAGTTTCAGCTACGGTGTTACTGCTGGTGTCTTTCAGCTTTCGAGTCCAAGCTTGTGATAAGGTGAAGTGGGAATGCAGCGTACCTTGATGCAGGTAACTTTTCGACGACAAACGCTTCGCAGATGGTGGAATGGATACGGTGCAGTGGGACAAGTGATAATTAAAGTCACTGAATATCGTCCCCACTGGGCACATGCGGTGCTGCAGCGATGAATTGAATGATTTAAATATTTGAATTAAGGTGTTTAATAGGTATACTGAAAACACTATTCTATGTACTAAACTATGTAATTAGGAAGGGTTTGACCCTAACACGCGATATCTTAGAGCCCGCACTCACTACTCACTCACTGCCACTTGTTAATCAAAAAGATCGTGTGCGTCTTGCACATGACTATTTATACAGATGAGGTTATTAACTACATCCTTCGTCAAGTAGGTTGTGTTTCACGAATTTTACAGCGGCTGTTGTAGTGGGTGGTCGCCATATAACCGAATACATACATTTGTATCGGGTAGATTTAAAATGCACAAAAAAATAATAGAAACAGCCATGTAAGTATTTACAGGGGTACGCTACATGTGGATAGATTTTAGTTGGGGTAGTCGTTCAACATTCTACAAGAACAACTTACCATGGACTATGATTTCTCTGAAACCATGATAGATTTCAAATCGATCCTGACCAAGATGAGTCTGTGGTGTGAAATAATTTTTGTTGAGTGGATAGATTTTAGTTGGGGTAGTCGTTCAACATTCTACAAGAACAACTTACCATGGAGTATGATTTCTCTGAAATAATTTTTGTTGAGTGGATAGATTTTAGTTGGGGTAGTCGCTCAACATTTTACAAGAACAACGAACCATGGAGTATGATTTCTCTGAAACCATGATAGATTTCAAATCGATCCTGACCAAGATGAGTCTGTGGTGTGAAATAATTTTTGTTGAGTGGATAGATTTTAGTTGGGATAGTCGTTCAACATTCTACAAGAACAACGAACCATGGAGTATGATTTCTCTGAAACCATGATAGATTTCAAATCGATCCTGACCAAGATGAGTCTGTGGTGTGAAATAATTTTTGTTGAGTGGATAGATTTTAGTTGGGGTAGTCGTTCAACATTCTACAAGAACAACTTACCATGGACTATGATTTCTCTGAAATAATTTTTGTTGAGTGGATAGATTTTAGTTGGGGTAGTCGTTCAACATTCTACAAGAACAACGAACCATGGAGTATGATTTCTCTGAAACCATGATAGATTTCAAATCGATCCTGACCAAGATGAGTCTGTGGTGTGAAATAATTTTTGTTGAGTGGATAGATTTTAGTTGGGGTAGTCGTTCAACATTCTACAAGAACAACTTACCATGGACTATGATTTCTCTGAAATAATTTTTGTTGAGTGGATAGATTTTAGTTGGGATAGTCGTTCAACATTCTACAAGAACAACTTACCATGGACTATGATTTCTCTGAAACCATGATAGATTTCAAATCGATCCTGACCAAGATGAGTCTGTGGTGTGAAATAATTTTTGTTGAGTGGATAGATTTTAGTTGGGATAGTCGTTCAACATTCTACAAGAACAACGAACCATGGAGTATGATTTCTCTGAAACCGTGATAGATTTCAAATCGATCCTGACCAAGATGAGTCTGTGGTGTGAAATAATTTTTGTTGAGTGAATAGATTTTAGTTGGGGTAGTCGTTCAACATTCTACAAGAACAACTTACCATGGAGTATGATTTCTCTGAAACCATTATAGATTTCAAATCGATCCTGACCAAGATGAGTCTGTGGTGTGAAATAATTTTTGTTGAGTGGATAGATTTTAGTTGGGGTAGTCGTTCAACATTCTACAAGAACAACTTACCATGGAGTATGATTTCTCTGAAACCATGATAGATTTCAAATCGATCCTGACCAAGATGAGTCTGTGGTGTAAAATAATTTTTGTTGAGTGGATAGATTTTAGTTGGGGTAGTCGTTCAACATTCTACAAGAACAACGACCCATGGACTATGATTTCTCTGAAATAATTTTTGTTGAGTGGATAGATTTTAGTTGGGGTAGTCGTTCAACATTCTACAAGAACAACGAACCATGGAGTATGATTTCTCTGCAACCATGATAGATTTCAAATCGATCCTGACCAAGATGAGTCTGTGGTGTGAAATAATTTTTGTTGAGTGGATAGATTTTAGTTGGGGTAGTCGTTCAACATTCTACAAGAACAACTTATCATGGACTATGATTTCTCTGAAACCATGATAGATTTCAAATCGATCCTGACCTAGATGAGTCTGTGGTGTGAAATAATTTTTGTTGAGTGGATAGATTTTAGTTGGGGTAGTCGTTCAACATTCTACAAGAACAACTTACCATGGAGTATGATTTCTCTGAAATAATTTTTGTTGAGTGGATAGATTTTAGTTGGGATAGTCGTTCAACATTCTACAAGAACAACTTACCATGGAGTATGATTTCTCTGAAACCATGATAGATTTCAAATCGATCCTGACCAAGATGAGTCTGTGGTGTGAAATAATTTTTGTTGAGTGGATAGATTTTAGTTGGGGTAGTCGTTCAACATTTTACAAGAACAACGAACCATGGAGTATGATTTCTCTGAAACCATGATAGATTTCAAATCGATCCTGACCAAGATGAGTCTGTGGTGTGAAATAATTTTTGTTGAGTGGATAGATTTTAGTTGGGATAGTCGTTCAACATTCTACAAGAACAACTTACCATGGAGTATGATTTCTCTGAAATAATTTTTGTTGAGTGGATAGATTTTAGTTGGGATAGTCGTTCAACATTCTACAAGAACAACTTACCATGGAGTATGATTTCTCTGAAACCATGATAGATTTCAAATCGATCCTGACCAAGATGAGTCTGTGGTGTGAAATAATTTTTGTTGAGTGGATAGATTTTAGTTGGGGTAGTCGTTCAACATTTTACAAGAACAACGAACCATGGAGTATGATTTCTCTGAAACCATGATAGATTTCAAATCGATCCTGACCAAGATGAGTCTGTGGTGTGAAATAATTTTTGTTGAGTGGATAGATTTTAGTTGGGGTAGTCGTTCAACATTTTACAGGAACAACGAACCATGGAGTATGATTTCTCTGAAACCATGATAGATTTCAAATCGATCCTGACCAAGATGAGTCTGTGGTGTGAAATAATTTTTGTTGAGTGGATAGATTTTAGTTGGGGTAGTCGTTCAACATTTTACAAGAACAACGAACCATGGAGTATGATTTCTCTGAAACCATGATAGATTTCAAATCGATCCTGACCAAGATGAGTCTGTGGTGTGAAATAATTTTTGTTGAGTGGATAGATTTTAGTTGGGGTAGTCGTTCAACATTCTATAAGAACAACGAACCATGGAGTATGATTTCTCTGAAATAATTTTTGTTGAGTGGATAGATTTTAGTTGGGATAGTCGTTCAACATTCTACAAGAACAACTTACCATGGAGTATGATTTCTCTGAAACCATGATAGATTTCAAATCGATCCTGACCAAGATGAGTCTGTGGTGTGAAATAATTTTTGTTGAGTGGATAGATTTTAGTTGGGGTAGTCGTTCAACATTTTACAAGAACAACTTACCATGGAGTATGATTTCTCTGAAATAATTTTTGTTGAGTGGATAGATTTTAGTTGGGGTAGTCGTTCAACATTCTACAAGAACAACGAACCATGGAGTATGATTTCTCTGCAACCATGATAGATTTCAAATCGATCCTGACCAAGATGAGTCTGTGGTGTGAAATAATTTTTGTTGAGTGGATAGATTTTAGTTGGGGTAGTCGTTCAACATTCTAAAAGAACAACTTACCATGGAGTATGATTTCTCTGAAATAATTTTTGTTGAGTGGATAGTTTTTAGTTGGGGTAGTCGTTCGACATTCTACAAGAACAACTTACCATGGAGTATGATTTCTCTGAAACCATGATAGGTTTCAAATCGATCCTGACCAAGATGAGTCTGCGGTGTGAAATAATTTTTGTTGAGTGGATAGATTTTAGTTGGGGTAGTCGTTCAACATTTTACAAGAACAACGAACCATGGAGTATGATTTCTCTGAAACCATGATAGATTTCAAATCGATCCTGACCAAGATGAGTCTGTGGTGTGAAATAATTTTTGTTGAGTGGATAGATTTTAGTTGTGGTAGTCGTTCAACATTCTACAAGAACAACTTACCATGGAGTATGATTTCTCTGAAATAATTTTTGTTGAGTGGATAGATTTTAGTTGGGGTAGTCGTTCAACATTCTACGAGAACAACTTACCATGGAGTATGATTTCTCCCAAATAATTTTTGTTGAGTGGATAGATTTTAGTTGGGGTAGTCGTTCAACATTCTACACGAACAACTTACCATCTAGTATGATTTCTCTGAAATAATTTTTGTTGAGTGGATAGATTTTAGTTGGGGTAGTCGTTCAACATTCTCTGAAACCATGATAGATTTCAAATCGATCCTGACCAAGATGAGTCTGTGGTGTGAAATAATTTTTGTTGAGTGGATAGATTTTAGTTGGGGTAGTCGTTCAACATTCTACAAGAACAACTTACCATGGACTATGGTTTCCCTGAAATAATTTTTGTTGAGTGGATAGATTTTAGTTGGGGTAGTCGTTCAACATTCTACAAGAACAACTTACCATGGAGTATGATTTCTCTGAAATAATTTTTGTTGAGTGGATAGATTTTAGTTGGGATAGTCGTTCAACATTTTACAAGAACAACTTACCATGGAGTATGATTTCTCTGAAATAATTTTTGTTGAGTGGATAGATTTTAGTTGGGATAGTCGTTCAACATTCTACAAGAACAACGATGATTTCTCTGAAACCATGAAAGATTTCAAATCGATCCTGACCAAGATGAGTCTGTGGTGTGAAATAATTTTTGTTGAGTGGATAGATTTTAGTTGGGATAGTCGTTCAACATTCTACAAGAACAACGAACCATGGAGTATGATTTCTCTGAAACCATGATAGATTTCAAATCGATCCTGACCAAGATGAGTCTGTGGTGTGAAATAATTTTTGTTGAGTGAATAGATTTTAGTTGGGGTAGTCGTTCAACATTCTACAAGAACAACTTACCATGGAGTATGATTTCTCTGAAACCATTATAGATTTCAAATCGATCCTGACCAAGATGAGTCTGTGGTGTGAAATAATTTTTGTTGAGTGGATAGATTTTAGTTGGGGTAGTCGTTCAACATTCTACAAGAACAACTTACCATGGAGTATGATTTCTCTGAAACCATGATGGATTTCAAATCGATCCTGACCAAGATGAGTCTGTGGTGTGAAATAATTTTTGTTGAGTGGATAGATTTTAGTTGGGGTACTCGTTCAACATTCTACAAGAACAACGAACCATGGAGTATGATTTCTCTGAAATAATTTTTGTTGAGTGGATAGATTTTAGTTGGGGTAGTCGTTCAACATTCTACAAGAACAACGAACCATGGAGTATGATTTCTCTGCAACCATGATAGATTTCGAATCGATCCTGACCAAGATGAGTCTGTGGTGTGAAATAATTTTTGTTGAGTGGATAGATTTTAGTTGGGGTAGTCGTTCAACATTCTACAAGAACAACTTATCATGGACTATGATTTCTCTGAAACCATGATAGATTTCAAATCGATCCTGACCAAGATGAGTCTGTGGTGTGAAATAATTTTTGTTGAGTGGATAGATTTTAGTTGGGGTAGTCGTTCAACATTCTACAAGAACAACTAACCATGGAGTATGATTTCTCTGAAATAATTTTTGTTGAGTGGATAGATTTTAGTTGGGATAGTCGTTCAACATTCTACAAGAACAACTTACCATGGAGTATGATTTCTCTGAAACCATGATAGATTTCAAATCGATCCTGACCAAGATGAGTCTGTGGTGTGAAATAATTTTTGTTGAGTGGATAGATTTTAGTTGGGGTAGTCGTTCAACATTTTACAAGAACAACGAACCATGGAGTATGATTTCTCTGAAACCATGATAGATTTCAAATCGATCCTGACCAAGATGAGTCTGTGGTGTGAAATAATTTTTGTTGAGTGGATAGATTTTAGTTGGGATAGTCGTTCAACATTCTACAAGAACAACTTACCATGGAGTATGATTTCTCTGAAATAATTTTTGTTGAGTGGATAGATTTTAGTTGGGATAGTCGTTCAACATTCTACAAGAACAACTTACCATGGAGTATGATTTCTCTGAAACCATGATAGATTTCAAATCGATCCTGACCAAGATGAGTCTGTGGTGTGAAATAATTTTTGTTGAGTGGATAGATTTTAGTTGGGGTAGTCGTTCAACATTTTACAAGAACAACGAACCATGGAGTATGATTTCTCTGAAACCATGATAGATTTCAAATCGATCCTGACCAAGATGAGTCTGTGGTGTGAAATAATTTTTGTTGAGTGGATAGATTTTCGTTGGGGTAGTCGTTCAACATTTTACTAGAACAACGAACCATGGAGTATGATTTCTCTGAAACCATGATAGATTTCAAATCGATCCTGACCAAGATGAGTCTGTGGTGTGAAATAATTTTTGTTGAGTGGATAGATTTTAGTTGTGGTAGTCGTTCAACATTCTACAAGAACAACTTACCATGGAGTATAATTTCTCTGAAATAATTTTTGTTAAGTGGATAGATTTTAGTTGGGGTAGTCGTTCAACATTCTACAAGAACAACTTACCATGGAGTATGATTTCTCTGAAATAATTTTTGTTGAGTGGATAGATTTTAGTTGGGGTAGTCGTTCAACATTCTCTGAAACCATGATAGATTTCAAATCGATCCTGACCAAGATGAGTCTGTGGTGTGAAATAATTTTTGTTGAGTGGATAGATTTTAGTTGGGGTAGTCGTTCAACATTCTACAAGAACAACTTACCATGGACTATGGTTTCCCTGAAATAATTTTTGTTGAGTGGATAGATTTTAGTTGGGGTAGTCGTTCAACATTCTACAAGAACAACTTACCATGGAGTATGATTTCTCTGAAATAATTTTTGTTGAGTGGATAGATTTTAGTTGGGATAGTCGTTCAACATTCTACAAGAACAACGATGATTTCTCTGAAACCATGAAAGATTTCAAATCGATCCTGACCAAGATGAGTCTGTGGTGTGAAATAATTTTTGTTGAGTGGATAGATTTTAGTTGGGGTAGTCGTTCAACATTCTACAAGAACAACGAACCATGGAGTATGATTTCTCTGAAACCATGATAGATTTCAAATCGATCCTGACCAAGATGAGTCTGTGGTGTGAAATAATTTTTGTTGAGTGGATAGATTTTAGTTGGGGTAGTCGTTCAACATTCTACAAGAACAACTTACCATGGAGTATGATTTCTCTGAAATAATTTTTGTTGAGTGGATAGATTTTAGTTGGGGTAGTCGTTCAACATTCTACAAGAACAACGAACCATGGAGAATGATTTCTCTGCAACCATGATAGATTTCAAATCGATCCTGACCAAGATGAGTCTGTGGTGTGAAATAATTTTTGTTGAGTGGATAGATTTTAGTTGGGGTAGTCGTTCAACATTCTACAAGAACAACTTACCATGGAGTATGATTTCTCTGAAACCATGATAGATTTCAAATCGATCCTGACCAAGATGAGTCTGTGGTGTGAAATAATTTTTGTTGAGTGGATAGATTTTAGTTGGGATAGTCGTTCAACATTTTACAAGAACAAGGAACCATGGAGTATGATTTCTCTGAAACCATGATAGATTTCAAATCGATCCTGACCAAGATGAGTCTGTGGTGTGAAATAATTTTTGTTGAGTGGATAGATTTTAGTTGGGGTAGTCGTTCAACATTCTACAAGAACAACTTACCATGGAGTATGATTTCTCTGAAACCATGATAGATTTCAAATCGATCCTGACCAAGATGAGTCTGTGGTGTGAAATAATTTTTGTTGAGTGGATAGATTTTAGTTGGGGTAGTCGTTCAACATTCTACAAGAACAACGAACCATGGAGTATGATTTCTCTGAAATAATTTTTGTTGAGTGGATAGATTTTAGTTGGGGTATAAGTTCAACATTCTACAAGAACAACTTACCATGGACTATGATTTCTCTGAAACCATGATAGATTTCAAATCGATCCTGACCAAGATGAGTCTGTGGTGTGAAATAATTTTTGTTGAGTGGATAGATTTTAGTTGGGGTAGTCGTTCAACATTTTACAAGAACAACGAACCATGGAGTATGATTTCTCTGAAACCATGATAGATTTCAAATCGATCCTGACCAAGATGAGTCTGTGGTGTGAAATAATTTTTGTTGAGTGGATAGATTTTAGTTGGGGTAGTCGTTCAACATTCTACAAGAACAACGAACCATGGAGAATGATTTCTCTGCAACCATGATAGATTTCAAATCGATCCTGACCAAGATGAGTCTGTGGTGTGAAATAATTTTTGTTGAGTGGATAGATTTTAGTTGGGGTAGTCGTTCAACATTCTACAAGAACAACTTACCATGGAGTATGATTTCTCTGAAACCATGATAGATTTCAAATCGATCCCGACCAAGATGAGTCTGTGGTGTGAAATAATTTTTGTTGAGTGGATAGATTTTAGTTGGGATAGTCGTTCAACATTTTACAAGAACAATTAACCATGGAGTATGATTTCTCTGAAACCATGATAGATTTCAAATCGATCCTGACCAAGATGAGTCTGTGGTGTGAAATAATTTTTGTTGAGTGGATAGATTTTAGTTGGGGTAGTCGTTCAACATTCTACAAGAACAACTTACCATGGAGTATGATTTCTCTGAAACCATGATAGATTTCAAATCGATCCTGACCAAGATGAGTCTGTGGTGTGAAATAATTTTTGTTGAGTGGATAGATTTTAGTTGGGGTAGTCGTTCAACATTCTACAAGAACAACGAACCATGGAGTATGATTTCTCTGAAATAATTTTTGTTGAGTGGATAGATTTTAGTTGGGGTAGTCGTTCAACATTCTACAAGAACAACGAACCATGGAGTATGATTTCTCTGAAATAATTGTTGTTGAGTGGATAGATTTTAGTTGGGGTAGTCGTTCAACATTCTACAAGAACAACGAACCATGGAGTATGATTTCTCTGAAACCATGATAGATTTCAAATCGATCCTGACCAAGATGAGTCTGTGGTGTGAAATAATTTTTGTTGAGTGGATAGATTTTAGTTGTGATAGTCGTTCAACATTTTACAAGAACAACGAACCATGGAGTATGATTTCTCTGAAACCATGATAGATTTCAAATCGATCCTGACCAAGATGAGTCTGTGGTGCGAAATAATTTTTGTTGAGTGGATAGATTTTAGTTGGGATAGTCGTTCAACATTCTACAAGAACAACGAACCATGGAGTATGATTTCTCTGAAACCATGATAGATTTCAAATCGATCCTGACCAAGATGAGTCTGTGGTGTGAAATAATTTTTGTTGAGTGGATAGATTTTAATTGGGGTAGTCGTTCAACATTCTACAAGAACAACGAACCATAGAGTATGATTTCTCTGAAATAATTTTTGTTGAGTGGATACATTTTAGTTGGGGTAGTCGTTCAACATTCTACAAGAACAACTTACCATGGACTATGATTTCTCTGAAATAATTTTTGTTGAGTGGATAGATTTTAGTTAGGGTAGTCGTTCAACATTCTACAAGAACAACTTACCATGGAGTATGATTTCTCTGAAACCATGATAGATTTCAAATCGATCCTGACCAAGATGAGTCTGTGGTGTGGAATAATTTTTGTTGAGTGGATAGATTTTAGTTGGGGTAGTCGTTCAACATTCTACAAGAACAACTTACCATGGAGTATGATTTCTCTGAAACCATGATAAATTTCAAATCGATCCTGACCAAGATGAGTCTGTGGTGTGAAATAATTTTTGTTGAGTGGATAGTTTTTGTTGGGGTAGTTGTTCAACATTCTACAAGAACAACTTAAAATGGAGTATGATTTCTCTGAAACCATGATAGATTTCAAATCGATCCTGACCAAGATGAGTCTGTGGTGTGAAATAATTTTTGTTGAGTGGATAGATTTTAGTTGGGGTAGTCGTTCAACATTCTACAAGAACAACGAACCATGGAGTATGATTTCTCTGAAATAATTTTTGTTGAGTGGATAGATTTTTGTTGGGGTAGTCGTTCAACATTTTACAAGAACAACGAACCATGGAGTATGATTTCTCTGAAACCATGATAGATTTCAAATCGATCCTGACCAAGATGAGTCTGTGGTGTGAAATAATTTCTGTTGAGTGGATAGATTTTAGTTGGGATATTCGTTCAACATTCTACAAGAACAACGAACCATGGAGTATGATTTCTCTGAAACCATGATAGATTTCAAATCGATCCTGACCAAGATGAGTCTGTGGTGTGAAATAATTTTTGTTGAATGGATAGATTTTAGTTGGGGTAGTCGTTCAACATTCTACAAGAACAACTTACCATGGAGTATGATTTCTCTGAAACCATGATAGATTTCAAATCGATCCTGACCAAGATGAGTCTGTGGTGTGAAATAATTTTTGTTGAGTGGATAGATTTTAGTTGGGGTAGTCGTTCAACATTCTACAAGAACAACGAACCATGGAGTATGATTTCTCTGAAATAATTGTTGTTGAGTGGATAGATTTTAGTTGGGGTAGTCGTTCAACATTCTACAAGAACAACTTACCATGGACTATGATTTCTCTGAAACCATGATAGATTTCAAATCGATCCTGACCAAGATGAGTCTGTGGTGTGAAATAATTTTTGTTGAGTGGATAGATTTTAGTTGGGGTAGTCGTTCAACATTCTACAAGAACAACGAACCATGGAGTATGATTTCTCTGAAATAATTGTTGTTGAGTGGATAGATTTTAGTTGGGGTAGTCGTTCAACATTCTACAAGAACAACGAACCATGGAGTATGATTTCTCTGAAACCATGATAGATTTCAAATCGATCCTGACCAAGATGAGTCTGTGGTGTGAAATAATTTTTGTTGAGTGGATAGATTTTAGTTGGGATAGTCGTTCAACATTTTACAAGAACAACGAACCATGGAGTATGATTTCTCTGAAACCATGATAGATTTCAAATCGATCCTGACCAAGATGAGTCTGTGGTGCGAAATAATTTTTGTTGAGTGGATAGATTTTAGTTGGGATAGTCGTTCAACATTCTACAAGAACAACTTACCATGGAGTATGATTTCTCTGAAATAATTTTTGTTGAGTATATAGATTTTAGTTGGGGTAGTCGTTCAAGATTTTACAAGAACAACGAACCATGGAGTATGATTTCTCTGAAACCATGATAGATTTCAAATCGATCCTGACCAAGATGAGTCTGTGGTGTGAAATAATTTTTGTTGAGTGGATAGATTTTAGTTGGGATAGTCGTTCAACATTCTACAAGAACAACTTACCATGGAGTATGATTTCTCTGAAATAATTTTTGTTGAGTATATAGATTTTAGTTGGGGTAGTCGTTCAAGATTTTACAAGAACAACGAACCATGGAGTATGATTTCTCTGAAACCATGATAGATTTCAAATCGATCCTGACCAAGATGAGTCTGTGGAGTGAAATAATTTTTGTTAAGTGGATAGATTTTAGTTGGGGTAGTCGTTCAACATTCTACAAGAACAACGAACCATGGAGTATGATTTCTCTGAAACCATGATAGATTTCAAATCGATCCTGACCAAGATGAGTGTGTGGTGTGAAATAATTTTTGTTGAGTGGATAGATTTTAGTTGGGGTAGTCGTTCAACATTCTACAAGAACAACGAACCATGGAGTATGATTTCTCTGAAATAATTTTTGTTGAGTGGATAGATTTTAGTTGGGGTAGTCGTTCAACATTTTACAAGAACAAGGAACCATGGAGTATGATTTCTCTGAAACCATGATAGATTTCAAATCGATCCTGACCAAGATGAGTCTGTGGTGTGAAATAATTTTTGTTGAGTGGATAGATTTTAGTTGGGGTAGTCGTTCAACATTCTACAAGAACAACTTACCATGGAGTATGATTTCTCTGAAACCATGATAGATTTCAAATCGATCCTGACCAAGATGAGTCTGTGGTGTGAAATAATTTTTGTTGAGTGGATAGATTTTAGTTGGGGTAGTCGTTCAACATTCTACAAGAACAACGAACCATGGAGTATGATTTCTCTGAAATAATTTTTGTTGAGTGGATAGATTTTAGTTGGGGTAGTTGTTCAACATTCTACAAGAACAACGAACCATGTAGTATGATTTCTCTGAAATAATTGTTGTTGAGTGGATAGATTTTAGTTGGGGTAGTCGTTCAACATTCTACAAGAACAACGAACCATGGAGTATGATTTCTCTGAAACCATGATAGATTTCAAATCGATCCTGACCAAGATGAGTCTGTGGTGTGAAATAATTTTTGTTGAGTGGATAGATTTTAGTTGGGATAGTCGTTCAACATTTTACAAGAACAACGAACCATGGAGTATGATTTCTCTGAAACCATGATAGATTTCAAATCGATCCTGACCAAGATGAGTCTGTGGTGCGAAATAATTTTTGTTGAGTGGATAGATTTTAGTTGGGATAGTCGTTCAACATTCTACAAGAACAACGAACCATGGAGTATGATTTCTCTGAAACCATGATAGATTTCAAATCGATCCTGACCAAGATGAGTCTGTGGTGTGAAATAATTTTTGTTGAGTGGATAGATTTTAATTGGGGTAGTCGTTCAACATTCTACAAGAACAACGAACCATAGAGTATGATTTCTCTGAAATAATTTTTGTTGAGTGGATAGATTTTAGTTGGGGTAGTCGTTCAACATTCTACAAGAACAACTTACCATGGACTATGATTTCTCTGAAATAATTTTTGTTGAGTGGATAGATTTTAGTTAGGGTAGTCGTTCAACATTCTACAAGAACAACTTACCATGGAGTATGATTTCTCTGAAACCATGATAGATTTCAAATCGATCCTGACCAAGATGAGTCTGTGGTGTGGAATAATTTTTGTTGAGTGGATAGATTTTAGTTGGGGTAGTCGTTCAACATTCTACAAGAACAACTTACCATGGAGTATGATTTCTCTGAAACCATGATAAATTTCAAATCGATCCTGACCAAGATGAGTCTGTGGTGTGAAATAATTTTTGTTGAGTGGATAGTTTTTGTTGGGGTAGTTGTTCAACATTCTACAAGAACAACTTAAAATGGAGTATGATTTCTCTGAAACCATGATAGATTTCAAATCGATCCTGACCAAGATGAGTCTGTGGTGTGAAATAATTTTTGTTGAGTGGATAGATTTTAGTTGGGGTAGTCGTTCAACATTCTACAAGAACAACGAACCATGGAGTATGATTTCTCTGAAATAATTTTTGTTGAGTGGATAGATTTTTGTTGGGGTAGTCGTTCAACATTTTACAAGAACAACGAACCATGGAGTATGATTTCTCTGAAACCATGATAGATTTCAAATCGATCCTGACCAAGATGAGTCTGTGGTGTGAAATAATTTCTGTTGAGTGGATAGATTTTAGTTGGGATATTCGTTCAACATTCTACAAGAACAACGAACCATGGAGTATGATTTCTCTGAAACCATGATAGATTTCAAATCGATCCTGACCAAGATGAGTCTGTGGTGTGAAATAATTTTTGTTGAATGGATAGATTTTAGTTGGGGTAGTCGTTCAACATTCTACAAGAACAACTTACCATGGAGTATGATTTCTCTGAAACCATGATAGATTTCAAATCGATCCTGACCAAGATGAGTCTGTGGTGTGAAATAATTTTTGTTGAGTGGATAGATTTTAGTTGGGGTAGTCGTTCAACATTCTACAAGAACAACGAACCATGGAGTATGATTTCTCTGAAATAATTGTTGTTGAGTGGATAGATTTTAGTTGGGGTAGTCGTTCAACATTCTACAAGAACAACGAACCATGGAGTATGATTTCTCTGAAACCATGATAGATTTCAAATCGATCCTGACCAAGATGAGTCTGTGGTGTGAAATAATTTTTGTTGAGTGGATAGATTTTAGTTGGGATAGTCGTTCAACATTTTACAAGAACAACGAACCATGGAGTATGATTTCTCTGAAAGCATGATAGATTTCAAATCGATCCTGACCAAGATGAGTCTGTGGTGCGAAATAATTTTTGTTGAGTGGATAGATTTTAGTTGGGATAGTCGTTCAACATTCTACAAGAACAACGAACCATGGAGTATGATTTCTCTGAAACCATGATAGATTTCAAATCGATCCTGACCAAGATGAGTCTGTGGTGTGAAATAATTTTTGTTGAGTGGATAGATTTTAATTGGGGTAGTCGTTCAACATTCTACAAGAACAACGAACCATAGAGTATGATTTCTCTGAAATAATTTTTGTTGAGTGGATAGATTTTAGTTGGGGTAGTCGTTCAACATTCTACAAGAACAACTTACCATGGACTATGATTTCTCTGAAATAATTTTTGTTGAGTGGATAGATTTTAGTTAGGGTAGTCGTTCAACATTCTACAAGAACAACTTACCATGGAGTATGATTTCTCTGAAACCATGATAGATTTCAAATCGATCCTGACCAAGATGAGTCTGTGGTGTGGAATAATTTTTGTTGAGTGGATAGATTTTAGTTGGGGTAGTCGTTCAACATTCTACAAGAACAACTTACCATGGAGTATGATTTCTCTGAAACCATGATAAATTTCAAATCGATCCTGACCAAGATGAGTCTGTGGTGTGAAATAATTTTTGTTGAGTGGATAGTTTTTGTTGGGGTAGTTGTTCAACATTCTACAAGAACAACTTAAAATGGAATATGATTTCTCTGAAACCATGATAGATTTCAAATCGATCCTGACCAAGATGAGTCTGTGGTGTGAAATAATTTTTGTTGAGTGGATAGATTTTAGTTGGGGTAGTCGTTCAACATTCTACAAGAACAACGAACCATGGAGTATGATTTCTCTGAAATAATTTTTGTTGAGTGGATAGATTTTTGTTGGGGTAGTCGTTCAACATTTTACAAGAACAACGAACCATGGAGTATGATTTCTCTGAAACCATGATAGATTTCAAATCGATCCTGACCAAGATGAGTCTGTGGTGTGAAATAATTTTTGTTGAGTGGATAGATTTTAGTTGGGATAGTCGTTCAACATTCTACAAGAACAACGAACCATGGAGTATGATTTCTCTGAAACCATGATAGATTTCAAATCGATCCTGACCAAGATGAGTCTGTGGTGTGAAATAATTTTTGTTGAATGGATAGATTTTAGTTGGGGTAGTCGTTCAACATTCTACAAGAACAACTTACCATGGAGTATGATTTCTCTGAAACCATGATAGATTTCAAATCGATCCTGACCAAGATGAGTCTGTGGTGTGAAATAATTTTTGTTGAGTGGATAGATTTTAGTTGGGGTAGTCGTTCAACATTCTACAAGAACAACTTACCATGGAGTATGATTTCTCTGAAATAATTTTTGTTGAGTGGATAAATTTTAGTTGGGATAGTCGTTCAACATTTTACAAGAACAGCTTACCATGGAGTATGATTTCTCTGAAACAATGATAGATTTCAAATCGATCCTGACCAAGATGAGTCTGTGGTGTGAAATAATTTTTGTTGAGTGGATAGATTTTAGTTGGGATAGTCGTTCAACATTCTACAAGAACAACTTACCATGGACTATGATTTCTCTGAAATAATTTTTGTTGAGTGGATAGATTTTAGTTGGGGTAGTCGTTCAACATTCTACAAGAACAACTTAACATGGACTATGATTTCTCTGAAACCATGATAGATTTCAAATCGATCCTGACCAAGATGAGTCTGTGGTGTGAAATAATTTTTCTTGAGTGGATAGATTTTAGTTGGGGTAGTCGTTCAACATTCTACAAGAACAACTAACCATGGACTATGATTTCTCTGAAACCATGATAGATTTCAAATCGATCCTGACCAAGATGAGTCTGTGGTGTGAAATAATTTTTGTTGAGTGGATAGATTTTAGTTGGGATAATCGTTCAACATTCTACAAGAACAACGAACCATGGAGTATGATTTCTCTGAAACCATGATAGATTTCAAATCGATCCTGACCAAGATGAGTCTGTGGTTTGAAATAATTTTTGTTGAGTGGATAAATTTTAGTTGGGGTAGTCGTTCAACATTCTACAAGAACAACGAACCATGGAGTATGATTTCTCTGAAATAATTTTTGTTGAGTGGATAGATTTTAGTTGGGGTAGTCGTTCAACATTCTACAAGAACAACTTACCATGGAGTATGGTTTCTCTGAAATAATTTTTGTTGAGTGGACAGATTTTAGTTGGGGTAGTCGTTCAACATTCTACAAGAACAACTTACCATGGAGTATGATTTCTCTGAAACCATGATAGATTTCAAATCGATCCTGAGCAAGATGAGTCTGTGGTGTGAAATAATTTTTGTTGAGTGGATAGATTTTAGTTGGGGTAGTCGTTCAACATTCTACAAGAACAACTTACCATGGAGTATGATTTCTCTGAAACCATGATAGATTTCAAATCGATCCTGACCAAGATGAGTCTGTGGTGTGAAATAATTTTTGTTGAGTGGATAGATTTTAGTTGGGGTAGTCGTTCAACATTCTACAAGAACAACGAACCATGGAGTATGATTTCTCTGAAATAATTTTTGTTGAGTGGATAGATTTTAGTTGGGGTAGTCGTTCAACATTCTACAAGAACAACTTACCATGGACTATGATTTCTCTGAAACCATGATAGATTTCAAATCGATCCTGACCAAGATGAGTCTGTGGTGCGAAATAATTTTTGTTGAGTGGATAGATTTTAGTTGGGATAGTCGTTCAACATTCTACAAGAACAACTTACCATGGAGTATGATTTCTCTGAAACCATGATAGATTTCAAATCGATCCTGACCAAGATGAGTCTGTGGTGTGAAATAATTTTTGTTGAGTGGATAGATTTTAGTTGGGGTAGTCGTTCAACATTCTACAAGAACAACGAACCATAGAGTATGATTTCTCTGAAATAATTTTTGTTGAGTGGATAGATTTTAGTTGGGGTAGTCGTTCAATATTCTACAAGAACAGCTTACCATGGACTATGATTTCTCTGAAATAATTTTTGTTTAGTGGATAGATTGTTGGGGTAGTCGTTCAACATTCTACAAGAACAACTTACCATGGAGTATGATTTCTCTGAAACCATGATAGATTTCAAATCGATCCTGACCAAGATGAGTTTGTGGTGTGAAATAATTTTTGTTGAGTGGATAGATTTTAGTTGGGGTAGTCGTTCAACATTCTACAAGAACAACTTACCATGGAGTATGATTTCTCTGAAACCATGATAAATTTCAAATCGATCCTGACCAAGATGAGTCTGTGGTGTGAAATAATTTTTGTTGAGTGGATAGTTTTTGTTGGGGTAGTTGTTCAACATTCTACAAGAACAACTTACCATGGAGTATGATTTTTCTGAAACCATGATAGATTTCAAATCGACCCTGACCAAGATGAGTCTGTGGTGTGAAATAATTTTTGTTGAGTGGATAGATTTTAGTTGGGGTAGTCGTTCAACATTCTACAAGAACAACGAACCATGGAGTATGATTTCTCTGAAATAATTTTTGTTGAGTGGATAGATTTTAGTTGAGGTAGTCGTTCAACATTTTACAAGAACAACGAACCATGGAGTATGATTTCTCTGAAACCATGATAGATTTCAAATCGATCCTGACCAAGATGAGTCTGTGGTGTGAAATAATTTTTGTTGAGTGGATAGATTTTAGTTGGGATAGTCGTTCAACATTCTACAAGAACAACGAACCATGGAGTATGATTTCTCTGAAACCATGATAGATTTCAAATCGATCCTGACCAAGATGAGTCTGTGGTGTGAAATAATTTTTGTTGAGTATATAGATTTTAGTTGGGGTAGTCGTTCAACATTCTACAAGAACAACTTACCATGGAGTATGATTTCTCTGAAACCATGATAGATTTTAAATCGATCCTGACCAAGATGAGTCTGTGGTGTGAAATAATTTTTGTTGAGTGGATAGATTTTAGTTGGGGTAGTCGTTCAACATTCTACAAGAACAACTTATCATGGACTATGATTTCTCTGAAACCATGATAGATTTCAAATCGATCCTGACCAAGATGAGTCTGTGGTGTGAAATAATTTTTGTTGAGTGGATAGATTTTAGTTGGGGTAGTCGTTCAACATTCTACAAGAACAACTTAATATGGACTATGATTTCTCTGAAACCATGATAGATTTCAAATCGATCCTGACCAAGATGAGTCTGTGGTGTGAAATAATTTTTGTTGAGTATATAGATTTTAGTTGGGGTAGTCGTTCAACATTCTACAAGAACAACTTAATATGGACTATGATTTCTCTGAAACCATGATAGATTTCAAATCGATCCTGACCAAGATGAGTCTGTGGTGTGAAATAATTTTTGTTGAGTGGATAGATTTTAGTTGGGATAGTTGTTCAACATTCTACAAGAACAACGAACCATGTAGTATGATTTCTCTGAAACCATGATAGATTTCAAATCGATCCTGACCAAGATGAGTCTGTGGTGTGAAATAATTTTTGTTGAGTGGATAGATTTTAGTTGGGATAGTCGTTCAACATTCTACAAGAACAACTTAATATGGAGTATGATTTCCCTGAAACCATGATAGATTTCAAATCGATCCTGACCAAGATGAGTCTGTGGTGTGAAATAATTTTTGTTGAGTGGATAGATTTTAGTTGGGGTAGTCGTTCAACATTCTACAAGAACAACGAACCATGGAGTATGATTTCTCTGAAATAATTTTTGTTGAGTGGATAGATTTTAGTTGGGGTAGTCGTTCAACATTCTACAAGAACAACTTACCATGGACTATGATTTCTCTGAAATAATTTTTGTTGAGTGGATAGATTTTAGTTGGGGTAGTCGTTCAACATTCTACAAGAACAACTTACCATGGAGTATGATTTCTCTGAAACCATGATAGATTTCAAATCGATCCTGACCAAGATAAGTCTGTGGTGTGAAATAATTTTTGTTGAGTGGATAGATTTTAGTTGGGATAGTCGTTCAACATTCTACAAGAACAACTTACCATGGAGTATGATTTCTCTGAAACCATGATAGATTTCAAATCGATCCTGACCAAGATGAGTCTGTGGTGTGAAATAATTTTTGTTGAGTGGGTAGATTTTAGTTGGGGTAGTCGTTCAACATTCTACAAGAACAACGAACCATGGAGTATGATTTCTCTGAAATAATTTTTGTTGAGTGGATAGATTTTAGTTGGGGTAGTCGTTCAACATTCTACAAGAACAACTTACCATGGACTATGATTTCTCTGAAATAATTTTTGTTGAGTGGATAGATTTTAGTTGCGGTAGTCGTTCAACATTCTACAAGAACAACTTACCATGGACTATGATTTCTCTGAAATAATTTTTGTTGAGTGGATAGATTTTAGTTGGGATAGTCGTTCAACATTCTACAAGAACAACGAACCATGGAGTATGATTTCTCTGAAACCATGATAGATTTCAAATCGATCCTGAACAAGATGAGTCTGTGGTGTGAAATAATTTTTGTTGAGTGGATAGATTTTAGTTGGGGTAGTCGTTCAACATTCTACAAGAACAACTTATCATGGACTATGATTTCTCTGAAACCGTGATAGATTTCAAATCGATCCTGACCAAGATGAGTCTGTGGTGTGAAATAATTTTTGTTGAGTGGATAGATTTTAGTTGGGGTAGTCGTTCAACATTCTACAAGAACAACTTAATATGGACTATGATTTCTCTGAAACCATGATAGATTTCAAATCGATCCTGACCAAGATGAGTCTGTGGTGTGAAATAATTTTTGTTGAGTGGATAGATTTTAGTTGGGATAGTTGTTCAACATTCTACAAGAACAACGAACCATGTAGTATGATTTCTCTGAAACCATGATAGATTTCAAATCGATCCTGACCAAGATGAGTCTGTGGTGTGAAATAATTTTTGTTGAGTGGATAGATTTTAGTTGGGATAGTCGTTCAACATTCTACAAGAACATCTTAATATGGAGTATGATTTCCCTGAAACCATGATAGATTTCAAATCGATCCTGACCAAGATGAGTCTGTGGTGTGAAATAATTTTTGTTGAGTGGATAGATTTTAGTTGGGGTAGTCGTTCAACATTCTACAAGAACAACGAACCATGGAGTATGATTTCTCTGAAATAATTTTTGTTGAGTGGATAGATTTTAGTTGGGGTAGTCGTTCAACATTCTACAAGAACAACTTACCATGGACTATGATTTCTCTGAAATAATTTTTGTTGAGTGGATAGATTTTAGTTGGGGTAGTCGTTCAACATTCTACAAGAACAACTTACCATGGAGTATGATTTCTCTGAAACCATGATAGATTTCAAATCGATCCTGACCAAGATAAGTCTGTGGTGTGAAATAATTTTTGTTGAGTGGATAGATTTTAGTTGGGATAGTCGTTCAACATTCTACAAGAACAACTTACCATGGAGTATGATTTCTCTGAAACCATGATAGATTTCAAATCGATCCTGACCAAGATGAGTCTGTGGTGTGAAATAATTTTTGTTGAGTGGATAGATTTTAGTTGGGGTAGTCGTTCAACATTCTACAAGAACAACGAACCATGGAGTATGATTTCTCTGAAATAATTTTTGTTGAGTGGATAGATTTTAGTTGGGGTAGTCGTTCAACATTCTACAAGAACAACTTACCATGGACTATGATTTCTCTGAAATAATTTTTGTTGAGTGGATAGATTTTAGTTGCGGTAGTCGTTCAACATTCTACAAGAACAACTTACCATGGAGTATGATTTCTCTGTAACCATGATAGATTTCAAATCGATCCTGACCAAGATGAGTCTGTGGTGTGAAATAATTTTTGTTGAGTGGATAGATTTTAGTTGGGGTAGTCGTTCAACATTCTACAAGAACAACTTACCATGGAGTATGATTTCCCTGAAACCATGATAGATTTCAAGTCGATCCTGACCAAGATGAGTCTGTGGTGTGAAATAATTTTTGTTGAGTGGATAGATTTTAGTTGGGGTAGTCGTTCAACATTCTACAAGAACAACGAACCATGAAGTATGATTTCTCTGAAATAATTTTTGTTGAGTGGATAGATTTTAGTTGGGGTAGTCGTTCAACATTCTACAAGAACAACTTACCATGGACTATGATTTCTCTGAAATAATTTTTGTTGAGTGGATAGATTTTAGTTGGGGTAGTCGTTCAACATTCTACAAGAACAACTTACCATGGAGTATGATTTCTCTGTAACCATGATAGATTTCAAATCGATCCTGACCAAGATGAGTCTGTGGTGTGAAATAATTTTTGTTGAGTGGATAGATTTTAGTTGGGGTAGTCGTTCAACATTCTACAAGAACAACTTACCATGGAGTATGATTTCTCTGTAACAATGATAGATTTCAAATCGATCCTGACCAAGATGAGTCTGTGGTGTGAAATAATTTTTGTTGAGTGGATAGATTTTAGTTGGGGTAGTCGTTCAACATTCTACAAGAACAACTTACCATGGAGTATGATTTCTCTGAAACCATGATAGATTTCAAATCGATCCTGACCAAGATGAGTCTGTGGTGTGAAATAATTTTTGTTCAGTGGATAGATTTTAGTTGGGGTAGTCGTTCAACATTCTACAAGAACAACGAACCATGGAGTATGATTTCTCTGAAATAATTTTTGTTGAGTGGATAGATTTTAGTTGGGGTAGTCGTTCAACATTCTACAAGAACAACTTACCATGGAGTATGATTTCTCTGAAATAATTTTTGTTGAGTGGATAAATATTAGTTGGGGTAGTCGTTCAACATTCTACAAGAACAACTTACCATCTAGTATGATTTCTCTGAAACCATGATAGATTTCAAATCGATCCTGACCAAGATGAGTCTGTGGTGTGAAATAATTTTTGTTGAGTGGATAGATTTTAGTTGGAGTAGTCGTTCAACATTCTACAAGAACAACTTACCATGGAGTATGATTTCTCTGAAACCATGATAGATTTCAAATCGATCCTGACCAAGACGAGTCTGTGGTGTGAAATAATTTTTGTTGAGTGGATAGATTTTAGTTGGGGTAGTCGTTCAACATTCTACAAGAACAACTTACCATGGAGTATGATTTCTCTGAAATAATTTTTGTTGAGTGGATAGATTTTAGTTGGGGTAGTCGTTCAACATTCTACAAGAACAACGAACCATGGAGTATGATTTCTCTGAAATAATTTTTGTTGAGTGGATAGATTTTAGTTTAGATAGTCGTTCAACATTCTACAAGAACAACTTATTATGGACTATGATTTCTCTGAAACCATGATAGATTTCAAATCGATCCTGACCAAGATGAGTCTGTGGTGTGAAATAATTTTTGTTGAGTGGATAGATTTTAGTTAGGTGTAGTCGTTCAACATTCTACAAGAACAACGAACCATGGAGTATGATTTCTCTGAAACCATGATAGATTTCAAATCGATCCTGACCAAGATGAGTCTGTGGTGTGAAATAATTTTTGTTGAGTGGATAGATTTTAGTTAGGGGTAGTCGTTCAACATTCTACAAGAACAACTTAACATGGAGTATGATTTCTCTGAAACCATGATAGATTTCAAATCGATCCTGACCAAGATGAGTCTGTGGTGTGAAATAATTTTTGTTGAGTGGATAGATTTTAGTTGGGGTGGTCGTTCAACATTCTACAAGAACAACTTACCATGGACTATGATTTCTCTGAAATAATTTTTGTTGAGTGGATAGATTTTAGTTGGGATAGTCGTTCAACATTCTACAAGAACAACTTACCATGGAGTATGATTTCTCTGAAATAATTTTTGTTGAGTGGATAGATTTTAGTTGGGGTAGTCGTTCAACATTCTACAAGAACAACTTACCATGGACTATGATTTCTCTGAAACCATGATAGATTTCAAATCGATCCTGACCAAGATGAGTCTGTGGTGTGAAATAATTTTTGTTGAGTGGATAGATTTTAGTTGGGGTAGTCGTTCAACATTCTACAAGAACAACTTACCATGGACTATGATTTCTCTGAAATAATTTTTGTTGAGTGGATAGATTTTAGTTAGGGGTAGTCGTTCAACATTCTACAAGAACAACTTACCATGGACTATGATTTCTCTGAAATAATTTTTGTTGAGTGGATAGATTTTAGTTGGGGTAGTCGTTCAACATTCTACAAGAACAACTTACCATGGAGTATGATTTCTCTGTAACCATGATAGATTTCAAATCGGTCCTGACCAAGATGAGTCTGTGGTGTGAAATAATTTTTGTTGAGTGGATAGATTTTAGTTGGGGTAGTCGTTCAACATTCTACAAGAACAACTTACCATGGAGTATGATTTCTCTGTAACCATGATAGATTTCAAATCGATCCTGACCAAGATGAGTCTGTGGTGTGAAATAATTTTTGTTGAGTGGATAGATTTTAGTTGGGGTAGTCGTTCAACATTCTACAAGAACAACTTACCATGGAGTATGATTTCTCTGAAACCATGATAGATTTCAAATCGATCCTGACCAAGATGAGTCTGTGGTGTGAAATAATTTTTGTTCAGTGGATAGATTTTAGTTGGGGTAGTCGTTCAACATTCTACAAGAACAACGAACCATGGAGTATGATTTCTCTGAAATAATTTTTGTTGAGTGGATAGATTTTAGTTGGGGTAGTCGTTCAACATTCTACAAGAACAACTTACCATGGAGTATGATTTCTCTGAAATAATTTTTGTTGAGTGGATAAATATTAGTTGGGGTAGTCGTTCAACATTCTACAAGAACAACTTACCATCTAGTATGATTTCTCTGAAACCATGATAGATTTCAAATCGATCCTGACCAAGATGAGTCTGTGGTGTGAAATAATTTTTGTTGAGTGGATAGATTTTAGTTGGAGTAGTCGTTCAACATTCTACAAGAACAACTTACCATGGAGTATGATTTCTCTGAAACCATGATAGATTTCAAATCGATCCTGACCAAGACGAGTCTGTGGTGTGAAATAATTTTTGTTGAGTGGATAGATTTTAGTTGGGGTAGTCGTTCAACATTCTACAAGAACAACTTACCATGGAGTATGATTTCTCTGAAATAATTTTTGTTGAGTGGATAGATTTTAGTTGGGGTAGTCGTTCAACATTCTACAAGAACAACGAACCATGGAGTATGATTTCTCTGAAATAATTTTTGTTGAGTGGATAGATTTTAGTTTAGATAGTCGTTCAACATTCTACAAGAACAACTTATTATGGACTATGATTTCTCTGAAACCATGATAGATTTCAAATCGATCCTGACCAAGATGAGTCTGTGGTGTGAAATAATTTTTGTTGAGTGGATAGATTTTAGTTAGGTGTAGTCGTTCAACATTCTACAAGAACAACGAACCATGGAGTATGATTTCTCTGAAACCATGATAGATTTCAAATCGATCCTGACCAAGATGAGTCTGTGGTGTGAAATAATTTTTGTTGAGTGGATAGATTTTAGTTAGGGGTAGTCGTTCAACATTCTACAAGAACAACTTAACATGGAGTATGATTTCTCTGAAACCATGATAGATTTCAAATCGATCCTGACCAAGATGAGTCTGTGGTGTGAAATAATTTTTGTTGAGTGGATAGATTTTAGTTGGGGTGGTCGTTCAACATTCTACAAGAACAACTTACCATGGACTATGATTTCTCTGAAATAATTTTTGTTGAGTGGATAGATTTTAGTTGGGATAGTCGTTCAACATTCTACAAGAACAACTTACCATGGAGTATGATTTCTCTGAAATAATTTTTGTTGAGTGGATAGATTTTAGTTGGGGTAGTCGTTCAACATTCTACAAGAACAACTTACCATGGACTATGATTTCTCTGAAACCATGATAGATTTCAAATCGATCCTGACCAAGATGAGTCTGTGGTGTGAAATAATTTTTGTTGAGTGGATAGATTTTAGTTGGGGTAGTCGTTCAACATTCTACAAGAACAACTTACCATGGACTAAGATTTCTCTGAAATAATTTTTGTTGAGTGGATAGATTTTAGTTAGGGGTAGTCGTTCAACATTCTACAAGAACAACTTACCATGGAGTATGATTTCTCTGAAACCATGATACATTTCAAATCGATCCTGACCAAGATGAGTCTGTGGTGTGAAATAATTTTTGTTGAGTGGATAGATTTTAGTTGGGGTAGTCGTTCAACATTCTACAAGAACAACGAACCACGGAGTATGATTTCTCTGAAATAATTTTTGTTGAGTGGATAGATTTTAGTTAGGATAGTCGTTCAACATTCTACAAGAACAACGAACCATGGAGTATGATTTCTCTGAAATAATTTTTGTTGAGTGGATAGATTTTAGTTGGGGTAGTCGTTCAACATTCTACAAGAACAACGAACCATGGAGTATGATTTCTCTGAAATAATTTTTGTTGAGTGGATAGATTTTAGTTGGGATAGTCGTTCAACATTCTACAAGAACAACTTACCATGGAGTATGATTTCTCTGGAATAATTTTTGTTGAGTGGATAGATTTTAGTTGGGATAGTCGTTCAACATTTTACAAGAACAACTTACCATGGAGTATGATTTCTCTGAAACCATGATAGATTTCAAATCATACCTGACCAAGATGAGTCTGTGGTGTGAAATAATTTTTGTTGAGTGGATAGATTTTAGTTGGGGTAGTCGTTCAACATTCTACAAAAACAACTTACCATGGAGTATGATTTCTCTGAAATAATTTTTGTTGAGTGGATAGATTTTAGTTGGGGTAGTCGTTCAACATTCTACAAGAACAACTTACCATGGAGTATGATTTCTCTGAAATAATTTTTGTTGAGTGGATAGATTTTAGTTGCTGTAGTCGCTCAATATTTTACAAGAACAACGAACCATGGAGTATGATTTCTCTGAAATAATTTTTGTTGAGTGGATAGATTTTAGTTGGGATAGTCGTTCAACATTCTACAAGAACAACGAACCATGGAGTATGATTTCTCTGAAATAAGTTTTGTTGAGTGGATAGATTTTAGTTGGGATAGTCGTTCAACATTCTACAAGAACAACTTACCATGGACTATGATTTCTCTGAAACCATGATAGATTTCAAATCGATCCTGACCAAGATGAGTCTGTGGTGTGAAATAATTTTTGTTGAGTGGATAGATTTTAGTTGGGGTAGTCGTTCAACATTCTACAAGAACAACTTACCATGGACTATGATTTCTCTGAAACCATGATAGATTTCAAATCGATCCTGACCAAGATGAGTCTGTGGTGTGAAATAATTTTTGTTGAGTGGATAGATTTTAGTTGGGATAGTCGTTCAACATTCTACAAGCTCAACGAACCATGGAGTATGATTTCTCTGAAACCATGATAGATTTCAAATCGATCCTGACCAAGATGAGTCTGTGGTGTGAAATAATTTTTGTTGAGTGGATAGATTTTAGTTGGGGTAGTCGTTCAACATTTTACAAGAACAACTTACCATGGAGTATGATTTCTTTGAAATAATTTTTGTTGAGTGGATAGATTTTAGTTGGGATAGTCGTTCAACATTCTACAAGAACAACTTACCATGGAGTATGATTTCTCTGAAATAATTTTTGTTGAGTGGATAGATTTTAGTTGGGGTAGTCGTTCAACATTCTACAAGAACAACGAACCATGGAGTATGATTTCTCTGAAACCATGATAGATTTCAAATCGATCCTGACCAAGATGAGTCTGTGGTGTGAAATAATTTTTGTTGAGTGGATAGATTTTAGTTGGGGTAGTCGTTCAACATTCTACAAGAACAACGAACCATGGAGTATGATTTCTCTGAAACCATGATAGATTTCAAATCGATCCTGACCAAGATGAGTCTGTGGTGTGAAATAATTTTTGTTGAGTGGATAGATTTTAGTTGGGGTAGTCGTTCAACATTCTACAAGAACAACTTACCATGGAGTATGATTTCTCTGAAACCATGATAGATTTCAAATCGATCCTGACCAAGATGAGTCTGTGGTGTGAAATAATTTTTGTTGAGTGGATAGATTTTAGTTGTAGTAGTCGTTCAACATTCTACAAGAACAACTTACCATGGAGTATGATTTCTCTGAAACCATGATAGGTTTCAAATCGATCCTGACCAAGATGAGTCTGTGGTGTGAAATAATTTTTGTTGAGTGGATAGATTTTAGTTGGGATAATCGTTCAACATTCTACAAGAACAACTTAAAATGGAGTATGATTCCTCTGAAATAATTTTTGTTGAGTGGATAGATTTTTGTCGGGGTATTCGTTCAATATTCTACAAGAACAACTTACCATGGAGTATGATTTCTCTGAAATCATTTTTGTTGAGTGGATAGATTTTAGTTGGGATAGTCGTTCAACATTCTACAAGAACAACTTACCATGGACTATGATTTCTCTGAAACCATGATAGATTTCAAATCGATCCTGACCAAGATGAGTCTGTGGTGTGAAATAATTTTTGTTGAGTGGATAGATTTTAGTTGGGGTAGTCGTTCAACATTCTACAAGAACAACTTACTATGGAGTATGATTTCTCTGAAATAATTTTTGTTGAGTGGATAGATTTTAGTTGGGATAGTCGTTCAACATTCTACAAGAACAACTTACCATGGAGTATGAATTCTCTGAAATAATTTTTGTTGAGTGGATAGATTTTAGTTGGGGTAGTCGTTTAACATTCTACAAGAACAACGAACCATGGAGTATGATTTCTCTGCAACCATGATAGATTTCAAATCGATCCTGACCAAGATGAGTCTGTGGTGTGAAATAATTTTTGTTGAGTGGATAGATTTTAGTTGGGATAGTCGTTCAACATTCTACAAGAACAACGAACCATGGAGTATGATTTCTCAGCAACCATGATAGATTTCAAATCGATCCTGACCAAGATGAGTCTGGTGTGAAATAATTTTTGTTGAGTGGATAGATTTTAGTTGGGGTAGTCGTTCAACATTCTACAAGAACAACTTACCATGGACTATGATTTCTCTGAAATAATTTTTGTTGAGTGGATAGATTTTAGTTGGGATAGTCGTTCAACATTCTACAAGAACAACTTACCATGGAGTATGATTTCTCTGAAACCATGATAGATTTCAAATCGATCTTGACCAAGATGAGTCTGTGGTGTGAAATAATTTTTGCTGAGTGGATAGATTTTAGTTGGGGTAGTCGTTCAACATTCTACAAGAACAACTTACCACGGAGTATGATTTCTCTGAAACCATGATAGATTTCAAATCGATCCTGACCAAGATGAGTCTGTGGTGTGAAATAATTTTTGTTGAGTGGATAGATTTTAGTTGGGGTAGTCGTTCAACATTCTACAAGAACAACTTACCATAGAGTATGATTTCTCTGAAATAATTTTTGTTGAGTGGATAGATTTTAGTTGGGATAGTCGTTCAACATTCTACAAGAACAACGAACCATGGAGTATGATTTCTCTGAAACCATGATAGATTTCAAATCGATCCTGACCAAGATGAGTCTGTGGTGTGAAATAATTTTTGTTGAGTGGATAGATTTTAGTTGGGATAGTCGTTCAACATTCTACAAGAACAACGAACCATGGAGTATGATTTCTCTGAAACCATGATAGATTTCAAATCGATCCTGACCAAGATGAGTCTGTGGTGTGAAATAATTTTTGTTGAGTGGATAGATTTTAGTTGGGGTAGTCGTTCAACATTCTACAAGAACAACTTACCATGGAGTATGATTTCTCTGAAACCATGATAGATTTCAAATCGATCCTGACCAAGATGAGTCTGTGGTGTGAAATAATTTTTGTTGAGTGGATAGATTTTAGTTGGGGTAGTCGTTCAACATTCTACAAGAACAACTTACCATGGAGTATGATTTCTCTGAAATAATTTTTGTTGAGTGGATAGATTTTAGTTGGGATAGTCGTTCAACATTCTACAAGAACAACGAACCATGGAGTATGATTTCTCTGAAACCATGATAGACTTCAAATCGATCCTGACCAAGATGAGTCTGTGGTGTGAAATAATTTTTGTTGAGTGGATAGATTTTAGTTGGGGTAGTCGTTCAACATTCTACAAGAACAACGAACCATGGAGTATGATTTATCTGAAACCATGATAGATTTCAAATCGATCCTGACCAAGATGAGTCTGTGGTGTGAAATAATTTTTGTTGAGTGAATAGATTTTAGTTGGGGTAGTCGTTCAACGTTCTACAAGAACAACTTACCATGGACTATGATTTCTCTGAAACCATGATAGATTTCAAATCGATCCTGACCAAGATGAGTCTGTGGTGTGAAATAATTTTTGTTGAGTGGATAGATTTTAGTAGGGGTAGTCGTTCAACATTCTACAAGAACAACTTACCATGGAGTATGATTTCTCTGAAACCATGATAGATTTCAAATCGATCCTGACCAAGATGAGTCTGTGGTGTGAAATAATTTTTGTTGAGTGGATAGATTTTAGTTGGGGTAGTCGTTCAACATTCTACAAGAACAACGAACCATGGAGTATGATTTCTCTGCAACCATGATAGATTTCAAATCGATCCTGACCAAGATGAGTCTGTGGTGTGACATAATTTTTGTTGAGTGGATAGATTTTAGTTGGGGTAGTCGTTCAACATTCTACAAGAACAACTTACCATGGAGTATGATTTCTCTGAAATAATTTTTGTTGAGTGGATAGATTTTAGTTGGGATAAACGTTCAACATTCTACAAGAACAACGAACCATGGAGTATGATTTCTCTGAAACCATGATAGATTTCAAATCGATCCTGACCAAGATGAGTCTGTGGTGTGAAATAATATTTGTTGAGTGGATAGATTTTAGTTGGTTTAGTCGTTCAACATTCTACAAGAACAACGAACCATGGAGTATGATTTCTCTGAAACCATGATAGATTTCAAATCGATCCTGACCAAGATGAGTCTGTGGTGTGAAATAATTTTTGTTGAGTGGATAGATTTTAGTTGGGGTAGTCGTTCAACATTCTACAAGAACAACTTACCATGGACTATGATTTCTCTGAAACCATGATAGATTTCAAATCGATCCTGACCAAGATGAGTCTGTGGTGTGAATTAATTTTTGTTGAGTGGATAGATTTTAGTTGGGGTAGTCGTTCAACATTCTACAAGAACAACTTACCATGGAGTATGATTTCTCTGAAACCATGATAGATTTCAAATCGATCCTGACCAAGATGAGTCTGTGGTGTGAAATAATTTTTGTTGAGTGGATAGATTTTAGTTGGGGTAGTCGTTCAACATTCTACAAGAACAACTTACCATGGAGTATGATTTCTCTGCAACCATGATAGATTTCAAATCGATCCTGACCAAGATGAGTCTGTGGTGTGAAATAATTTTTGTTGAGTGGATAGATTTTAGTTGGGATAGTCGTTCAACATTCTACAAGAACAACTTACCATGGACTATGATTTCTCTGAAACCATGATATATTTCAAATCGATCCTGACCAAGATGAGTCTGTGGTGTGAAATAATTTTTGTTGAGTGGATAGATTTTAGTTGGGATAGTCGTTCAACATTCTACAAGAACAACTTACCATGGACTATGATTTCTCTGAAACCATGATATATTTCAAATCGATCCTGACCAAGATGAGTCTGTGTTGTGAAATAATTTTTGTTGAGTGGATAGATTTTAGTTGGGGTAGTCGTTCAACATTCTACAAGAACAACTTACCATGGACTATGATTTCTCTGAAACCATGATAGATTTCAAATCGATCCTGACCAAGATGAGTCTGTGGTGTGAAATAATTTTTGTTGAGTGGATAGATTTTAGTTGGGATAGTCGTTCAACATTCTACAAGAACAACGAACCATGGAGTATGATTTCTCTGAAACCATGATAGATTTCAAATCGATCCTGACCAAGATGAGTCTGTGGTGTGAAATAATTTTTGTTGAGTGGATAGATTTTAGTTGGGGTAGTCGTTCAACATTCTACAAGAACAACTTACCATGGAGTATGATTTCTCTGAAATAATTTTTGTTGAGTGGATAGATTTTAGTTGGGATAGTCGTTCAACATTCTACAAGAACAACGAACCATGGAGTATGATTTCTCTGCAACCATGATAGATTTCAAATCGATCCTGACCAAGATGAGTCTGTGGTGTGAAATAATTTTTGTTGAGTGGATAGATTTTAGTTGGGGTAGTCGTTCAACATTCTACAAGAACAACTTACCATGGACTATGATTTCTCTGAAATAATTTTTGTTGAGTGGATAGATTTTAGTTGGGATAGTCGTTCAACATTCTACAAGAACAACTTACCATGGAGTATGATTTCTCTGAAATAATTTTTGTTGAGTGGATAGATTTTAGTTGGGATAAACGTTCAACATTCTACAAGAACAACGAACCATGGAGTATGATTTCTCTGAAACCATGATAGATTTCAAATCGATCCTGACCAAGATGAGTCTGTGGTGTGAAATAATTTTTGTTGAGTGGATAGATTTTAGTTGGGGTAGTCGTTCAACATTCTACAAGAACAACTTACCATGGAGTATGATTTCTCTGAAACCATGATAGATTTCAAATCGATCCTGACCAAGATGAGTCTGTGGTGTGAAATAATTTTTGTTGAGTGGATAGATTTTAGTAGGGGTAGTCGTTCAACATTCTACAAGAACAACTTACCATGGAGTATGATTTCTCTGAAACCATGATAGATTTCAAATCGATCCTGACCAAGATGAGTCTGTGGTGTGAAATAATTTTTGTTGAGTGGATAGATTTTAGTTGGGGTAGTCGTTCAACATTCTACAAGAACAACGAACCATGGAGTATGATTTCTCTGCAACCATGATAGATTTCAAATCGATCCTGACCAAGATGAGTCTGTGGTGTGAAATAATTTTTGTTGAGTGGATAGATTTTAGTTGGGATAGTCGTTCAACATTCTACAAGAACAACGAACCATGGAGTATGATTTCTCTGCAACCATGATAGATTTCAAATCGATCCTGACCAAGATGAGTCTGTGGTGTGAAATAATTTTTGTTGAGTGGATAGATTTTAGTTGGGGTAGTCGTTCAACATTCTACAAGAACAACGAACCATGGAGTATGATTTCTCTGCAACCATGATAGATTTCAAATCGATCCTGACCAAGATGAGTCTGTGGTGTGACATAATTTTTGTTGAGTGGATAGATTTTAGTTGGGGTAGTCGTTCAACATTCTACAAGAACAACTTACCATGGAGTATGATTTCTCTGAAATAATTTTTGTTGAGTGGATAGATTTTAGTTGGGATAAACGTTCAACATTCTACAAGAACAACGAACCATGGAGTATGATTTCTCTGAAACCATGATAGATTTCAAATCGATCCTGACCAAGATGAGTCTGTGGTGTGAAATAATATTTGTTGAGTGGATAGATTTTAGTTGGTTTAGTCGTTCAACATTCTACAAGAACAACGAACCATGGAGTATGATTTCTCTGAAACCATGATAGATTTCAAATCGATCCTGACCAAGATGAGTCTGTGGTGTGAAATAATTTTTGTTGAGTGGATAGATTTTAGTTGGGGTAGTCGTTCAACATTCTACAAGAACAACTTACCATGGACTATGATTTCTCTGAAACCATGATAGATTTCAAATCGATCCTGACCAAGATGAGTCTGTGGTGTGAATTAATTTTTGTTGAGTGGATAGATTTTAGTTGGGGTAGTCGTTCAACATTCTACAAGAACAACTTACCATGGAGTATGATTTCTCTGAAACCATGATAGATTTCAAATCGATCCTGACCAAGATGAGTCTGTGGTGTGAAATAATTTTTGTTGAGTGGATAGATTTTAGTTGGGGTAGTCGTTCAACATTCTACAAGAACAACTTACCATGGAGTATGATTTCTCTGCAACCATGATAGATTTCAAATCGATCCTGACCAAGATGAGTCTGTGGTGTGAAATAATTTTTGTTGAGTGGATAGATTTTAGTTGGGATAGTCGTTCAACATTCTACAAGAACAACTTACCATGGACTATGATTTCTCTGAAACCATGATATATTTCAAATCGATCCTGACCAAGATGAGTCTGTGGTGTGAAATAATTTTTGTTGAGTGGATAGATTTTAGTTGGGATAGTCGTTCAACATTCTACAAGAACAACTTACCATGGACTATGATTTCTCTGAAACCATGATATATTTCAAATCGATCCTGACCAAGATGAGTCTGTGTTGTGAAATAATTTTTGTTGAGTGGATAGATTTTAGTTGGGGTAGTCGTTCAACATTCTACAAGAACAACTTACCATGGACTATGATTTCTCTGAAACCATGATAGATTTCAAATCGATCCTGACCAAGATGAGTCTGTGGTGTGAAATAATTTTTGTTGAGTGGATAGATTTTAGTTGGGATAGTCGTTCAACATTCTACAAGAACAACGAACCATGGAGTATGATTTCTCTGAAACCATGATAGATTTCAAATCGATCCTGACCAAGATGAGTCTGTGGTGTGAAATAATTTTTGTTGAGTGGATAGATTTTAGTTGGGGTAGTCGTTCAACATTCTACAAGAACAACTTACCATGGAGTATGATTTCTCTGAAATAATTTTTGTTGAGTGGATAGATTTTAGTTGGGATAGTCGTTCAACATTCTACAAGAACAACGAACCATGGAGTATGATTTCTCTGCAACCATGATAGATTTCAAATCGATCCTGACCAAGATGAGTCTGTGGTGTGAAATAATTTTTGTTGAGTGGATAGATTTTAGTTGGGGTAGTCGTTCAACATTCTACAAGAACAACTTACCATGGACTATGATTTCTCTGAAATAATTTTTGTTGAGTGGATAGATTTTAGTTGGGATAGTCGTTCAACATTCTACAAGAACAACTTACCATGGAGTATGATTTCTCTGAAATAATTTTTGTTGAGTGGATAGATTTTAGTTGGGATAAACGTTCAACATTCTACAAGAACAACGAACCATGGAGTATGATTTCTCTGAAACCATGATAGATTTCAAATCGATCCTGACCAAGATGAGTCTGTGGTGTGAAATAATTTTTGTTGAGTGGATAGATTTTAGTTGGGGTAGTCGTTCAACATTCTACAAGAACAACTTACCATGGAGTATGATTTCTCTGAAACCATGATAGATTTCAAATCGATCCTGACCAAGATGAGTCTGTGGTGTGAAATAATTTTTGTTGAGTGGATAGATTTTAGTAGGGGTAGTCGTTCAACATTCTACAAGAACAACTTACCATGGAGTATGATTTCTCTGAAACCATGATAGATTTCAAATCGATCCTGACCAAGATGAGTCTGTGGTGTGAAATAATTTTTGTTGAGTGGATAGATTTTAGTTGGGGTAGTCGTTCAACATTCTACAAGAACAACGAACCATGGAGTATGATTTCTCTGCAACCATGATAGATTTCAAATCGATCCTGACCAAGATGAGTCTGTGGTGTGAAATAATTTTTGTTGAGTGGATAGATTTTAGTTGGGATAGTCGTTCAACATTCTACAAGAACAACTTACCATGGAGTATGATTTCTCTGAAATAATTTTTGTTGAGTGGATAGATTTTAGTTGGGATAAACGTTCAACATTCTACAAGAAGAACGAACCATGGAGTATGATTTCTCTGAAACCATGATAGATTTCAAATCGATCCTGACCAAGATGAGTCTGTGGTGTGAAATAATATTTGTTGAGTGGATAGATTTTAGTTGGTTTAGTCGTTCAACATTCTACAAGAACAACGAACCATGGAGTATGATTTCTCTGAAACCATGATAGATTTCAAATCGATCCTGACCAAGATGAGTCTGTGGTGTGAAATAATTTTTGTTGAGTGGATAGATTTTAGTTGGGGTAGTCGTTCAACATTCTACAAGAACAACTTACCATGGAGTATGATTTCTCTGCAACCATGATAGATTTCAAATCGATCCTGACCAAGATGAGTCTGTGGTGTGAAATAATTTTTGTTGAGTGGATAGATTTTAGTTGGGATAGTCGTTCAACATTCTACAAGAACAACTTACCATGGACTATGATTTCTCTGAAACCATGATATATTTCAAATCGATCCTGACCAAGATGAGTCTGTGGTGTGAAATAATTTTTGTTGAGTGGATAGATTTTAGTTGGGATAGTCGTTCAACATTCTACAAGAACAACTTACCATGGACTATGATTTCTCTGAAACCATGATATATTTCAAATCGATCCTGACCAAGATGAGTCTGTGTTGTGAAATAATTTTTGTTGAGTGGATAGATTTTAGTTGGGGTAGTCGTTCAACATTCTACAAGAACAACTTACCATGGACTATGATTTCTCTGAAACCATGATAGATTTCAAATCGATCCTGACCAAGCTGAGTCTGTGGTGTGAAATAATTTTTGTTGAGTGGATAGATTTTAGTTGGGATAGTCGTTCAACATTCTACAAGAACAACGAACCATGGAGTATGATTTCTCTGAAACCATGATAGATTTCAAATCGATCCTGACCAAGATGAGTCTGTGGTGTGAAATAATTTTTGTTGAGTGGATAGATTTTAGTTGGGGTAGTCGTTCAACATTCTACAAGAACAACTTACCATGGAGTATGATTTCTCTGAAATAATTTTTGTTGAGTGGATAGATTTTAGTTGGGATAGTCGTTCAACATTCTACAAGAACAACGAACCATGGAGTATGATTTCTCTGCAACCATGATAGATTTCAAATCGATCCTGACCAAGATGAGTCTGTGGTGTGAAATAATTTTTGTTGAGTGGATAGATTTTAGTTGGGGTAGTCGTTCAACATTCTACAAGAACAACTTACCATGGACTATGATTTCTCTGAAATAATTTTTGTTGAGTGGATAGATTTTAGTTGGGATAGTCGTTCAACATTCTACAAGAACAACTTACCATGGAGTATGATTTCTCTGAAATAATTTTTGTTGAGTGGATAGATTTTAGTTGGGATAAACGTTCAACATTCTACAAGAACAACGAACCATGGAGTATGATTTCTCTGAAACCATGATAGATTTCAAATCGATCCTGACCAAGATGAGTCTGTGGTGTGAAATAATTTTTGTTGAGTGGATAGATTTTAGTTGTTGTAGTCGTTCAACATTCTACAAGAACAACTTACCATGGAGTATGATTTCTCTGAAACCATGATAGATTTCAAATCGATCCTGACCAAGATGAGTCTGTGGTGTGAAATAATTTTTGTTGAGTGGATAGATTTTAGTTGGGGTAGTCGTTCAACATTCTACAAAAACAACTTACCATGGAGTATGATTTCTCTGAAATAATTTTTGTTGAGTGGATAGATTTTAGTTGGGATAGTCGTTCAACATTCTACAAGAACAACGAACCATGGAGTATGATTTCTCTGCAACCATGATAGATTTCAAATCGATCCTGACCAAGATGAGTCTGTGGTGTGAAATAATTTTTGTTGAGTGGATAGATTTTAGTTGGGGTAGTCGTTCAACATTCTACAAGAACAACTTACCATGGACTATGATTTCTCTGAAATAATTTTTGTTGAGTGGATAGATTTTAGTTGGGATAGTCGTTCAACATTCTACAAGAACAACTTACCATGGAGTATGATTTCTCTGAAATAATTTTTGTTGAGTGGATAGATTTTAGTTGGGATAAACGTTCAACATTCTACAAGAACAACGAACCATGGAGTATGATTTCTCTGCAACCATGATAGATTTCAAATCGATCCTGACCAAGATGAGTCTGTGGTGTGAAATAATTTTTGTTGAGTGGATAGATTTTAGTTGGGGTAGTCGTTCAACATTCTACAAGAACAACTTACCATGGACTATGATTTCTCTGAAATAATTTTTGTTGAGTGGATAGATTTTAGTTGGGATAGTCGTTCAACATTCTACAAGAACAACTTACCATGGAGTATGATTTCTCTGAAATAATTTTTGTTGAGTGGATAGATTTTAGTTGGGGTAGTCGTTCAACATTCTACAAGAACAACGAACCATGGAGTATGATTTCTCTGAAACCATGATAGATTTCAAATCGATCCTGACCAAGATGAGTCTGTGGTGTGAAATAATTTTTGTTGAGTGGATAGATTTTAGTTGGGGTAGTCGTTCAACATTCTACAAGAGCAACTTACCATGGAGTATGATTTCTCTGAAACCATGATAGATTTCAAATCGATCCTGACCAAGATGAGTCTGTGGTGTGAAATAATTTTTGTTGAGTGGATAGATTTTAGTTCGGGTAGTCGTTCAACATTCTACAAGAACAACGAACCATGGAGTATGATTTCTCTGAAACCATGATAGATTTCAAATCGATCCTGACCAAGATGAGTCTGTGGTGTGAAATAATTTTTGTTGAGTGGATAGATTTTAGTTGGGATAGTCGTTCAACATTCTACAAGAACAACTTACCATGGACTATGATTTCTCTGAAATAATTTTTGTTGAGTGGATAGATTTTAGTTGGGGTAGTCGTTCAACATTCTACAAGAACAACTTACCATGGACTATGATTTCTCTGAAACCATGATAGATTTCAAATCGATCCTGACCAAGATGAGTCTGTGGTGTGAAATAATTTTTGTTGAGTGGATAGATTTTAGTTGGGGTAGTCGTTCAACATTCTACGAGATCAACGAACCATGGAGTATGATTTCTCTGAAACCATGATAGATTTCAAATCGATCCTGACCAAGATGAGTCTGTGGTGTGAAATAATTTTTGTTGAGTGGATAGATTTTAGTTGGGGTAGTCGTTCAACATTCTACAAGAACAACTTACCATGGACTATGATTTCTCTGAAATAATTTTTGTTGAGTGGATAGATTTTAGTTGGGATAAACGTTCAACATTCTACAAGAACAACGAACCATGGAGTATGATTTCTCTGAAACCATGATAGATTTCAAATCGATCCTGACCAAGATGAGTCTGTGGTGTGAAATAATTTTTGTTGAGTGGATAGATTTTAGTTGGGGTAGTCGTTCAACATTCTACAAGAACAACTTACCATGGACTATGATTTCTCTGAAATAATTTTTGTTGAGTGGATAGATTTTAGTTGGGATAGTCGCTCAACATTCTACAAGAACAACTTACCATGGAGTATGATTTCTCTGAAATAATTTTTGTTGAGTGGATAGATTTTAGTTGGGGTAGTCGTTCAACATTCTACAAGAACAACGAACAATGGAGTATGATTTCTCTGAAACCATGATAGATTTCAAATCGATCCTGACCAAGATGAGTCTGTGGTGTGAAATAATTTTTGTTGAGTGGATAGATTTTAGTTGGGGTAGTCGTTCAACATTCTACAAGAACAACTTACCATGGAGTATGATTTCTGTGAAACCATGATAGATTTCAAATCGATCCGGACTAAGATGAGTCTGTGGTGTGAAATAATTTTTGTTGAGTGGATAGATTTTAGTTGGGGTAGTCGTTCAACATTCTACAAGAACAACTTACCATGGAGTATGATTTCTCTGAAATAATTTTTGTTGAGTGGATAGATTTTAGTTGGGATAGTCGTTCAACATTCTACAAGAACAACGAACCATGGAGTATGATTTCTCTGCAACCATGATAAATTTCAAATCGATCCTGACCAAGATGAGTCTGTGGTGTGAAATAATTTTTGTTGAGTGGATAGATTTTAGTTGGGGTAGTCGTTCAACATTCTACAAGAACAACTTACCATGGACTATGATTTCTTTGAAATAATTTTTGTTGAGTGGATAGATTTTAGTTGGGATAGTCGTTCAACATTCTACAAGAACAACTTACCATGGAGTATGATTTCTCTGAAATAATTTTTGTTGAGTGGATAGATTTTAGTTGGGATAAACGTTCAACATTCTACAAGAACAACGAACCATGGAGTATGATTTCTCTGAAACCATGATAGATTTCAAATCGATCCTGACCAAGATGAGTCTGTGGTGTGAAATAATTTTTGTTGAGTGGATAGATTTTAGTTGGGGTAGTCGTTCAACATTCTACAAGAACAACTTACCATGGACTATGATTTCTCTGAAATAATTTTTGTTGAGTGGATAGATTTTAGTTGGGATAGTCGCTCAACATTCTACAAGAACAACTTACCATGGAGTATGATTTCTCTGAAATAATTTTTGTTGAGTGGATAGATTTTAGTTGGGGTAGTCGTTCAACATTCTACAAGAACAACGAACCATGGAGTATGATTTCTCTGAAACCATGATAGATTTCAAATCGATCCTGACCAAGATGAGTCTGTTGTGTGAAATAATTTTTGTTGAGTGGATAGATTTTAGTTGGGGTAGTCGTTCAACATTCTACAAGAACAACTTACCATGGAGTATGATTTCTCTGAAACCATGATAGATTTCAAATCGATCCTGACCAAGATGAGTCTGTGGTGTGAAATAATTTTTGTTGAGTGGATAGGTTTTAGTTCGGGTAGTCGTTCAACATTCTACAAGAACAACGAACCATGGAGTATGATTTCTCTGAAACCATGATAGATTTCAAATCGATCCTGACCAAGATGAGTCTGTGGTGTGAAATAATTTTTGTTGAGTGGATAGATTTTAGTTGGGATAGTCGTTCAACATTCTACAAGAACAACTTACCATGGACTATGATTTCTCTGAAATAATTTTTGTTGAGTGGATAGATTTTAGTTGGGGTAGTCGTTCAACATTCTACAAGAACAACTTACCATGGAGTATGATTTCTCTGAAACCATGATAGATTTCAAATCGATCCTGACCAAGATGAGTCTGTGGTGTGAAATAATTTTTGTTGAGTGGATAGGTTTTAGTTCGGGTAGTCGTTCAACATTCTACAAGAACAACTTACCATGGACTATGATTTCTCTGAAACCATGATAGATTTCAAATCGATCCTGACCAAGATGAGCCTGTGGTGTGAAATAATTTTTGTTGAGTGGATAGATTTTAGTTGGGGTAGTCGTTCAACATTCTACAAGAACAACGAACCATGGAGTATGATTTCTCTGAAACCATGATAGATTTCAAATCGATCCTGACCAAGATGAGTCTGTGGTGTGAAATAATTTTTGTTGAGTGGATAGATTTTAGTTGGAGTAGTCGTTCAGCATTTTACAAGAACAACTTACCATGGAGTATGATTTCTCTGATACCATGATAGATTTCAAATCGATCCTGACCAAGATGAGTCTGTGGTGTGAAATAATTTTTGTTGAGTGGATAGATTTTAGTTGGGGTAGTCGTTCAACATTCTACAAGAACAACTTACCATGGAGTATGATTTCTCTGAAATAATTTTTGTTGAGTTAATAGATTTTAGTTGGGGTAGTCGTTCAACATTTTACAAGAACAACGAACCATGGAGTATGATTTCTCTGAAACCATGATAGATTTCAAATCGATCCTGACCGAGATGAGCCTGTGGTGTGAAATAATTTTTGTTGAGTGGATAGATTTTAGTTGGGGTAGTCGTTCAACATTCTACAAGAACAACGAACCATGGAGTATGATTTTTCTGAAACCATGATAGATTTCAAATCGATCCTGACCAAGATGAGTCTGTGGTGTGAAATAATTTTTGTTGAGTGGATAGATTTTAGTTGGAGTAGTCGTTCAGCATTTTACAAGAACAACTTACCATGGAGTATGATTTCTCTGATACCATGATAGATTTCAAATCGATCCTGACCAAGATGAGTCTGTGGTGTGAAATAATTTTTGTTGAGTGGATAGATTTTAGTTGGGGTAGGCGTTCAACATTCTACAAGAACAACTTACCATGGAGTATGATTTCTCTGAAATAATTTTTGTTGAGTGGATAGATTTTAGTTGGGATAGTCGTTCAACATTCTACAAGAACAACTTACCATGGAGTATGATTTCTCTGAAACCATGATAGATTTCAAATCGATCCTGACCAAGATGAGTCTGTGGTGTGAAATGATTTTTGTTGAGTGGATAGATTTTAGTTGGGGTAGTCGTTCAACATTTTACAAGAACAACGAACCATGGAGTATGATTTCTCTGAAACCATGATAGATTTCAAATCGATCCTGACCAAGATGAGTCTGTGGTGTGAAATAATTTTAGTTGAGTGGATAGATTTTAGTTGGGGTAGTCGTTAAACATTTTACAAGAACAACGAACCATGGAGTATGATTTCTCTGAAACCATAATAGATTTCAAATCGATCCTAACCAAGATGAGTCTGTGGTGTGAAATAATTTTTGTTGAGTGGATAGATTTTAGTTGGGGTAGTCGTTCAACATTCTACAAGAACAACTTACCATGGATTATGATTTCTCTGAAATAATTTTTGTTGAGTGGATAGATTTTAGTTGGGGTAGTCGTTCAACATTCTACAAGAACAAGGAACCATGGAGTATGATTTCTCTGAAACCATGATAGATTTCAAATCGATCCTGACCAAGATGAGTCTGTGGTGTGAAATAATTTTTGTTGAGTGGATAGATTTTAGTTGGGGTAGTCATTCAACATTCTACAAGAACAACTTACCATGGAGTATGATTTCTCTGAAACCATGATAGATTTCAAATCGATCCTGACCAAGATGAGTCTGTGGTGTGAAATAATTTTTGTTGAGTGGATAGATTTTAGTTGCTGTAGTCGTTCAACATTCTACAAGAACAACGAACCATTTAGTATGATTTCTCTGAAATAATTTTTGTTGAGTGGATAGATTTTAGTTGGGATATTCGTTCAACATTCTACAAGAACAACTTACCATGGAGTATGATTTCTCTGAAATAATTTTTGTTGAGTGGATAGATTTTAGTTGGGGTAGTCGTTCAACATTCTACAAGAACAACTTACCATGGAGTATGATTTCTCTGAAATAATTTTTGTTGAGTGGATAGATTTTAGTTGGGATAGTCGTTCAACATTCTACAAGAACAACTTACCATGGAATATGATTTCTCTGAAATATTTTTTGTTGAGTGGATAGATTTTAGTTGGGGTAGTCGTTCAACATTTTACAAGAACAACGAACCATGGAGTATGATTTCTCTGAAACCATGATAGATTTCAAATCGATTGTGACCAAGATAAGTCTGTGGTGTGAAATAATTTTTGTTGAGTGGATAGATTTTAGTTGGGATAGTCGTTCAACATTCTACAAGAACAACGAAATATGGAGTATGATTTCTCTGAAACCATGATAGATTTCAAATCGATCCTGACCAAGATGAGTCTGTGGTGTGAAATAATTTTTGTTGAGTGAATAGATTTTAGTTGGGGTAGTCGTTCAACATTTTACAAGAACAACGAACCATGGAGTATGATTTCTCTGAAACCATGATAGATTTCAAATCGATCCTGACCAAGATGAGTCTGTGGTGTGAAATAATTTTAGCTGAGTGGATAGTTTTTAGTTGGGGTAGTCGTTAAACATTTTACAAGAACAACGAACCATGGAGTATGATTTCTCTGAAACCATAATAGATTTCAAATCGATCCTAACCAAGATGAGTCTGTGGTGTGAAATAATTTTTGTTGTTGGGGTAGTCGTTCAACATTCTACAAGAACAACTTACCATGGATTATGATTTCTCTGAAATAATTTTTGTTGAGTGGATAGATTTTAGTTGGATTAGTCGTTCAACATTCTACAAGAACAACGAACCATGGAGTATGATTTCTCTGAAACCATGATAGATTTCAAATCGATCCTGACCAAGATGAGTCTGTGGTGTGAAATAATTTTTGTTGAGTGGATAGATTTTAGTTGGGGTAGTCGTTCAACATTCTACAAGAACAACGAACCATGGAGTATGATTTCTCTGAAACCATGATAGATTTCAAATCGATCCTGACCAAGATGAGTCTGTGGTGTGAAATAATTTTTGTTGAGTGGATAGATTTTAGTTGGGATAGTCGTTCAACATTCTACAAGAACAACGAAATATGGAGTATGATTTCTCTGAAACCATGATAGATTTCAAATCGATCCTGACCAAGATGAGTCTGTGGTGTGAAATAATTTTTGTTGAGTGCATAGATTTTAGTTGGGGTAGTCGCTCAACATTCTACAAGAACAACGAACCATGGAGTATGATTTCTCTGAAACCATGATAGATTTCAAATCGATCCTGACCAAGATGAGTCTGTGGTGTGAAATAATTTTTGTTGAGTGGATAGATTTTAGTTGGAGTAGTCGTTCAGCATTTTACAAGAACAACTTACCATGGAGTACGATTTCTCTGATACCATGATAGATTTCAAATCGATCCTGACCAAGATGAGTCTGTGGTGTGAAATAATTTTTGTTGAGTGGATAGATTTTAGTTGGGATAGTCGTTCAACATTCTACAAGAACAACGAAATATGGAGTATGATTTCTCTGAAACCATGATAGATTTCAAATCGATCCTGACCAAGATGAGTCTGTGGTGTGAAATAATTTTTGTTGAGTGCATAGATTTTAGTTGCTGTAGTCGTTCAACATTCTACAAGAACAACGAACCATTTAGTATGATTTCTCTGAAATAATTTTTGTTGAGTGGATAGATTTTAGTTGGGGTAGTCGTTCAACATTCTACAAGAACAACTTACCATGGAGTATGATTTCTCTGAAATAATTTTTGTTGAGTGGATAGATTTTAGTTGGGGTAGTCGTTCAACAGTCTACAAGAACAACGAACCATGGAGTATGATTTCTCTGAAACCATGATAGATTTCAAATCGATCCTGACCCAGATGAGTCTGTGGTGTGAAATAATTTTTGTTGAGTGGATAGATTTTAGTTGGGATAGTCGTTCAACATTCTACAAGAACAACGAAATATGGAGTATGATTTCTCTGAAACCATGATAGATTTCAAATCGATCCTGACCAAGATGAGTCTGTGGTGTGAAATAATTTTTGTTGAGTGCATAGATTTTAGTTGGGGTAGTCGCTCAACATTCTACAAGAACAACGAACCATGGAGTATGATTTCTCTGAAACCATGATAGATTTCAAATCGATCCTGACCAAGATGAGTCTGTGGTGTGAAATAATTTTTGTTGAGTGGATAGATTTTAGTTGGAGTAGTCGTTCAGCATTTTACAAGAACAACTTACCATGGAGTACGATTTCTCTGATACCATGATAGATTTCAAATCGATCCTGACCAAGATGAGTCTGTGGTGTGAAATAATTTTTGTTGAGTGGATAGATTTTAGTTGGGGTAGTCGTTCAACATTCTACAAGAACAACTTACCATGGAGTATGATTTCTCTGAAATAATTTTTGTTGAGTGGATAGATTTTAGTTGGGATAGTCATTCAACATTTTACAAGAACAACGAACCATGGAGTATGATTTCTCTGAAACCATGATAGATTTCAAATCGATCCTGACCAAGATGAGCCTGTGGTGTGAAATAATTTTTGTTGAGTGGATAGATTTTAGTTGATGTAGTCGTTCAACATTCTACAAGAACAACGAACCATGGAGTTTGATTTCTCTGAAATCATGATAGATTTCAAATCGATCCTGACCAAGATGAGTCTGTGGTGTGAAATAATTTTTGTTGAGTGGATAGATTTTAGTTGGAGTAGTCGTTCAGCATTTTACAAGAACAACTTACCATGGAGTATGATTTCTCTGATACCATGATAGATTTCAAATCGATCCTGACCAAGATGAGTCTGTGGTGTGAAATAATTTTTGTTGAGTGGATAGATTTTAGTTGGGGTAGGCGTTCAACATTCTACAAGAACAACTTACCATGGAGTATGATTTCTCTGAAATAATTTTTGTTGAGTGGATAGATTTTAGTTGGGATAGTCGTTCAACATTCTGCAAGAACAACTTACCATGGAGTATGATTTCTCTGAAACCATGATAGATTTCAAATCGATCCTGACCAAGATGAGTCTGTGGTGTGAAATAATTTTTGTTGAGTGGATAGATTTTAGTTGGGGTAGTCGTTCAACATTTTACAAGAACAACGAAACATGGAGTATGATTTCTCTGAAACCATGATAGATTTCAAATCGATCCTGACCAAGATGAGTCTGTGGTGTGAAATAATTTTAGTTGAGTGGATAGATTTTAGTTGGGGTAGTCGTTAAACATTTTACAAGAACAACGAACCATGGAGTATGATTTCTCTGAAACCATAATAGATTTCAAATCGATCCTAACCAAGATGAGTCTGTGGTGTGAAATAATTTTTGTTGAGTGGATAGATTTTAGTTGGGGTAGTCGTTCAACATTCTACAAGAACAACTTACCATGGATTATGATTTCTCTGAAATAATTTTTGTTGAGTGGATAGATTTTAGTTGGGGTAGTCGTTCAACATTCTACAAGAACAACGAACCATGGAGTATGATTTCTCTGAAACCATGATAGATTTCAAATCGATCCTGACCAAGATGAGTCTGTGGTGTGAAATAATTTTTGTTGAGTGGATAGATTTTAGTTGGGGTAGTCGTTCAACATTCTACAAGAACAACTTACCATGGAGTATGATTTCTCTGAAACCATGATAGATTTCAAATCGATCCTGACCAAGATGAGTCTGTGGTGTGAAATAATTTTTGTTGAGTGGATAGATTTTAGTTGGGGTAGTCGTTCAACATTCTACAAGAACAACGAACCATTTAGTATGATTTCTCTGAAATAATTTTTGTTGAGTGGATAGATTTTAGTTGGGATATTCGTTCAACATTCTACAAGAACAACTTACCATGGAGTATGATTTCTCTGAAATAATTTTTGTTGAGTGGATAGATTTTAGTTGGGGTAGTCGTTCAACATTCTACAAGAACAACTTACCATGGAGTATGATTTCTCTGAAATAATTTTTGTTGAGTGGATAGATTTTAGTTGGGGTAGTCGTTCAACATTCTACAAGAACAACGAACCATGGAGTATGATTTCTCTGAAACCATGATAGATTTCAAATCGATCCTGACCAAGATGAGTCTGTGGTGTGAAATAATTTTTGTTGAGTGGATAGATTTTAGTTGGGATAGTCGTTCAACATTCTACAAGAACAACGAAATATGGAGTATGATTTCTCTGAAACCATGATAGATTTCAAATCGATCCTGACCAAGATGAGTCTGTGGTGTGAAATAATTTTTGTTGAGTGGATAGATTTTAGTTGGGGTAGTCGTTCAACATTCTACAAGAACAACGAACCATGGAGTATGATTTCTCTGAAACCATGATAGATTTCAAATCGATCCTGACCAAGATGAGTCTGCGGTGTGAAATAATTTTTGTTGAGTGGATAGATTTTAGTTCGGGTAGTCGTTCAACATTCTACAAGAACAACGAACCATGGAGTATGATTTCTCTGAAATAATTTTTGTTCAGTGGATAGATTTTAGTTGGGGTAGTCGTTCAACATTCTACAAGAACAACTTACCATGGAGTATGATTTCTCTGAAACCATGATAGATTTCAAATCGATCCTGACCAAGATGAGTCTGTGGTGTGAAATAATTTCTGTTGAGTGGATAGATTTTAGTTGGGATAGTCGTTCAACATTCTACAAGAACAACTTACCATGGAGTATGATTTCTCTGAAATAATTTTTGTTGAGTGGATAGATTTTAGTTGGGATAGTCGTTCAACATTCTACAAGAACAACTTACCATGGAATATGATTTCTCTGAAATATTTTTTGTTGAGTGGATAGATTTTAGTTGGGGTAGTCGTTCAACATTTTACAAGAACAACGAACCATGGAGTATGATTTCTCTGAAACCATGATAGATTTCAAATCGATCCTGACCAAGATGAGTCTGTGGTGTGAAATAATTTTTGTTGAGTGGATAGATTTTAGTTGGGATAGTCGTTCAACATTCTACAAGAACAACGAAATATGGAGTATGATTTCTCTGAAACCATGATAGATTTCAAATCGATCCTGACCAAGATGAGTCTGTGGTGTGAAATAATTTTTGTTGAGTGGATAGATTTTAGTTGGGGTAGTCGTTCAACATTCTACAAGAACAACTTACCATGGAGTATGATTTCTCTGAAATAATTTTTGTTGAGTGGATAGATTTTAGTTGGGATAGTCGTTCAACATTCTACAAGAACAACTTACCATGGAATATGATTTCTCTGAAATATTTTTTGTTGAGTGGATAGATTTTAGTTGGGGTAGTCGTTCAACATTTTACAAGAACAACGAACCATGGAGTATGATTTCTCTGAAACCATGATAGATTTCAAATCGATCCTGACCAAGATGAGTCTGTGGTGTGAAATAATTTTTGTTGAGTGGATAGATTTTAGTTGAAATAGTCGTTCAACATTCTACAAGAACAACTTACCATGGAGTATGATTTCTCTGAAATAATTTTTGTTGAGTGGATAGATTTTAGTTGGGATAGTCGTTCAACATTCTACAAGAACAACTTACCATGGAATATGATTTCTCTGAAATATTTTTTGTTGAGTGGATAGATTTTAGTTGGGGTAGTCGTTCAACATTCTACAAGAACAACGAACCATGGAGTATGATTTCTCTGAAACCATGATAGATTTCATATCGATCCTGACCAAGATGAGTCTGTGGTGTGAAATAATTTTTGTTGAGTGGATAGATTTTAGTTCGGGTAGTCGTTCAACATTCTACAAGAACAACGAACCATGGAGTATGATTTCTCTGAAATAATTTTTGTTGAGTGGATAGATTTTAGTTGGGGTAGTCGTTCAACATTTTACAAGAACAACGAACCATGGAGTATGATTTCTCTGAAACCATAATAGATTTCAAATCGATCCTAACCAAGATGAGTCTGTGGTGTGAAATAAATTTTGTTGAGTGGATAGATTTTAGTTGGGGTAGTCGTTCAACATTCTACAAGAACAACTTACCATGGATTATGATTTCTCTGAAATAATTTTTGTTGAGTGGATAGATTTTAGTTGGGGTAGTCGTTCAACATTCTACAAGAACAACGAACCATGGAGTATGATTTCTCTGAAACCATGATAGATTTCAAATCGATCCTGACCAAGATGAGTCTGTGGTGTGAAATAATTTTTGTTGAGTGGATAGATTTTAGTTGGGGTAGTCGTTCAACATTCTACAAGAACAACTTACCATGGAGTATGATTTCTCTGAAACCATGATAGATTTCAAATCGATCCTGACCAAGATGAGTCTGTGGTGTGAAATAATTTTTGTTGAGTGGATAGATTTTAGTTGCTGTAGTCGTTCAACATTCTACAAGAACAACGAACCATTTAGTATGATTTCTCTGAAATAATTTTTGTTGAGTGGATAGATTTTAGTTGGGATATTCGTTCAACATTCTACAAGAACAACTTACCATGGAGTATGATTTCTCTGAAATAATTTTTGTTGAGTGGATAGATTTTAGTTGGGGTAGTCGTTCAACATTCTACAAGAACAACGAAATATGGAGTATGATTTCTCTGAAATAATTTTTGTTGAGTGGATAGATTTTAGTTGGGGTAGTCGTTCAACATTCTACAAGAACAACGAACCATGGAGTATGATTTCTCTGAAACCATGATAGATTTCAAATCGATCCTGACCAAGATGAGTCTGTGGTGTGAAATAATTTTTGTTGAGTGGATAGATTTTAGTTGGGATAGTCGTTCAACATTCTACAAGAACAACGAAATATGGAGTATGATTTCTCTGAAACCATGATAGATTTCAAATCGATCCTGACCAAGATGAGTCTGTGGTGTGAAATAATTTTTGTTGAGTGGATAAATTTTAGTTGGGGTAGTCGTTCAACATTCTACAAGAACAACGAACCATGGAGTATGATTTCTCTGAAACCATGATAGATTTCAAATCGATCCTGACCAAGATGAGTCTGTGGTGTGAAATAATTTTTGTTGAGTGGATAGATTTTAGTTCGGGTAGTCGTTCAACATTCTACAAGAACAACGAACCATGGAGTATGATTTCTCTGAAACCATGATAGATTTCAAATCGATCCTGACCAAGATGAGTCTGTGGTGTGAAATAATTTTTGTTGAGTGGATAGATTTTAGTTGAAATAGTCGTTCAACATTCTACAAGAACAACTTACCATGGAGTATGATTTCTCTGAAATAATTTTTGTTGAGTGGATAGATTTTAGTTGGGATAGTCGTTCAACATTCTACAAGAACAACTTACCATGGAATATGATTTCTCTGAAATATTTTTTGTTGAGTGGATAGATTTTAGTTGGGGTAGTCGTTCAACATTTTACAAGAACAACGAACCATGGAGTATGATTTCTCTGAAACCATGATAGATTTCAAATCGATCCTGACCAAGATGAGTCTGTGGTGTGAAATAATTTTTGTTGAGTGGATAGATTTTAGTTGGGATAGTCGTTCAACATTCTACAAGAACAACGAAATATGGAGTATGATTTCTCTGAAACCATGATAGATTTCAAATCGATCCTGACCAAGATGAGTCTGTGGTGTGAAATAATTTTTGTTGAGTTAATAGATTTTAGTTGGGGTAGTCGTTCAACATTCTACAAGAACAACGAACCATGGAGTATGATTTCTCTGAAACCATGATAGATTTCAAATCGATCCTGACCAAGATGAGTCTGTGGTGTGAAATAATTTTTGTTGAGTGGATAGATTTTAGTTGGAGTAGTCGTTCAGCATTTTACAAGAACAACTTACCATGGAGTATGATTTCTCTGATACCATGATAGATTTCAAATCGATCCTGACCAAGATGAGTCTGTGGTGTGAAATAATTTTTGTTGAGTGGATAGATTTTAGTTGGGGTAGGCGTTCAACATTCTACAAGAACAACTTACCATGGAGTATAATTTCTCTGAAATAATTTTTGTTGAGTGGATAGATTTTAGTTGGGATAGTCGTTCAACATTCTACAAGAACAACTTACCATGGAGTATGATTTCTCTGAAACCATGATAGATTTCAAATCGATCCTGACCAAGATGAGTCTGTGGTGTGAAATAATTTTTGTTGAGTAGATTGATAGGTAGTCGTTCAACATTCTACAAGAACAACGAACCATGGAGTATGATTTCTCTGAAATACTTTTTGTTGAGTGGATAGATTTTAGTTGGGGTAGTCGTTCAACATTCTACAAGAACAACTTACCATGGACTATGATTTCTCTGAAATAATTTTTGTTGAGTGGATAGATTTTAGTTGGGATAGTCGTTCAACATTCTACAAGAACAACTTACCATGGACTATGATTTCTCTGAAACCATGATAGATTTCAAATCGATCCTGACCAAGATGAGTCTGTGGTGTGAAATAATTTTTGTTGAGTGGATAGATTTTAGTTGGGATAGTCGTTCAACATTCTACAAGAACAACGAACCATGGAGTATGATTTCTCTGAAACCATGATAGATTTCAAATCGATCCTGACCAAGATGAGTCTGTGGTGTGAAATAATTTTTGTTGAGTGAATAGATTTTAGTTGGGGTAGTCGTTCAACATTCTACAAGAACAACTTACCATGGAGTATGATTTCTCTGAAACCATTATAGATTTCAAATCGATCCTGACCAAGATGAGTCTGTGGTGTGAAATAATTTTTGTTGAGTGGATAGATTTTAGTTGGGGTAGTCGTTCAACATTCTACAAGAACAACTTACCATGGAGTATGATTTCTCTGAAACCATGATAGATTTCAAATCGATCCTGACCAAGATAAGTCTGTGGTGTAAAATAATTTTTGTTGAGTGGATAGATTTTAGTTGGGGTAGTCGTTCAACATTCTACAAGAACAACGAACCATGGACTATGATTTCTCTGAAATAATTTTTGTTGAGTAGATAGATTTTAGTTGGGGTAGTCGTTCAACATTCTACAAGAACAACGAACCATGGAGTATGATTTCTCTGCAACCATGATAGATTTCAAATCGATCCTGACCAAGATGAGTCTGTTGTGTGAAATAATTTTTGTTGAGTGGATAGATTTTAGTTGGGGTAGTCGTTCAACATTCTACAAGAACAACTTACCATGGAGTATGATTTCTCTGAAATAATTTTTGTTGAGTGGATAGATTTTAGTTGGGGTAGTCGTTCAACATTCTACAAGAACAACGAACCATGGAGTATGATTTCTCTGAAACCATGATAGATTTCAAATCGATCCTGACCAAGATGAGTCTGTGGTGTGAAATAATTTTTGTTGAGTGGATAGATTTTAGTTGGGGTAGTCGTTCAACATTCTACAAGAACAACTTACCATGGACTATGATTTCTCTGAAACCATGATAGATTTCAAATCGATCCTGACCAAGATGAGTCTGTGGTGTGAAATAATTTTTGTTGAGTGGATAGATTTTAGTTGGGGTAGTCGTTCAACATTCTACAAGAACAACTTACCATGGAGTATGATTTCTCTGAAATAATTTTTGTTGAGTGGATAGATTTTAGTTGGGGTAGTCGTTCAACATTCTACAAGAACAACGAACCATGGAGTATGATTTCTCTGAAACCATGATAGATTTCAAATCGATCCTGACCAAGATGAGTCTGTGGTGTGAAATAATTTTTGTTGAGTGGATAGATTTTAGTTGGGGTAGTCGTTCAACATTTTACAAGAACAACGAAACATGGAGTATGATTTCTCTGAAACCATGATAGATTTCAAATCGATCCTGACCAAGATGAGTCTGTGGTGTGAAATATTTTTTGTTGAGTGGATAGATTTTAGTTGGGGTAGTCGTTCAACATTTTACAAGAACAACGAACCATGGAGTATGATTTCTCTGAAACCATGATAGATTTCAAATCGATCCTGACCAAGATGAGTCTGTGGTGTGAAATAATTTTTGTTGAGTAGATAGATTTTAGTTGGGGTAGTCGCTCAACATTTTACAAGAACAACGAACCATGGAGTATGATTTCTCTGAAACCATGATAGATTTCAAATCGATCCTGACCAAGATGAGTCTGTGGTGTGAAATAATTTTTGTTGAGTGGATAGATTTTAGTTGGGATAGTCGTTCAACATTCTACAAGAACAACGATCCATGGAGTATGATTTCTCTGAAACCATGATAGATTTCAAATCGATCCTGACCAAGATGAGTCTGTGGTGTGAAATAATTTTTGTTGAGTGGATAGATTTTAGTTGGGGTAGTCGTTCAACATTCTACAAGAACAACTTACCATGGACTATGATTTCTCTGAAATAATTTTTGTTGAGTGGATAGATTTTAGTTGGGGTAGTCGTTCAACATTCTACAAGAACAACGAACCATGGAGTATGATTTCTCTGAAACCATGATAGATTTCAAATCGATCCTGACCAAGATGAGTCTGTGGTGTGAAATAATTTTTGTTGAGTGGATAGATTGTAGTTGGGGTAGTCGTTCAACATTCTACAAGAACAACGAACCATGGAGTATGATTTCTCTGAAATACTTTTTGTTGAGTGGATAGATTTTAGTTGGGGTAGTCGTTCAACATTCTACAAGAACAACTTACCATGGACTATGATTTCTCTGAAATAATTTTTGTTGAGTGGATAGATTTTAGTTGGGATAGTCGTTCAACATTCTACAAGAACAACTTACCATGGACTATGATTTCTCTGAAACCATGATAGATTTCAAATCGATCCTGACCAAGATGAGTCTGTGGTGTGAAATAATTTTTGTTGAGTGGATAGATTTTAGTTGGGATAGTCGTTCAACATTCTACAAGAACAACGAACCATGGAGTATGATTTCTCTGAAACCATGATAGATTTCAAATCGATCCTGACCAAGATGAGTCTGTGGTGTGAAATAATTTTTGTTGAGTGAATAGATTTTAGTTGGGGTAGTCGTTCAACATTCTACAAGAACAACTTACCATGGAGTATGATTTCTCTGAAACCATTATAGATTTCAAATCGATCCTGACCAAGATGAGTCTGTGGTGTGAAATAATTTTTGTTGAGTGGATAGATTTTAGTTGGGGTAGTCGTTCAACATTCTACAAGAACAACTTACCATGGAGTATGATTTCTCTGAAACCATGATAGATTTCAAATCGATCCTGACCAAGATAAGTCTGTGGTGTAAAATAATTTTTGTTGAGTGGATAGATTTTAGTTGGGGTAGTCGTTCAACATTCTACAAGAACAACGAACCATGGACTATGATTTCTCTGAAATAATTTTTGTTGAGTAGATAGATTTTAGTTGGGGTAGTCGTTCAACATTCTACAAGAACAACGAACCATGGAGTATGATTTCTCTGCAACCATGATAGATTTCAAATCGATCCTGACCAAGATGAGTCTGTTGTGTGAAATAATTTTTGTTGAGTGGATAGATTTTAGTTGGGGTAGTCGTTCAACATTCTACAAGAACAACTTACCATGGACTATGATTTCTCTGAAACCATGATAGATTTCAAATCGATCCTGACCAAGATGAGTCTGTGTTGTGAAATAATTTTTGTTGAGTGGATAGATTTTAGTTGGGGTAGTCGTTCAACATTCTACAAGAACAACTTACCATGGAGTATGATTTCTCTGAAATAATTTTTGTTGAGTGGATAGATTTTAGTTGGGATAGTCGTTCAACATTCTACAAGAACAACTTACCATGGAGTATGATTTCTCTGAAACCATGATAGATTTCAAATCGATCCTGACCAAGATGAGTCTGTGGTGTGAAATAATTTTTGTTGAGTGGATAGATTTTAGTTTTGGTAGTCGTTCAACATTTTACAAGAACAACGAACCATGGAGTATGATTTCTCTGAAACCATGATAGATTTCAAATCGATCCTGACCAAGATGAGTCTGTGGTGTGAAATAATTTTTGTTGAGTGGATAGATTTTAGTTGGGGTAGTCGTTCAACATTCTACAAGAACAACTTACCATGGAGTATGATTTCTCTGAAATAATTTTTGTTGAGTGGATAGATTTTAGTTGGGATAGTCGTTCAACATTCTACAAGAACAACTTACCATGGAGTATGATTTCTCTGAAACCATGATAGATTTCAAATCGATCCTGACCAAGATGAGTCTGTGGTGTGAAATAATTTTTGTTGAGTGGATAGATTTTAGTTGGGGTAGTCGTTCAACATTTTACAAGAACAACGAACCATGGAGTATGATTTCTCTGAAACCATGATAGATTTCAAATCGATCCTGACCAAGATGAGTCTGTGGTGTGAAATAATTTTTGTTGATTGGATAGATTTTAGTTGGGGTAGTCGTTCAACATTTTACAAGAACAACGAACCATGGAGTATGATTTCTCTGAAACCATGATAGATTTCAAATCGATCCTGACCAAGATGAGTCTGTGGTGTGAAATAATTTTTGTTGAGTGGATAGATTTTAGTTGGGGTAGTCGTTCAACATTCTACAAGAACAACTTACCATGGAGTATGATTTCTCTGAAACCATGATAGATTTCAAATCGATCCTGACCAAGATGAGTCTGTGGTGTGAAATAATTTTTGTTGAGTGGATAGATTTTAGTTGGGGTAGTCGTTCAACATTCTACAAGAACAACGAACCATGGAGTATGATTTCTCTGAAATAATTTTTGTTGAGTGGATAGATTTTAGTTGGGATAGTCGTTCAACATTCTACAAGAACAACTTACCATGGAGTATGATTTCTCTGAAACCATGATAGATTTCAAATCGGTCCTGACCAAGATGAGTCTGTGGTGTGAAATAATTTTTGTTGAGTGGATAGATTTTAGTTGGGGTAGTCGTTCAACATTTTAGAAGAACAACGAACCATGGAGTATGATTTCTCTGAAACCATGATAGATTTCAAATCGATCCTGACCAAGATGAGTCTGTGGTGTGAAATAATTTTTGTTGAGTGGATAGATTTTAGTTGGGGTAGTCGTTCAACATTCTACAAGAACAACTTACCATGGAGTATGATTTCTCTGAAATAATTTTTGTTGAGTGGATAGATTTTAGTTGGGGTAGTCGTTCAACATTCTACAAGAACAACTTACCATGGAGTATGATTTCTCCCAAATAATTTTTGTTGAGTGGATAGATTTTAGTTGGGGTAGTCGTTCAACATTCTACAAGAACAACTTACCATCTAGTATGATTTCTCTGAAATAATTTTTGTTGAGTGGATAGATTTTAGTTGGGGTAGTCGTTCAACATTCTCTGAAACCATGATAGATTTCAAATCGATCCTGACCAAGATGAGTCTGTGGTGTGAAATAATTTTTGTTGAGTGGATAGATTTTAGTTGGGGTAGTCGTTCAACATTCTACAAGAACAACTTACCATGGACTATGGTTTCCCTGAAATAATTTTTGTTGAGTGGATAGATTTTAGTTGGGGTAGTCGTTCAACATTCTACAAGAACAACTTACCATGGAGTATGATTTCTCTGAAATAATTTTTGTTGAGTGGATAGATTTTAGTTGGGATAGTCGTTCAACATTTTACAAGAACAACTTACCATGGAGTATGATTTCTCTGAAATAATTTTTGTTGAGTGGATAGATTTTAGTTGGGATAGTCGTTCAACATTCTACAAGAACAACGATGATTTCTCTGAAACCATGAAAGATTTCAAATCGATCCTGACCAAGATGAGTCTGTGGTGTGAAATAATTTTTGTTGAGTGGATAGATTTTAGTTGGGGTAGTGGTTCAACATTCTACAAGAACAACGAACCATGGAGTATGATTTCTCTGAAATCATTTTTGTTGAGTGGATAGATTTTAGTTGGGATAGTCGTTCAACATTCTACAAGAACAACTTACCATGGAGTATGATTTCTCTGAAATAATTTTTGTTGAGTGGATAGATTTTAGTTGGGGTAGTCGTTCAACATTCTACAAGAACAACGAACCATGGAGTATGATTTCTCTGCAACCATGATAGATTTCAAATCGATCCTGACCAAGATGAGTCTGTGGTGTGAAATAATTTTTGTTGAGTGGATAGATTTTAGTTGGGGTAGTCGTTCAACATTCTACAAGAACAACGAACCATGGAGTATGATTTCTCTGAAATAATTTTTGTTGAGTGGATAGATTTTAGTTGGGATAGTCGTTCAACATTCTACAAGAACAACTTACCATGGAGTATGATTTCTCTGAAACCATGATAGATTTCAAATCGATCCTGACCAAGATGAGTCTGTGGTGTGAAATAATTTTTGTTGAGTGGATAGATTTTAGTTGGGGTAGTCGTTCAACATTTTACAAGAACAACGAACCATGGAGTATGATTTCTCTGAAATAATTTTTGTTGAGTGGATAGATTTTAGTTGGGGTAGTCGTTCAACATTCTACAAGAACAACTTACCATGGAGTATGATTTCTCCCAAATAATTTTTGTTGAGTGGATAGATTTTAGTTGGGGTAGTCGTTCAACATTCTACACGAACAACTTACCATCTAGTATGATTTCTCTGAAATAATTTTTGTTGAGTGGATAGATTTTAGTTGGGGTAGTCGTTCAACATTCTCTGAAACCATGATAGATTTCAAATCGATCCTGACCAAGATGAGTCTGTGGTGTGAAATAATTTTTGTTGAGTGGATAGATTTTAGTTGGGGTAGTCGTTCAACATTCTACAAGAACAACTTACCATGGACTATGGTTTCCCTGAAATAATTTTTGTTGAGTGGATAGATTTTAGTTGGGGTAGTCGTTCAACATTCTACAAGAACAACTTACCATGGAGTATGATTTCTCTGAAATAATTTTTGTTGAGTGGATAGATTTTAGTTGGGATAGTCGTTCAACATTTTACAAGAACAACTTACCATGGAGTATGATTTCTCTGAAATAATTTTTGTTGAGTGGATAGATTTTAGTTGGGATAGTCGTTCAACATTCTACAAGAACAACGATGATTTCTCTGAAACCATGAAAGATTTCAAATCGATCCTGACCAAGATGAGTCTGTGGTGTGAAATAATTTTTGTTGAGTGGATAGATTTTAGTTGGGGTAGTGGTTCAACATTCTACAAGAACAACGAACCATGGAGTATGATTTCTCTGAAATCATTTTTGTTGAGTGGATAGATTTTAGTTGGGATAGTCGTTCAACATTCTACAAGAACAACTTACCATGGAGTATGATTTCTCTGAAATAATTTTTGTTGAGTGGATAGATTTTAGTTGGGGTAGTCGTTCAACATTCTACAAGAACAACGAACCATAGAGTATGATTTCTCTGCAACCATGATAGATTTCAAATCGATCCTGACCAAGATGAGTCTGTGGTGTGAAATAGTTTTTGTTGAGTGAATAGATTTTAGTTGGGGTAGTCGTTCAACATTCTACAAGAACAACTTACCATGGAGTATGATTTCTCTGAAACCATGATAGATTTCAAATCGATCCTGACCAAGATGAGTCTGTGGTGTGAAATAATTTTTGTTGAGTGGATAGATTTTAGTTGGGGTAGTCGTTCAACATTCTACAAGAACAACTTACCATGGAGTATGATTTCTCTGAAACCATGATAGATTTCAAATCGATCCTGACCAAGATGAGTCTGTGGTGTGAAATAATTTTTGTTGAGTGGATAGATTTTAGTTGGGATAGTCGTTCAACATTCTACAAGAACAACTTACCATGGAGTATGATTTCTCTGAAATAATTTTTGTTGAGTGGATAGATTTTAGTTGGGGTAGTCGTTCAACATTCTACAAGAACAACGAACCATAGAGTATGATTTCTCTGCAACCATGATAGATTTCAAATCGATCCTGACCAAGATGAGTCTGTGGTGTGAAATAGTTTTTGTTGAGTGGATAGATTTTAGTTGGGATAGTCGTTCAACATTTTACAAGAACAAGGAACCATGGAGTATGATTTCTCTGAAACCATGATAGATTTCAAATCGATCCTGACCAAGATGAGTCTGTGGTGTGAAATAATTTTTGTTGAGTGGATAGATTTTAGTTGGGGTAGTCGTTCAACATTCTACAAGAACAACTTACCATGGAGTATGATTTCTCTGAAACCATGATAGATTTCAAATCGATCCTGACCAAGATGAGTCTGTGGTGTGAAATAATTTTTGTTGAGTGGATAGATTTTAGTTGGGGTAGTCGTTCAACATTCTACAAGAACAACGAACCATGGAGTATGATTTCTCTGAAATAATTTTTGTTGAGTGGATAGATTTTAGTTGGGGTATAAGTTCAACATTCTACAAGAACAACTTACCATGGACTATGATTTCTCTGAAACCATGATAGATTTCAAATCGATCCTGACCAAGATGAGTCTGTGGTGTGAAATAATTTTTGTTGAGTGGATAGATTTTAGTTGGGGTAGTCGTTCAACATTCTACAAGAACAACGAACCATGGAGTATGATTTCTCTGAAATAATTGTTGTTGAGTGGATAGATTTTAGGTGGGGTAGTCGTTCAACATTCTACAAGAACAACGAACCATGGAGTATGATTTCTCTGAAACCATGATAGATTTCAAATCGATCCTGACCAAGATGAGTCTGTGGTGTGAAATAATTTTTGTTGAGTGGATAGATTTTAGTTGGGATAGTCGTTCAACATTTTACAAGAACAACGAACCATGGAGTATGATTTCTCTGAAACCATGATAGATTTCAAATCGATCCTGACCAAGATGAGTCTGTGGTGCGAAATAATTTTTGTTGAGTGGATAGATTTTAGTTGGGATAGTCGTTCAACATTCTACAAGAACAACGAACCATGGAGTATGATTTCTCTGAAACCATGATAGATTTCAAATCGATCCTGACCAAGATGAGTCTGTGGTGTGAAATAATTTTTGTTGAGTGGATAGATTTTAGTTGGGGTAGTCGTTCAACATTCTACAAGAACAACGAACCATAGAGTATGATTTCTCTGAAATAATTTTTGTTGAGTGGATAGATTTTAGTTGGGGTAGTCGTTCAACATTCTACAAGAACAACTTACCATGGACTATGATTTCTCTGAAATAATTTTTGTTGAGTGGATAGATTTTAGTTAGGGTAGTCGTTCAACATTCTACAAGAACAACTTACCATGGAGTATGATTTCTCTGAAACCATGATAGATTTCAAATCGATCCTGACCAAGATGAGTCTGTGGTGTGAAATAATTTTTGTTGAGTGGATAGATTTTAGTTGGGGTAGTCGTTCAACATTCTACAAGAACAACTTACCATGGAGTATGATTTCTCTGAAACCATGATAAATTTCAAATCGATCCTGACCAAGATGAGTCTGTGGTGTGAAATAATTTTTGTTGAGTGGATAGTTTTTGTTGGGGTAGTTGTTCAACATTCTACAAGAACAACTTAAAATGGAGTATGATTTCTCTGAAACCATGATAGATTTCAAATCGATCCTGACCAAGATGAGTCTGTGGTGTGAAATAATTTTTGTTGAGTGGATAGATTTTAGTTGGGGTAGTCGTTCAACATTCTACAAGAACAACGAACCATGGAGTATGATTTCTCTGAAATAATTTTTGTTGAGTGGATAGATTTTTGTTGGGGTAGTCGTTCAACATTTTACAAGAACAACGAACCATGGAGTATGATTTCTCTGAAACCATGATAGATTTCAAATCGATCCTGACCAAGATGAGTCTGTGGTGTGAAATAATTTTTGTTGAGTGGATAGATTTTAGTTGGGATAGTCGTTCAACATTCTACAAGAACAACGAACCATGGAGTATGATTTCTCTGAAACCATGATAGATTTCAAATCGATCCTGACCAAGATGAGTCTGTGGTGTGAAATAATTTTTGTTGAATGGATAGATTTTAGTTGGGGTAGTCGTTCAACATTCTACAAAAACAACTTACCATGGAGTATGATTTCTCTGAAACCATGATGGATTTCAAATCGATCCTGACCAAGATGAGTCTGTGGTGTGAAATAATTTTTGTTGAGTGGATAGATTTTAGTTGGGGTAGTCGTTCAACATTCTACAAGAACAACTTACCATGGACTATGATTTCTCTGAAATAATTTTTGTTGAGTGGATAAATTTTAGTTGGGATAGTCGTTCAACATTTTACAAGAACAGCTTACCATGGAGTATGATTTCTCTGAAACAATGATAGATTTAGTGGATAGATTTTAGTTGGGGTAGTCGTTTAACATTCTACAAGAACAACGAACCATGGAGTATGATTTCTCTGCAACCATGATAGATTTCAAATCGATCCTGACCAAGATGAGTCTGTGGTGTGAAATAATTTTTGTTGAGTGGATAGATTTTAGTTGGATAGTCGTTCAACATTCTACAAGAACAACGAACCATGGAGTATGATTTCTCAGCAACCATGATAGATTTCAAATCGATCCTGACCAAGATGAGTCTGGTGTGAAATAATTTTTGTTGAGTGGATAGATTTTAGTTGGGGTAGTCGTTCAACATTCTACAAGAACAACTTACCATGGACTATGATTTCTCTGAAATAATTTTTGTTGAGTGGATAGATTTTAGTTGGGATAGTCGTTCAACATTCTACAAGAACAACTTACCATGGAGTATGATTTCTCTGAAACCATGATAGATTTCAAATCGATCTTGACCAAGATGAGTCTGTGGTGTGAAATAATTTTTGCTGAGTGGATAGATTTTAGTTGGGGTAGTCGTTCAACATTCTACAAGAACAACTTACCACGGAGTATGATTTCTCTGAAACCATGATAGATTTCAAATCGATCCTGACCAAGATGAGTCTGTGGTGTGAAATAATTTTTGTTGAGTGGATAGATTTTAGTTGGGGTAGTCGTTCAACATTCTACAAGAACAACTTACCATAGAGTATGATTTCTCTGAAATAATTTTTGTTGAGTGGATAGATTTTAGTTTTGATAGTCGTTCAACATTCTACAAGAACAACGAACCATGGAGTATGATTTCTCTGAAACCATGATAGATTTCAAATCGATCCTGACCAAGATGAGTCTGTGGTGTGAAATAATTTTTGTTGAGTGGATAGATTTTAGTTGGGATAGTCGTTCAACATTCTACAAGAACAACGAACCATGGAGTATGATTTCTCTGAAACCATGATAGATTTCAAATCGATCCTGACCAAGATGAGTCTGTGGTGTGAAATAATTTTTGTTGAGTGGATAGATTTTAGTTGGGGTAGTCGTTCAACATTCTACAAGAACAACGAACCATGGAGTATGATTTCTCTGAAATAATTTTTGTTGAGTGGATAGATTTTAGTTGGGATAGTCGTTCAACATTCTACAAGAACAACGAACCATGGAGTATGATTTCTCTGAAACCATGATAGACTTCAAATCGATCCTGACCAAGATGAGTCTGTGGTGTGAAATAATTTTTGTTGAGTGGATAGATTTTAGTTGGGGTAGTCGTTCAACATTCTACAAGAACAACGAACCATGGAGTATGATTTATCTGAAACCATGATAGATTTCAAATCGATCCTGACCAAGATGAGTCTGTGGTGTGAAATAATTTTTGTTGAGTGAATAGATTTTAGTTGGGGTAGTCGTTCAACGTTCTACAAGAACAACTTACCATGGACTATGATTTCTCTGAAACCATGATAGATTTCAAATCGATCCTGACCAAGATGAGTCTGTGGTGTGAAATAATTTTTGTTGAGTGGATAGATTTTAGTAGGGGTAGTCGTTCAACATTCTACAAGAACAACGAACCATGGAGTATGATTTCTCTGCAACCATGATAGATTTCAAATCGATCCTGACCAAGATGAGTCTGTGGTGTGAAATAATTTTTGTTGAGTGGATAGATTTTAGTTGGGGTAGTCGTTCAACATTCTACAAGAACAACGAACCATGGAGTATGATTTCTCTGCAACCATGATAGATTTCAAATCGATCCTGACCAAGATGAGTCTGTGGTGTGAAATAATTTTTGTTGAGTGGATAGATTTTAGTTGGGATAGTCGTTCAACATTCTACAAGAACAACTTACCATGGAGTATGATTTCTCTGAAATAATTTTTGTTGAGTGGATAGATTTTAGTTGGGATAAACGTTCAACATTCTACAAGAACAACGAACCATGGAGTATGATTTCTCTGAAACCATGATAGATTTCAAATCGATCCTGACCAAGATGAGTCTGTGGTGTGAAATAATATTTGTTGAGTGGATAGATTTTAGTTGGGGTAGTCGTTCAACATTCTACAAGAACAACTTACCATGGACTATGATTTCTCTGAAACCATGATAGATTTCAAATCGATCCTGACCAAGATGAGTCTGTGGTGTGAATTAATTTTTGTTGAGTGGATAGATTTTAGTTGGGGTAGTCGTTCAACATTCTACAAGAACAACTTACCATGGAGTATGATTTCTCTGAAACCATGATAGATTTCAAATCGATCCTGACCAAGATGAGTCTGTGGTGTGAAATAATTTTTGTTGAGTGGATAGATTTTAGTTGGGGTAGTCGTTCAACATTCTACAAGAACAACTTACCATGGAGTATGATTTCTCTGCAACCATGATAGATTTCAAATCGATCCTGACCAAGATGAGTCTGTGGTGTGAAATAATTTTTGTTGAGTGGATAGATTTTAGTTGGGATAGTCGTTCAACATTTTACAAGAACAACGAACCATGGAGTATGATTTCTCTGAAACCATGATAGATTTCAAATCGATCCTGACCAAGATGAGTCTGTGGTGCGAAATAATTTTTGTTGAGTGGATAGATTTTAGTTGGGATAGTCGTTCAACATTCTACAAGAACAACGAACCATGGAGTATGATTTCTCTGAAACCATGATAGATTTCAAATCGATCCTGACCAAGATGAGTCTGTGGTGTGAAATAATTTTTGTTGAGTGGATAGATTTTAGTTGGGGTAGTCGTTCAACATTCTACAAGAACAACGAACCATAGAGTATGATTTCTCTGAAATAATTTTTGTTGAGTGGATAGATTTTAGTTGGGGTAGTCGTTCAACATTCTACAAGAACAACTTACCATGGACTATGATTTCTCTGAAATAATTTTTGTTGAGTGGATAGATTTTAGTTAGGGTAGTCGTTCAACATTCTACAAGAACAACTTACCATGGAGTATGATTTCTCTGAAACCATGATAGATTTCAAATCGATCCTGACCAAGATGAGTCTGTGGTGTGAAATAATTTTTGTTGAGTGGATAGATTTTAGTTGGGGTAGTCGTTCAACATTCTACAAGAACAACTTACCATGGAGTATGATTTCTCTGAAACCATGATAAATTTCAAATCGATCCTGACCAAGATGAGTCTGTGGTGTGAAATAATTTTTGTTGAGTGGATAGTTTTTGTTGGGGTAGTTGTTCAACATTCTACAAGAACAACTTAAACTGGAGTATGATTTCTCTGAAACCATGATAGATTTCAAATCGATCCTGACCAAGATGAGTCTGTGGTGTGAAATAATTTTTGTTGAGTGGATAGATTTTAGTTGGGGTAGTCGTTCAACATTCTACAAGAACAACGAACCATGGAGTATGATTTCTCTGAAATAATTTTTGTTGAGTGGATAGATTTATGTTGGGGTAGTCGTTCAACATTTTACAAGAACAACGAACCATGGAGTATGATTTCTCTGAAACCATGATAGATTTCAAATCGATCCTGACCAAGATGAGTCTGTGGTGTGAAATAATTTTTGTTGAGTGGATAGATTTTAGTTGGGATAGTCGTTCAACATTCTACAAGAACAACGAACCATGGAGTATGATTTCTCTGAAACCATGATAGATTTCAAATCGATCCTGACCAAGATGAGTCTGTGGTGTGAAATAATTTTTGTTGAATGGATAGATTTTAGTTGGGGTAGTCGTTCAACATTCTACAAAAACAACTTACCATGGAGTATGATTTCTCTGAAACCATGATAGATTTCAAATCGATCCTGACCAAGATGAGTCTGTGGTGTGAAATAATTTTTGTTGAGTGGATAGATTTTAGTTGGGGTAGTCGTTCAACATTCTACAAGAACAACTTACCATGGACTATGATTTCTCTGAAATAATTTTTGTTGAGTGGATAAATTTTAGTTGGGATAGTCGTTCAACATTTTACAAGAACAGCTTACCATGGAGTATGATTTCTCTGAAACAATGATAGATTTAGTGGATAGATTTTAGTTGGGGTAGTCGTTTAACATTCTGCAAGAACAACGAACCATGGAGTATGATTTCTCTGCAACCATGATAGATTTCAAATCGATCCTGACCAAGATGAGTCTGTGGTGTGAAATAATTTTTGTTGAGTGGATAGATTTTAGTTGGGATAGTCGTTCAACATTCTACAAGAACAACGAACCATGGAGTATGATTTCTCAGCAACCATGATAGATTTCAAATCGATCCTGACCAAGATGAGTCTGGTGTGAAATAATTTTTGTTGAGTGGATAGATTTTAGTTGGGGTAGTCGTTCAACATTCTACAAGAACAACTTACCATGGACTATGATTTCTCTGAAATAATTTTTGTTGAGTGGATAGATTTTAGTTGGGATAGTCGTTCAACATTCTACAAGAACAACTTACCATGGAGTATGATTTCTCTGAAACCATGATAGATTTCAAATCGATCTTGACCAAGATGAGTCTGTGGTGTGAAATAATTTTTGCTGAGTGGATAGATTTTAGTTGGGGTAGTCGTTCAACATTCTACAAGAACAACTTACCACGGAGTATGATTTCTCTGAAACCATGATAGATTTCAAATCGATCCTGACCAAGATGAGTCTGTGGTGTGAAATAATTTTTGTTGAGTGGATAGATTTTAGTTGGGGTAGTCGTTCAACATTCTACAAGAACAACTTACCATAGAGTATGATTTCTCTGAAATAATTTTTGTTGAGTGGATAGATTTTAGTTGGGATAGTCGTTCAACATTCTACAAGAACAACGAACCATGGAGTATGATTTCTCTGAAACCATGATAGATTTCAAATCGATCCTGACCAAGATGAGTCTGTGGTGTGAAATAATTTTTGTTGAGTGGATAGATTTTAGTTGGGATAGTCGTTCAACATTCTACAAGAACAACGAACCATGGAGTATGATTTCTCTGAAACCATGATAGATTTCAAATCGATCCTGACCAAGATGAGTCTGTGGTGTGAAATAATTTTTGTTGAGTGGATAGATTTTAGTTGGGGTAGTCGTTCAACATTCTACAAGAACAACTTACCATGGAGTATGATTTCTCTGAAACCATGATAGATTTCAAATCGATCCTGACCAAGATGAGTCTGTGGTGTGAAATAATTTTTGTTGAGTGGATAGATTTTAGTTGGGGTAGTCGTTCAACATTCTACAAGAACAACGAACCATGGAGTATGATTTCTCTGAAATAATTTTTGTTGAGTGGATAGATTTTAGTTGGGATAGTCGTTCAACATTCTACAAGAACAACGAACCATGGAGTATGATTTCTCTGAAACCATGATAGACTTCAAATCGATCCTGACCAAGATGAGTCTGTGGTGTGAAATAATTTTTGTTGAGTGGATAGATTTTAGTTGGGGTAGTCGTTCAACATTCTACAAGAACAACGAACCATGGAGTATGATTTATCTGAAACCATGATAGATTTCAAATCGATCCTGACCAAGATGAGTCTGTGGTGTGAAATAATTTTTGTTGAGTGAATAGATTTTAGTTGGGGTAGTCGTTCAACGTTCTACAAGAACAACTTACCATGGACTATGATTTCTCTGAAACCATGATAGATTTCAAATCGATCCTGACCAAGATGAGTCTGTGGTGTGAAATAATTTTTGTTGAGTGGATAGATTTTAGTAGGGGTAGTCGTTCAACATTCTACAAGAACAACGAACCATGGAGTATGATTTCTCTGCAACCATGATAGATTTCAAATCGATCCTGACCAAGATGAGTCTGTGGTGTGAAATAATTTTTGTTGAGTGGATAGATTTTAGTTGGGGTAGTCGTTCAACATTCTACAAGAACAACGAACCATGGAGTATGATTTCTCTGCAACCATGATAGATTTCAAATCGATCCTGACCAAGATGAGTCTGTGGTGTGAAATAATTTTTGTTGAGTGGATAGATTTTAGTTGGGATAGTCGTTCAACATTCTACAAGAACAACTTACCATGGAGTATGATTTCTCTGAAATAATTTTTGTTGAGTGGATAGATTTTAGTTGGGATAAACGTTCAACATTCTACAAGAACAACGAACCATGGAGTATGATTTCTCTGAAACCATGATAGATTTCAAATCGATCCTGACCAAGATGAGTCTGTGGTGTGAAATAATATTTGTTGAGTGGATAGATTTTAGTTGGTTTAGTCGTTCAACATTCTACAAGAACAACGAACCATGGAGTATGATTTCTCTGAAACCATGATAGATTTCAAATCGATCCTGACCAAGATGAGTCTGTGGTGTGAAATAATTTTTGTTGAGTGGATAGATTTTAGTTGGGGTAGTCGTTCAACATTCTACAAGAACAACTTACCATGGACTATGATTTCTCTGAAACCATGATAGATTTCAAATCGATCCTGACCAAGATGAGTCTGTGGTGTGAATTAATTTTTGTTGAGTGGATAGATTTTAGTTGGGGTAGTCGTTCAACATTCTACAAGAACAACTTACCATGGAGTATGATTTCTCTGAAACCATGATAGATTTCAAATCGATCCTGACCAAGATGAGTCTGTGGTGTGAAATAATTTTTGTTGAGTGGATAGATTTTAGTTGGGGTAGTCGTTCAACATTCTACAAGAACAACTTACCATGGAGTATGATTTCTCTGCAACCGTGATAGATTTCAAATCGATCCTGACCAAGATGAGTCTGTGGTGTGAAATAATTTTTGTTGAGTGGATAGATTTTAGTTGGGATAGTCGTTCAACATTCTACAAGAACAACTTACCATGGACTATGATTTCTCTGAAACCATGATATATTTCAAATCGATCCTGACCAAGATGAGTCTGTGGTGTGAAATAATTTTTGTTGAGTGGATAGATTTTAGTTGGGATAGTCGTTCAACATTCTACAAGAACAACTTTCCATGGACTATGATTTCTCTGAAACCATGATATATTTCAAATCGATCCTGACCAAGATGAGTCTGTGTTGTGAAATAATTTTTGTTGAGTGGATAGATTTTAGTTGGGGTAGTCGTTCAACATTCTACAAGAACAACTTACCATGGACTATGATTTCTCTGAAACCATGATAGACTTCAAATCGATCCTGACCAAGATGAGTCTGTGGTGTGAAATAATTTTTGTTGAGTGGATAGATTTTAGTTGGGGTAGTCGTTCAACATTCTACAAGAACAACTTACCATGGAGTATGATTTCTCTGAAACCATGATAGATTTCAAATCGATCCTGACCAAGATGAGTCTGTGGTGTGAAATAATTTTTGTTGAGTGGATAGATTTTAGTTGCTGTAGTCGTTCAACATTCTACAAGAACAACGAACCATTTAGTATGATTTCTCTGAAATAATTTTTGTTGAGTGGATAGATTTTAGTTGGGATATTCGTTCAACATTCTACAAGAACAACTTACCATGGAGTATGATTTCTCTGAAATAATTTTTGTTGAGTGGATAGATTTTAGTTGGGGTAGTCGTTCAACATTCTACAAGAACAACGAACCATGGAGTATGATTTCTCTGAAACCATGATAGATTTCAAATCGATCCTGACCAAGATGAGTCTGTGGTGTGAAATAATTTTTGTTGAGTGGATAGATTTTAGTTGGGGTAGTCGTTCAACATTCTACAAAAACAACTTACCATGGATTATGATTTCTCTGAAATAATTTTTGTTGAGTGGATAGATTTTAGTTGGGGTAGTCGTTCAACATTCTACAAGAACAACGAACCATGGAGTATGATTTCTCTGAAACCATGATAGATTTCAAATCGATCCTGACCAAGATGAGTCTGTGGTGTGAAATAATTTTTGTTGAGTGGATAGATTTTAGTTGGGGTAGTCGTTCAACATTTTACAAGAACAACGAACCATGGAGTATGATTTCTCTGAAACCATGATAGATTTCAAATCGATCCTGACCAAGATGAGTCTGTGGTGTGAAATAATTTTAGTTGAGTGGATAGATTTTAGTTGGGGTAGTCGTTAAACATTTTACAAGAACAACGAACCATGGAGTATGATTTCTCTGAAACCATAATAGATTTCAAATCGATCCTAACCAAGATGAGTCTGTGGTGTGAAATAATTTTTGTTGAGTGGATAGATTTTAGTTGGGGTAGTCGTTCAACATTCTACAAGAACAACTTACCATGGAGTATGATTTCTCTGAAATAATTTTTGTTGAGTGGATAGATTTTAGTTGGGGTAGTCGTTCAACATTCTACAAGAACAACGAACCATGGAGTATGATTTCTCTGAAACCATGATAGATTTCAAATCGATCCTGACCAAGATGAGTCTGTGGTGTGAAATAATTTTTGTTGAGTGGATAGATTTTAGTTGGGGTAGTCGTTCAACATTCTACAAGAACAACTTACCATGGATTATGATTTCTCTGAAATAATTTTTGTTGAGTGGATAGATTTTAGTTGGGGTAGTCGTTCAACATTTTACAAGAACAACGAACCATGGAGTATGATTTCTCTGAAACCATGATAGATTTCAAATCGATCCTGACCAAGATGAGTCTGTGGTGTGAAATAATTTTAGTTGAGTGGATAGATTTTAGTTGGGGTAGTCGTTAAACATTTTACAAGAACAACGAACCATGGAGTATGATTTCTCTGAAACCATAATAGATTTCAAATCGATCCTAACCAAGATGAGTCTGTGGTGTGAAATAATTTTTGTTGAGTGGATAGATTTTAGTTGGGGTAGTCGTTCAACATTCTACAAGAACAACTTACCATGGATTATGATTTCTCTGAAATAATTTTTGTTGAGTGGATAGATTTTAGTTGGGGTAGTCGTTCAACATTCTACAAGAACAACGAACCATGGAGTATGATTTCTCTGAAACCATGATAGATTTCAAATCGATCCTGACCAAGATGAGTCTGTGGTGTGAAATAATTTTTGTTGAGTGGATAGATTTTAGTTGGGGTAGTCGTTCAACATTCTACAAGAACAACTTACCATGGAGTATGATTTCTCTGAAACCATGATAGATTTCAAATCGATCCTGACCAAGATGAGTCTGTGGTGTGAAATAATTTTTGTTGAGTGGATAGATTTTAGTTGGGGTAGTCGTTCAACATTTTACAAGAACAACGAACCATGGAGTATGATTTCTCTGAAACCATGATAGATTTCAAATCGATCCTGACCAAGATGAGTCTGTGGTGTGAAATAATTTTAGTTGAGTGGATAGATTTTAGTTGGGGTAGTCGTTCAACATTTTACAAGAACAACGAACCATGGAGTATGATTTCTCTGAAACCATGATAGATTTCAAATCGATCCTGACCAAGATGAGTCTGTGGTGTGAAATAATTTTTGTTGAGTGGATAGATTTTAGTTGGAGTAGTCGTTCAGCATTTTATAAGAACAACTTACCATGGAGTATGATTTCTCTGATACCATGATAGATTTCAAATCGATCCTGACCAAGATGAGTCTGTGGTGTGAAATAATTTTTGTTGAGTGGATAGATTTTAGTTGGGGTAGTCGTTCAACATTTTACAAGAACAACGAACCATGGAGTATGATTTCTCTGAAACCATGATAGATTTCAAATCGATCCTGACCAAGATGAGTCTGTGGTGTGAAATAATTTTTGTTGAGTGGATAGATTTTAGTTGGAGTAGTCGTTCAGCATTTTACAAGAACAACTTACCATGGAGTATGATTTCTCTGATACCATGATAGATTTCAAATCGATCCTGACCAAGATGAGTCTGTGGTGTGAAATAATTTTTGTTGAGTGAATAGATTTTAGTTGGGGTAGGCGTTCAACATTCTACAAGAACAACTTACCATGGAGTATGATTTCTCTGAAATAATTTTTGTTGAGTGGATAGATTTTAGTTGGGATAGTCGTTCAACATTCTACAAGAACAACTTACCATGGAGTATGATTTCTCTGAAACCATGATAGATTTCAAATCGATCCTGACCAAGATGAGTCTGTGGTGTGAAATAATTTTAGTTGAGTGGATAGATATTAGTTGGGGTAGTCGTTAAACATTTTACAAGAACAACGAACCATGGAGTATGATTTCTCTGAAACCATGATAGATTTCAAATCGATCCTGACCAAGATGAGTCTGTGGTGTGAAATAATTTTAGTTGAGTGGATAGATTTTAGTTGGGGTAGTCGTTAAACATTTTGCAAGAACAACGAACCATGGAGTATGATTTCTCTGAAACCATAATAGATTTCAAATCGATCCTAACCAAGATGAGTCTGTGGTGTGAAATAATTTTTGTTGAGTGGATAGATTTTAGTTGGGGTAGTCGTTCAACATTCTACAAGAACAACTTACCATGGATTATGATTTCTCTGAAATAATTTTTGTTGAGTGGATAGATTTTAGTTGGGGTAGTCGTTCAACATTCTACAAGAACAACGAACCATGGAGTATGATTTCTCTGAAACCATGATAGATTTCAAATCGATCCTGACCAAGATGAGTCTGTGGTGTGAAATAATTTTTGTTGAGTGGATAGATTTTAGTTGGGGTAGTCGTTCAACATTCTACAAGAACAACTTACCATGGAGTATGATTTCTCTGAAACCATGATAGATTTCAAATCGATCCTGACCAAGATGAGTCTGTGGTGTGAAATAATTTTTGTTGAGTGGATAGATTTTAGTTGCTGTAGTCGTTCAACATTCTACAAGAACAACGAACCATTTAGTATGATTTCTCTGAAATAATTTTTGTTGAGTGGATAGATTTTAGTTGGGATATTCGTTCAACATTCTACAAGAACAACTTACCATGGAGTATGATTTCTCTGAAATAATTTTTGTTGAGTGGATAGATTTTAGTTGGGGTAGTCGTTCAACATTCTACAAGAACAACTTACCATGGATTATGATTTCTCTGAAATAATTTTTGTTGAGTGGATAGATTTTAGTTGGGGTAGTCGTTCAACATTCTACAAGAACAACGAACCATGGAGTATGATTTCTCTGAAACCATGATAGATTTCAAATCGATCCTGACCAAGATGAGTCTGTGGTGTGAAATAATTTTTGTTGAGTGGATAGATTTTAGTTGGGGTAGTCGTTCAACATTTTACAAGAACAACGAACCATGGAGTATGATTTCTCTGAAACCATGATAGATTTCAAATCGATCCTGACCAAGATGAGTCTGTGGTGTGAAATAATTTTAGTTGAGTGGATAGATTTTAGTTGGGGTAGTCGTTAAACATTTTACAAGAACAACGAACCATGGAGTATGATTTCTCTGAAACCATAATAGATTTCAAATCGATCCTAACCAAGATGAGTCTGTGGTGTGAAATAATTTTTGTTGAGTGGATAGATTTTAGTTGGGGTAGTCGTTCAACATTCTACAAGAACAACTTACCATGGATTATGATTTCTCTGAAATAATTTTTGTTGAGTGGATAGATTTTAGTTGGGGTAGTCGTTCAACATTCTACAAGAACAACGAACCATGGAGTATGATTTCTCTGAAACCATGATAGATTTCAAATCGATCCTGACCAAGATGAGTCTGTGGTGTGAAATAATTTTTGTTGAGTGGATAGATTTTAGTTGGGGTAGTCGTTCAACATTCTACAAGAACAACTTACCATGGAGTATGATTTCTCTGAAACCATGATAGATTTCAAATCGATCCTGACCAAGATGAGTCTGTGGTGTGAAATAATTTTTGTTGAGTGGATAGATTTTAGTTGCTGTAGTCGTTCAACATTCTACAAGAACAACGAACCATTTAGTATGATTTCTCTGAAATAATTTTTGTTGAGTGGATAGATTTTAGTTGGGATCTTCGTTCAACATTCTACAAGAACAACTTACCATGGAGTATGATTTCTCTGAAATAATTTTTGTTGAGTGGATAGATTTTAGTTGGGGTAGTCGTTCAACATTCTACAAGAACAACGAACCATGGAGTATGATTTCTCTGAAACCATGATAGATTTCAAATCGATCCTGACCAAGATGAGTCTGTGGTGTGAAATAATTTTTGTTGAGTGGATAGATTTTAGTTGGGATAGTCGTTCAACATTCTACAAGAACAACGAAATATGGAGTATGATTTTTCTGAAACCATGATAGATTTCAAATCGATCCTGACCAAGATGAGTCTGTGGTGTGAAATAATTTTTGTTGAGTGGATAGATTTTAGTTGGGGTAGTCGTTCAACATTCTACAAGAACAACGAACCATGGAGTATGATTTCTCTGAAACCATGATAGATTTCAAATCGATCCTGACCAAGATGAGTCTGTGGTGTGAAATAATTTTTGTTGAGTGGATAGATTTTAGTTCGGGTAGTCGTTCAACATTCTACAAGAACAACGAACCATGGAGTATGATTTCTCTGAAATAATTTTTGTTCAGTGGATAGATTTTAGTTGGGGTAGTCGTTCAACATTCTACAAGAACAACTTACCATGGAGTATGATTTCTCTGAAACCATGATAGATTTCAAATCGATCCTGACCAAGATGAGTCTGTGGTGTGAAATAATTTTTGTTGAGTGGATAGATTTTAGTTGAAATAGTCGTTCAACATTCTACAAGAACAACTTACCATGGAGTATGATTTCTCTGAAATAATTTTTGTTGAGTGGATAGATTTTAGTTGGGATAGTCGTTCAACATTCTACAAGAACAACGAAATATGGAGTATGATTTCTCTGAAACCATGATAGATTTCAAATCGATCCTGACCAAGATGAGTCTGTGGTGTGAAATAATTTTTGTTGAGTGGATAGATTTTAGTTGGGGTAGTCGTTCAACATTCTACAAGAACAACGAACCATGGAGAATGATTTCCCTGCAACCATGATAGATTTAAAATCGATCCTGACCAAGATGAGTCTGTGGTGTGAAATAATTTTTGTTGAGTGGATAGATTTTAGTTGGGGTAGTCGTTCAACATTCTACAAGAACAACTTACCATGGAGTATGATTTCTCTGAAATAATTTTTGTTGAGTGGATAGATTTTAGTTGGGATAGTCGTACAACATTCTACAAGAACAACTTACCATGGAATATGATTTCTCTGAAATATTTTTTGTTGAGTGGATAGATTTTAGTTGGGGTAGTCGTTCAACATTTTACAAGAACAACTTACCATGGAGTATGATTTCTCTAAAACCATGATAGATTTGAAATCAATCCTGACCAAGATGAGTCTGTGGTGTGAAATAATTGTTGTTGAGTGGAAAAATTTTAGTTGGGGTAGTCGTTCAACATTTTACAAGAACAACGAACCATGGAGTATGATTTCTCTGAAACCATGATAGATTTCAAATCGATCCTGACCAAGATGAGTCTGTGGTGTGAAATAATTTTTGTTGAGTGGATAGATTTTAGTTGGGGTAGTCGTTCAACATTCTACAAGAACAACGAACCATGGAGAATGATTTCCCTGCAACCATGATAGATTTCAAATCGATCCTGACCAAGATGAGTCTGTGGTGTGAAATAATTTTTGTTGAGTGGATAGATTTTAGTTGGGGTAGTCGTTCAACATTCTACAAGAACAACTTACCATGGAGTATGATTTCTCTGAAATAATTTTTGTTGAGTGGATAGATTTTAGTTGGGATAGTCGTACAACATTCTACAAGAACAACTTACCATGGAATATGATTTCTCTGAAATATTTTTTGTTGAGTGGATAGATTTTAGTTGGGGTAGTCGTTCAACATTTTACAAGAACAACTTACCATGGAGTATGATTTCTCTAAAACCATGATAGATTTGAAATCAATCCTGACCAAGATGAGTCTGTGGTGTGAAATAATTGTTGTTGAGTGGAAAAATTTTAGTTGGGGTAGTCGTTCAACATTTTACAAGAACAACGAACCATGGAGTATGATTTCTCTGAAATAATTTTTGTTGAGTGGATAGATTTTAGTTGGGGTAGTCGTTCAACATTCTACAAGAACAACTTACCATGGAGTATGATTTCTCTGAAACCATGATAGATTTCAAATCGATCCTGACCAAGATGAGTCTGTGGTGTGATATAATTTTTGTTGAGTGGATAGATTTTAGTTGGGATAGTCGTTCAACATTCTACAAGAACAACTTACCATGGAGTATGATTTCTCTGAAATAATTTTTGTTGAGTGGATAGATTTTAGTTGGGATAGTCGTTCAACATTCTACAAGAACAACTTACCATGGAGTATGATTTCTCTGAAATAATTTTTGTTGAGTGGATAGATTTTAGTTGGGGTAGTCGTTCAACATTCTACAAGAACAACTTACCATGGAGTATGATTTCTCTGAAACCATGATAGATTTCAAATCGATCCTGACCAAGATGAGTCTGTGGTGTGAAATAATTTTTGTTGAGTGGATAGATTTTAGTTGGGGTAGTCGTTCAACATTCTACAAGAACAACGAACCATGGAGTATGATTTCTCTGAAATAATTTTTGTTGAGTGGATAGATTTTAGTTGGGGTAGTCCTTCAACATTCTACAAGAACAACGAACCATGGAGTATGATTTCTCTGAAACCATGATAGATTTCAAATCGATCCTGACCAAGATGAGTCTGTGGTGTGAAATAATTTTTGTTGAGTGGATAGATTTTAGTTAGGGTAGTCGTTCAAGATTCTACAAGAACAACTTACCATGGACTATGATTTCTCTGAAACCATGATAGATTTCAAATCGATCCTGACCAAGATGAGTCTGTGGTGTGAAATAATTTTTGTTGAGTGGATAGATTTTAGTTGGGGTAGTCGTTCAACATTCTACAAGAACAACTTACCATGGAGTATGATTTCTCTGAAACCATGATAGATTTGAAATCAATCCTGACCAAGATGAGTCTGTGGTGTGAAATAATTGTTGTTGAGTGGAAAAATTTTAGTTGGGGTAGGCGTTCAACATTTTACAAGAACAACGAACCATGGAGTATGATTTCTCTGAAATAATTTTTGTTGAGTGGATAGATTTTAGTTGGGGTAGTCCTTCAACATTCTACAAGAACAACGAACCATGGAGTATGATTTCTCTGAAACCATGATAGATTTCAAATCGATCCTGACCAAGATGAGTCTGTGGTGTGAAATAATTTTTGTTGAGTGGATAGATTTTAGTTGGGGTAGTCGTTCAACATTCTACAAGAACAACGAACCATGGAGTATGATTTCTCTGAAACCATGATAGATTTCAAATCGATCCTGACCAAGATGAGTCTGTGGTGTGAAATAATTTTTGTTGAGTGGATAGATTTTAGTTGGGGTAGTCGTTCAACATTCTACAAGAACAACTTACCATGGAGTATGATTTCTCTGAAACCATGATAGATTTCAAATCGATCCTGACCAAGATGAGTCTGTGGTGTGAAATAATTTTTGTTGAGTGGATAGATTTTAGTTGCTGTAGTCGTTCAACATTCTACAAGAACAACGAACCATTTAGTATGATTTCTCTGAAATAATTTTTGTTGAGTGGATAGATTTTAGTTGGGATATTCGTTCAACATTCTACAAGAACAACGAACCATGGAGTATGATTTCTCTGAAATAATTTTTGTTGAGTGGATAGATTTTAGTTGGGGTAGTCGTTCAACATTCTACAAGAACAACGAACCATGGAGTATGATTTCTCTGAAACCATGATAGATTTCAAATCGATCCTGACCAAGATGAGTCTGTGGTGTGAAATAATTTTTGTTGAGTCAATAGATTTTAGTTGAAATAGTCGTTCAACATTCTACAAGAACAACTTACCATGGAGTATGATTTCTCAGAAATAATTTTTGTTGAGTGGATAGATTTTAGTTGGGATAGTCGTTCAACATTCTACAAGAACAACGAAATATGGAGTATGATTTCTCTGAAACCATGATAGATTTCAAATCGATCCTGACCAAGATGAGTCTGTGGTGTGAAATAATTTTTGTTGAGTGGATAGATTTTAGTTGGGGTAGTCGTTCAACATTCTACAAGAACAACTTACCATGGAGTATGATTTCTCTGAAATAATTTTTGTTGAGTGGATAGATTTTAGTTGGGATAGTCGTTCAACATTCTACAAGAACAACTTACCATGGAATATGATTTCTGTGAAATATTTTTTGTTGAGTGGATAGATTTTAGTTGGGGTAGTCGTTCAACATTTTACAAGAACAACGAACCATGGAGTATGACTTCTCTGAAACCATGATAGATTTCAAATCGATCCTGACCAAGATGAGTCTGTGGTGTGAAATAATTTTTGTTGAGTGGATAGATTTTAGTTAGGGGTAGTCGTTCAACATTCTACAAGAACAACGAACCATGGAGTATGATTTCTCTGAAACCATGATAGATTTCAAATCGATCCTGACCAAGATGAATCTGTGGTGTGAAATAATTTTTGTTGAGTGGATAGATTTTAGTTGGGGTAGTCGTTCAACATTCTACAAGAACAACTTACCATGGAGTATGATTTCTCTGAAATAATTTTTGTTGAGTGGATAGATTTTAGTTGGGGTAGTCGTTCAACATTCTACAAGAACAACTTACCATGGAGTATGATTTCTCTGAAACCATGATAGATTTCAAATCGATCCTGACCAAGATGAGTCTGTGGTGTGAAATAATTTTTGTTGAGTGGATAGATTTTAGTTGGGATAGTCGTTCAACATTCTACAAGAACAACGAAATATGGAGTATGATTTCTCTGAAACCATGATAGATTTCAAATCGATCCTGACCAAGATGAGTCTGTGGTGTGAAATAATTTTTGTTGAGTGGATAGATTTTAGTTGGGATAGTCGTTCAACATTCTACAAGAACAACGAAATATGGAGTATGATTTCTCTGAAACCATGATAGATTTCAAATCGATCCTGACCAAGATGAGTCTGTGGTGTGAAATAATTTTTGTTGAGTGGATAGATTTTGGTTGGGGTAGTCGTTCAACATTCTACAAGAACAACGAACCATGGAGTATGATTTCTCTGAAACCATGATAGATTTCAAATCGATCCTGACCAAGATGAGTCTGTGGTGTGAAATAATTTTTGTTGAGTGGATAGATTTTTGTTCGGGTAGTCGTTCAACATTCTACAAGAACAACGAACCATGGAGTATGATTTCTCTGAAATAATTTTTGTTCAGTGGATAGATTTTAGTTGGGGTAGTCGTTCAACATTCTACAAGAACAACTTACCATGGAGTATGATTTCTCTGAAACCATGATAGATTTCAAATCGATCCTGACCAAGATGAGTCTGTGGTGTGAAATAATTTTTGTTGAGTCAATAGATTTTAGTTGAAATAGTCGTTCAACATTCTACAAGAACAACTTACCATGGAGTATGATTTCTCAGAAATAATTTTTGTTGAGTGGATAGATTTTAGTTGGGATAGTCGTTCAACATTCTACAAGAACAACGAAATATGGAGTATGATTTCTCTGAAACCATGATAGATTTCAAATCGATCCTGACCAAGATGAGTCTGTGGTGTGAAATAATTTTTGTTGAGTGGATAGATTTTAGTTGGGGTAGTCGTTCAACATTCTACAAGAACAACTTACCATGGAGTATGATTTCTCTGAAATAATTTTTGTTGAGTGGATAGATTTTAGTTGGGATAGTCGTTCAACATTCTACAAGAACAACTTACCATGGAATATGATTTCTGTGAAATATTTTTTGTTGAGTGGATAGATTTTAGTTGGGGTAGTCGTTCAACATTTTACAAGAACAACGAACCATGGAGTATGATTTCTCTGAAACCATGATAGATTTCAAATCGATCCTGACCAAGATGAGTCTGTGGTGTGAAATAATTTTTGTTGAGTGGATAGATTTTAGTTAGGGGTAGTCGTTCAACATTCTACAAGAACAACGAACCATGGAGTATGATTTCTCTGAAACCATGATAGATTTCAAATCGATCCTGACCAAGATGAATCTGTGGTGTGAAATAATTTTTGTTGAGTGGATAGATTTTAGTTGGGGTAGTCGTTCAACATTCTACAAGAACAACTTACCATGGAGTATGATTTCTCTGAAATAATTTTTGTTGAGTGGATAGATTTTAGTTGGGGTAGTCGTTCAACATTCTACAAGAACAACTTACCATGGAGTATGATTTCTCTGAAACCATGATAGATTTCAAATCGATCCTGACCAAGATGAGTCTGTGGTGTGAAATAATTTTTGTTGAGTCAATAGATTTTAGTTGAAATAGTCGTTCAACATTCTACAAGAACAACTTACCATGGAGTATGATTTCTCTGAAATAATTTTTGTTGAGTGGATAGATTTTAGTTGGGATAGTCGTTCAACATTCTACAAGAACAACGAAATATGGAGTATGATTTCTCTGAAAGAATGATAGATTTCAAATCGATCCTGACCAAGATGAGTCTGTGGTGTGAAATAATTTTTGTTGAGTGGATAGATTTTAGTTGGGGTAGTCGTTCAACATTCTACAAGAACAACGAACCATGGAGTATGATTTCTCTGAAATAATTTTTGTTGAGTGGATAGATTTTAGTTGGGATAGTCGTTCAACATTCTACAAGAATAACTTACCATGGAATATGATTTCTGTGAAATATTTTTTGTTGAGTGGATAGATTTTAGTTGGGGTAGTCGTTCAACATTTTACAAGAACAACGAACCATGGAGTATGACTTCTCTGAAACCATGATAGATTTCAAATCGATCCTGACCAAGATGAGTCTGTGGTGTGAAATAATTTTTGTTGAGTGGATAGATTTTAGTTAGGGGTAGTCGTTCAACATTCTACAAGAACAACGAACCATGGAGTATGATTTCTCTGAAACCATGATAGATTTCAAATCGATCCTGACCAAGATGAGTCTGTGGTGTGAAATAATTTTTGTTGAGTGGATAGATTTTAGTTGGGGTAGTCGTTCAACATTCTACAAGAACAACTTACCATGGAGTATGATTTCTCTGAAATAATTTTTGTTGAGTGGATAGATTTTAGTTGGGGTAGTCGTTCAACATTCTACAAGAACAACTTACCATGGAGTATGATTTCTCTAAAACCATGATAGATTTGAAATCAATCCTGACCAAGATGAGTCTGTGGTGTGAAATAATTGTTGTTGAGTGGAAAAATTTTAGTTGGGGTAGTCGTTCAACATTTTACAAGAACAACGAACCATGGAGTATGATTTCTCTGAAATAATTTTTGTTGAGTGGATAGATTTTAGTTGGGGTAGTCGTTCAACATTCTACAAGAACAACTTACCATGGAGTATGATTTCTCTGAAACCATGATAGATTTCAAATCGATCCTGACCAAGATGAGTCTGTGGTGTGATATAATTTTTGTTGAGTGGATAGATTTTAGTTGGGATAGTCGTTCAACATTCTACAAGAACAACTTACCATGGAGTATGATTTCTCTGAAATAATTTTTGTTGAGTGGATAGATTTTAATTGGGATAGTCGTTCAACATTCTACAAGAACAACTTACCATGGAGTATGATTTCTCTGAAATAATTTTTGTTGAGTGGATAGATTTTAGTTGGGGTAGTCGTTCAACATTCTACAAGAACAACTTACCATGGAGTATGATTTCTCTGAAACCATGATAGATTTCAAATCGATCCTGACCAAGATGAGTCTGTGGTGTGAAATAATTTTTGTTGAGTGGATAGATTTTAGTTGGGGTAGTCGTTCAACATTCTACAAGAACAACGAACCATGGAGTATGATTTCTCTGAAATAATTTTTATTGAGTGGATAGATTTTAGTTGGGGTAGTCCTTCAACATTCTACAAGAACAACGAACCATGGAGTATGATTTCTCTGAAACCATGATAGATTTCAAATCGATCCTGACCAAGATGAGTCTGTGGTGTGAAATAATTTTTGTTGAGTGGATAGATTTTAGTTAGGGTAGTCGTTCAAGATTCTACAAGAACAACTTACCATGGACTATGATTTCTCTGAAACCATGATAGATTTCAAATCGATCCTGACCAAGATGAGTCTGTGGTGTGAAATAATTTTTGTTGAGTGGATAGATTTTAGTTGGGGTAGTCGTTCAACATTCTACAAGAACAACTTACCATGGAGTATGATTTCTCTGAAATAATTTTTGTTGAGTATATAGATTTTAGTTGGGGTAGTCGTTCAAGATTTTACAAGAACAACGAACCATGGAGTATGATTTCTCTGAAACCATGATAGATTTCAAATCGATCCTGACCAAGATGAGTCTGTGGTGTGAAATAATTTTTGTTGAGTGGATAGATTTTAGTTGGGGTAGTCGTTCAACATTTTACAAGAACAACGAACCATGGAGTATGATTTCTCTGAAACCATGATAGATTTCAAATCGATCCTGACCAAGATGAGTCTGTGGAGTGAAATAATTTTTGTTAAGTGGATAGATTTTAGTTGGGGTAGTCGTTCAACATTCTACAAGAACAACGAACCATGGAGTATGATTTCTCTGAAACCATGATAGATTTCAAATCGATCCTGACCAAGATGAGTGTGTGGTGTGAAATAATTTTTGTTGAGTGGATAGATTTTAGTTGGGGTAGTCGTTCAACATTCTACAAGAACAACGAAACATGGAGTATGATTTCTCTGAAATAATTTTTGTTGAGTGGATAGATTTTAGTTGGGGTAGTCGTTCAACATTTTACAAGAACAACGAACCATGGAGTATGATTTCTCTGAAACCATGATAGAGTTCAAATCGATCCTGACCAAGATGAGTCTGTGGTGTGAAATAATTTTTGTTGAGTGGATAGATTTTAGTTGGGGTAGTCGTTCAACATTCTACAAGAACAACTTACCATGGAGTATGATTTCTCTGAAATAATTTTTGTTGAGTTAATAGATTTTAGTTGGGGTAGTCGTTCAACATTCTACAAGAACAACGAACCATGGAGTATGATTTCTCTGAAATAATTTTTGTTGAGTGGATAGATTTTAGTTGGGGTAGTCGTTCAACATTCTACAAGAACAACGAACCATGGAGTATGATTTCTCTGAAACCATGATAGATTTCAAATCGATCCTGACCAAGATGAAGTATGATTTCTCTGAAACCATGATAGATTTCAAATCGATCCTGACCAAGATGAGTCTGTGGTGTGATATAATTTTTGTTGAGTGGATAGATTTTAGTTGGGATAGTCGTTCAACATTCTACAAGAACAACTTACCATGGAGTATGATTTCTCTGAAATAATTTTTGTTGAGTGGATAGATTTTAATTGGGATAGTCGTTCAACATTCTACAAGAACAACTTACCATGGAGTATGATTTCTCTGAAATAATTTCTGTTGAGTGGATAGATTTTAGTTGGGGTAGTCGTTCAACATTCTACAAGAACAACTTACCATGGAGTATGATTTCTCTGAAACCATGATAGATTTCAAATCGATCCTGACCAAGATGAGTCTGTGGTGTGAAATAATTTTTGTTGAGTGGATAGATTTTAGTTGGGGTAGTCGTTCAACATTCTACAAGAACAACGAACCATGAAGTATGATTTCTCTGAAATAATTTTTGTTGAGTGGATAGATTTTAGTTGGGGTAGTCCTTCAACATTCTACAAGAACAACGAACCATGGAGTATGATTTCTCTGAAACCATGATAGATTTCAAATCGATCCTGACCAAGATGAGTCTGTGGTGTGAAATAATTTTTGTTGAGTGGATAGATTTTAGTTAGGGTAGTCGTTCAAGATTCTACAAGAACAACTTACCATGGACTATGATTTCTCTGAAACCATGATAGATTTCAAATCGATCCTGACCAAGATGAGTCTGTGGTGTGAAATAATTTTTGTTGAGTGGATAGATTTTAGTTGGGGTAGTCGTTCAACATTCTACAAGAACAACTTACCATGGAGTATGATTTCTCTGAAATAATTTTTGTTGAGTATATAGATTTTAGTTGGGGTAGTCGTTCAAGATTTTACAAGAACAACGAACCATGGAGTATGATTTCTCTGAAACCATGATAGATTTCAAATCGATCCTGACCAAGATGAGTCTGTGGTGTGAAATAATTTTTGTTGAGCGGATAGATTTTAGTTGGGGTAGTCGTTCAACATTTTACAAGAACAACGAACCATGGAGTATGATTTCTCTGAAACCATGATAGATTTCAAATCGATCCTGACCAAGATGAGTCTGTGGAGTGAAATAATTTTTGTTAAGTGGATAGATTTTAGTTGGGGTAGTCGTTCAACATTCTACAAGAACAACGAACCATGGAGTATGATTTCTCTGAAACCATGATAGATTTCAAATCGATCCTGACCAAGATGAGTGTGTGGTGTGAAATAATTTTTGTTGAGTGGATAGATTTTAGTTGGGGTAGTCGTTCAACATTCTACAAGAACAACGAACCATGGAGTATGATTTCTCTGAAATAATTTTTGTTGAGTGGATAGATTTTAGTTGGGGTAGTCGTTCAACATTTTACAAGAACAACGAACCATGGAGTATGATTTCTCTGAAACCATGATAGAGTTCAAATCGATCCTGACCAAGATGAGTCTGTGGTGTGAAATAATTTTTGTTGAGTGGATAGATTTTAGTTGGGGTAGTCGTTCAACATTCTACAAGAACAACTTACCATGGAGTATGATTTCTCTGAAATAATTTTTGTTGAGTTAATAGATTTTAGTTGGGGTAGTCGTTCAACATTCTACAAGAACAACGAACCATGGAGTATGATTTCTCTGAAATAATTTTTGTTGAGTGGATAGATTTTAGTTGGGGTAGTCGTTCAACATTCTACAAGAACAACGAACCATGGAGTATGATTTCTCTGAAACCATGATAGATTTCAAATCGATCCTGACCAAGATGAGTCTGTGGTGTGAAATAATTTTTGTTGAGTGGATAGATTTTAGTTGGGGTAGTCGTTCAACATTTTACAAGAACAACGAACCATGGAGTATGATTTCTCTGAAACCATGATAGAGTTCAAATCGATCCTGACCAAGATGAGTCTGTGGTGTGAAATAATTTTTGTTGAGTGGATAGATTTTAGTTGGGGTAGTCGTTCAACATTCTACAAGAACAACTTACCATGGAGTATGATTTCTCTGAAATAATTTTTGTTGAGTTAATAGATTTTAGTTGGGGTAGTCGTTCAACATTCTACAAGAACAACGAACCATGGAGTATGATTTCTCTGAAATAATTTTTGTTGAGTGGATAGATTTTAGTTGGGGTAGTCGTTCAACATTCTACAAGAACAACGAACCATGGAGTATGATTTCTCTGAAACCATGATAGATTTCAAATCGATCCTGACCAAGATGAGTCTGTGGTGTGAAATAATTTTTGTTGAGTGGATAGATTTTAGTTAGGGTAGTCGTTCAAGATTCTACAAGAAGAACTTACCATGGACTATGATTTCTCTGAAACCATTATAGATTTCAAATCGATCCTGACCAAGATGAGTCTGTGGTGTGAAATAATTTTTGTTGAGTGGATAGATTTTAGTTAGGGGTAGTCGTTCAACATTCTACAAGAACAACGAACCATGGAGTATGATTTCTCTGAAACCATGATAGATTTCAAATCGATCCTGACCAAGATGAGTCTGTGGTGTGAAATAATTTTTGTTGAGTGGATAGATTTTAGTTGGGGTAGTCGTTCAACATTCTACAAGAACAACGAACCATGGAGTATGATTTCTCTGAAACCATGATAGATTTCAAATCGATCCTGACCAAGATGAGTCTGTGGTGTGAAATAATTTTTGTTGAGTGGATAGATTTTAGTTGGGATAGTCCTTCAACATTCTACAAGAACAACTTACCATGGAGTATGATTTCTCTGAAATAATTTTTGTTGAGTGGATAGATTTTAGTTGGGGTAGTCGTTCAACATTCTACAAGAACAACGAACCATGGAGTATGATTTCTCTGAAACCATGATAGATTTCAAATCGATCCTGACCAAGATGAGTCTGTGGTGTGAAATAATTTTTGTTGAGTGGATAGATTTTAGTTGGGGTAGTCGTTCAACATTCTACAAGAACAACTTACCATGGAGTATGATTTCTCTGAAATAATTTTTGTTGAGTGGATAGATTTTAGTTGGGGTAGTCGTTCAACATTCTACAAGAACAACGAACCATGGAGTATGATTTCTCTGAAATAATTTTTGTTGAGTGGATAGATTTTAGTTGGGGTAGTCGTTCAACATTCTACAAGAACAACGAACCATGGAGTATGATTTCTCTGCAACCATGATAGATTTCAAATCGATCCTGACCAAGATGAGTCTGTGGTGTGAAATAATTTTTGTTGAGTGGATAGATTTTAGTTGGGGTAGTCGTTCAACATTCTACAAGAACAACTTACCATGGAGTATGATTTCTCTGAAATAATTTTTGTTGAGTGGATAGTTTTTAGTTGGGGTAGTCGTTCGACATTCTACAAGAACAACTTACCATGGAGTATGATTTCTCTGAAACCATGATAGGTTTCAAATCGATCCTGACCAAGATGAGTCTGCGGTGTGAAATAATTTTTGTTGAGTGGATAGATTTTAGTTGGGGTAGTCGTTCAACATTCTACAAGAACAACTTACCATTGAGTATGATTTCTCTGAAATAATTTTTGTTGAGTGGATAGATTTTAGTTGGGGTAGTCGTTCAACATTTTACAAGAACAACGAGCCATGGAGTATGATTTCTCTGAAATAATTTTTGTTGAGTGGATAGATTTTAGTTGGGATAGTCGTTCAACATTCTACAAGAACAGCTTACAATGGAGTATGATTTCTCTGAAATAATTTTTGTTGAGTGGATAGATTTTTTGTTGGGGTAGTCGTTCAACATTCTACAAGAACAGCGAACCATGGAGTATGATTTCTCTGAAACCATGATAGATTTCAAATCGATCCTGACCAAGATGAGTCTGTGGTGTGAAATAATTTTTGTTGAGTGGATAGATTTTAGTTGGGGTAGTCGTTCAACATTCTACAAGAACAACTTACCATGGAGTATGATTTCTCTGAAATAATTTTTGTTGAGTTAATAGATTTTAGTTGGGGTAGTCGTTCAACATTCTACAAGAACAACGAACCATGGAGTATGATTTCTCTGAAATAATTTTTGTTGAGTGGATAGATTTTAGTTGGGGTAGTCGTTCAACATTCTACAAGAACAACGAACCATGGAGTATGATTTCTCTGAAACCATGATAGATTTCAAATCGATCCTGACCAAGATGAGTCTGTGGTGTGAAATAATTTTTGTTGAGTGGATAGATTTTAGTTAGGGTAGTCGTTCAAGATTCTACAAGAACAACTTACCATGGACTATGATTTCTCTGAAACCACTATAGATTTCAAATCGATCCTGACCAAGATGAGTCTGTGGTGTGAAATAATTTTTGTTGAGTGGATAGATTTTAGTTAGGGGTAGTCGTTCAACATTCTACAAGAACAACGAACCATGGAGTATGATTTCTCTGAAACCATGATAGATTTCAAATCGATCCTGACCAAGATGAGTCTGTGGTGTGAAATAATTTTTGTTGAGTGGATAGATTTTAGTTGGGGTAGTCGTTCAACATTCTACAAGAACAACGAACCATGGAGTATGATTTCTCTGAAACCATGATAGATTTCAAATCGATCCTGACCAAGATGAGTCTGTGGTGTGAAATAATTTTTGTTGAGTGGATAGATTTTAGTTGGGATAGTCGTTCAACATTCTACAAGAACAACTTACCATGGAGTATGATTTCTCTGAAATAATTTTTGTTGAGTGGATAGATTTTAGTTGGGGTAGTCGTTCAACATTCTACAAGAACAACGAACCATGGAGTATGATTTCTCTGAAACCATGATAGATTTCAAATCGATCCTGACCAAGATGAGTCTGTGGTGTGAAATAATTTTTGTTGAGTGGATAGATTTTAGTTGGGGTAGTCGTTCAACATTCTACAAGAACAACTTACCATGGAGTATGATTTCTCTGAAACCATGATAGATTTCAAATCGATCCTGACCAAGATGAGTCTGTGGTGTGAAATAATTTTTGTTGAGTGGATAGATTTTAGTTGGGGTAGTCGTTCAACATTCTACAAGAACAACTTATCATGGAGTATGATTTCTCTGAAATAATTTTTGTTGAGTGGATAGATTTTAGTTGGGGTAGTCGTTCAACATTCTACAAGAACAACTTACCATGGAGTATGATTTCTCTGAAATAATTTTTGTTGAGTGGATAGATTTTAGTTGGGGTAGTCGTTCAACATTCTACAAGAACAACGAACCATGGAGTATGATTTCTCTGAAATAATTTTTGTTGAGTGGATAGATTTTAGTTGGGGTAGTCGTTCAACATTCTACAAGAACAACGAACCATGGAGTATGATTTCTCTGCAACCATGATAGATTTCAAATCGATCCTGACCAAGATGAGTCTGTGGTGTGAAATAATTTTTGTTGAGTGGATAGATTTTAGTTGGGGTAGTCGTTCAACATTCTACAAGAACAACGAACCATGGAGTATGATTTCTCTGAAACCATGATAGATTTCAAATCGATCCTGACCAAGATGAGTCTGTGGTGTGAAATAATTTTTGTTGAGTGGATAGATTTTAGTTGGGATAGTCGTTCAACATTCTACAAGAACAACTTACCATGGAGTATGATTTCTCTGAAATAATTTTTGTTGAGTGGATAGATTTTAGTTGGGGTAGTCGTTCAACATTCTACAAGAACAACGAACCATGGAGTATGATTTCTCTGAAACCATGATAGATTTCAAATCGATCCTGACCAAGATGAGTCTGTGGTGTGAAATAATTTTTGTTGAGTGGATAGATTTTAGTTGGGGTAGTCGTTCAACATTCTACAAGAACAACTTACCATGGAGTATGATTTCTCTGAAACCATGATAGATTTCAAATCGATCCTGACCAAGATGAGTCTGTGGTGTGAAATAATTTTTGTTGAGTGGATAGATTTTAGTTGGGGTAGTCGTTCAACATTCTACAAGAACAACTTACCATGGAGTATGATTTCTCTGAAATAATTTTTGTTGAGTGGATAGATTTTAGTTGGGGTAGTCGTTCAACATTCTACAAGAACAACTTACCATGGAGTATGATTTCTCTGAAATAATTTTTGTTGAGTGGATAGATTTTAGTTGGGGTAGTCGTTCAACATTCTACAAGAACAACGAACCATGGAGTATGATTTCTCTGAAATAATTTTTGTTGAGTGGATAGATTTTAGTTGGGATAGTCGTTCAACATTCTACAAGAACAACGAACCATGGAGTATGATTTCTCTGCAACCATGATAGATTTGAAATCGATCCTGACCAAGATGAGTCTGTGGTGTGAAATAATTTTTGTTGAGTGGATAGTTTTTAGTTGGGGTAGTCGTTCGACATTCTACAAGAACAACTTACCATGGAGTATGATTTCTCTGAAACCATGATAGGTTTCAAATCGATCCTGACCAAGATGAGTCTGCGGTGTGAAATAATTTTTGTTGAGTGGATAGATTTTAGTTGGGGTAGTCGTTCAACATTCTACAAGAACAACTTAAAATGGAGTATGATTTCTCTGAAATAATTTTTGTTGAGTGGATAGATTTTAGTTGGGGTAGTCGTTCAACATTTTACAAGAACAACGAGCCATGGAGTATGATTTCTCTGAAATAATTTTTGTTGAGTGGATAGATTTTAGTTGGGATAGTCGTTCAACATTCTACAAGAACAGCTTACAATGGAGTATGATTTCTCTGAAATAATTTTTGTTGAGTGGATAGATTTTTTGTTGGGGTAGTCGTTCAACATTCTACAAGAACAGCGAACCATGGAGTATGATTTCTCTGAAACCATGATAGATTTCAAATCGATCCTGACCAAGATGAGTCTGTGGTGTGAAATAATTTTTGTTGAGTGGATAGATTTTAGTTGGGGTAGTCGTTCAACATTCTACAAGAACAACTTACCATGGAGTATGATTTCTCTGAAACCATGATAGATTTCAAATCGATCCTGACCTAGATGAGTCTGTGGTGTGAAATAATTTTTGTTGAGTGGATAGATTTTAGTTGGGGTAGTCGTTCAACATTCTACAAGAACAACTTACCATGGAGTATGATTTCTCTGAAACCATGATAGATTTCAAATCGATCCTGACCAAGATGAGTCTGTGGTGTGAAACAATTTTTGTTGAGTGGATAGATTTTAGTTGGGGTAGTCGTTCAACATTCTACAAGAACAACTTACCATGGAGTATGATTTCTCAGAAATAATTTTTGTTGAGTGGATAGATTTTAGTTGGGGTAGTCGTTCAACATTTTACAAGAACAACCAACCATGGAGTATGATTTCTCTGAAATAATTTTTGTTGAGTGGATAGATTTTAGTTGGGGTAGTCGTTCAACATTCTACAAGAACAACGAACCATGGAGTATGATTTCTCTGAAACCATGATAGATTTCAAATCGATCCTGACCAAGATGAGTCTGTGGTGTGAAATAATTTTTGTTGAGTGGATAGATTTTAGTTGGGGTAGTCGTTCAACATTCTACAAGAACAACTTACCATGGAGTATGATTTCTCTGAAATAATTTTTGTTGAGTGGATAGATTTTAGTTGGGGTAGTCGTTCAACATTCTACAAGAACAACTTACCATGGAGTATGATTTCTCTGAAATAATTTTTGTTGAGTGGATAGATTTTAGTTGGGGTAGTCGTTCAACATTCTACAAGAACAACGAACCATGGAGTATGATTTCTCTGAAATAATTTTTGTTGAGTGGATAGATTTTAGTTGGGGTAGTCGTTCAACATTCTACAAGAACAACGAACCATGGAGTATGATTTCTCTGCAACCATGATAGATTTCAAATCGATCCTGACCAAGATGAGTCTGTGGTGTGAAATAATTTTTGTTGAGTGGATAGATTTTAGTTGGGGTAGTCGTTCAACATTCTACAAGAACAACTTACCATGGAGTATGATTTCTCTGAAATAATTTTTGTTGAGTGGATAGTTTTTAGTTGGGGTAGTCGTTCGACATTCTACAAGAACAACTTACCATGGAGTATGATTTCTCTGAAACCATGATAGGTTTCAAATCGATCCTGACCAAGATGAGTCTGCGGTGTGAAATAATTTTTGTTGAGTGGATAGATTTTAGTTGGGGTAGTCGTTCAACATTCTACAAGAACAACTTACCATGGAGTATGATTTCTCTGAAATAATTTTTGTTGAGTGGATAGATTTTAGTTGGGGTAGTCGTTCAACATTTTACAAGAACAACGAACCATGGAGTATGATTTCTCTGAAATAATTTTTGTTGAGTGGATAGATTTTAGTTGGGATAGTCGTTCAACGTTCTACAAGAACAGCTTACAATGGAGTATGATTTCTCTGAAATAATTTTTGTTGAGTGGATAGATTTTTTGTTGGGGTAGTCGTTCAACATTCTACAAGAACAGCGAACCATGGAGTATGATTTCTCTGAAACCATGATAGATTTCAAATCGATCCTGACCAAGATGAGTCTGTGGTGTGAAATAATTTTTGTTGAGTGGATAGATTTTAGTTGGGGTAGTCGTTCAACATTCTACAAGAACAACTTACCATGGACTATGATTTCTCTGAAACCATGATAGATTTCAAATCGATCCTGACCAAGATGAGTCTGTGGTGTGAAATAATTTTTGTTGAGTGGTTAGATTTTAGTTGGGGTAGTCGTTCAACATTCTACAAGAACAACTTACCATGGAGTATGATTTCTCTGAAACCATGATAGATTTCAAATCGATCCTGACCAAGATGAGTCTGTGGTGTGAAATAATTTTTGTTGAGTGGATAGATTTTAGTTGGGGTAGTCGTTCAACATTCTACAAGAACAACTTACCATGGAGTATGATTTCTCTGAAACCATGATAGATTTCAAATCGATCCTGACCAAGATGAGTCTGTGGTGTGAAATAATTTTTGTTGAGTGGATAGATTTTAGTTGGGGTAGTCGTTCAACATTCTACAAGAACAACTCACCATGGAGTATGATTTCTCAGAAATAATTTTTGTTGAGTGGATAGATTTTAGTTGGGGTAGTCGTTCAACATTTTACAAGAACAACCAACCATGGAGTATGATTTCTCTGAAATAATTTTTGTTGAGTGGATAGATTTTAGTTGGGGTAGTCGTTCAACATTCTACAAGAACAACGAACCATGGAGTATGATTTCTCTGAAACCATGATAGATTTCAAATCGATCCTGACCAAGATGAGTCTGTGGTGTGAAATAATTTTTGGTGAGTGTGTAGAGGTGGGGGTAAGGAGAGGAGGAGGTGATGGATCCTTCGAAGGTATGTTATAGTCCCTATGTAGCAGAGGTGTGGCATGCTTGCGGGATTGCACGGCGACAGCTCGTCGGATTGGGTGGGGTTCTTTCTGCTACTTTCCTACCTACACAATAAAATCATGCCACGTCTCGCATGGATACAATTCATAAATGTATGTTCCACTATGTATGAGAATCGTCTATCAGACCTGTCTAAAGAAGGGTTGCAAACTATCTGAGATAACTCACAAATAGGAGTCAATGAAAGGAACGAAAGGGAAAAGGGAAAAGGAGGGGTTAGGTCAGATGTAGGTGACCTTGCAGCTACATGTATAGACATGCTGCTTTCTTCGGCTATGCCCACCCTCGACGGTTGGTTTATCAACCGACAGCACCATGGCTACCTTACGCCGGAGAAATCTTTTAAGGTAACCCCTAAAGAAAAACAAAATGTTACGCACGATTACCACATTCTATTCACACAATATCTCCTATTATCTCCCACTAATGATTTCTCATAATAACGCGGAATCTACCAAAACAAACAAAACTTGAAACTGTATGATTTAAATTCACTGAACATAGTTTATTAATTCACTAATGCGGATAGAACAATTCCGTTAAGCTTATGCTTATGTGCTTATGCTAATCTTAATGCAGAAATATGAAAAGAGATTATAGAGAGCATGTCTCCCAACATCTGATAACGCGATAGCAGGGTACGTTAAACTAAATCTTAAGAATAAGTGTGTATGGAGTATGTAAGATATTATAAAGTATAAGGATTGTATGAATGATTAAATTATAACTAGATATAAGAATTCAGGAAATATAGTGTTAGAAATTAAGTACTAAAACTAATACTAATAATAGGGTTTTGCCAAAAGAATGTACTAGGAAAATGAATATCAGAGACTTACGGTTTTTACGAGTATAGTATATGTATTTTTTTTTTTTTTTACCAACTATGGTGAAATGATGAAATTTGTGTTCTTGATAATTGTAATTGTATGTTGGATTTGATAATAATTATGTTCTAATCGACGATGGATGACTCCGTTTTGTGCGCACAAATCGTGTGTCGTGTCGGCGATCTGGATCAATTGGTAGCTGGGTAAAATAATGAATTAATGTAATGAATAAATAGTAATATCTTTTCGGCATTACCTGGGGTAGACTTAATCTATGAAAATAATAATAGGTTATTTTAATACTATATAAATCTTAACGCTAAACTTAATCTAGTGTATAGTGAGATAATACAGAAGGTGTATTTTAGGGTTATACGTAGGGTGATAACATCATGGTATAAGTGTGTGGGGTTACGTCCGGAGTATGGTTGAAATGGCTAGTTTTCGAGCACATGGTCCAAGCGACAGGCATCATCTTTAGGTCTGTGAAGTCGCCAAGCAGGTGGATGTATGATAGGTTCGGGAGATGTTTGTATGCGTGGTTTCAATGTACAAGTTTGAGGATCGAGGGCTGTTGTGAAACCATGTGGTTTTGTGCACATATAAGAACATACATATGCAATGCGTATGTACATTTACGTCCGGGGTGATCTTTGGATGTATATTAAGGATGGTGGAGTTTCAGCTACGGTGTTACTGCTGGTGTCTTTCAGCTTTCGAGTCCAAGCTTGTGATAAGGTGAAGTGGGAATGCAGCGTACCTTGATGCAGGTAACTTTTCGACGACAAACGCTTCGCAGATGGTGGAATGGATACGGTGCAGTGGGACAAGTGATAATTAAAGTCACTGAATATCGTCTCCACTGGGCACATGCGGTGCTGCAGCGATGAATTGAATGATTTAAATATTTGAATTAAGGTGTTTAATAGGTATACTGAAAACACTATTCTATGTACTAAACTATGTAATTAGGAAGGGTTTGACCCTAACACGCGATATCTTAGAGCCCGCACTCACTACTCACTCACTGCCACTTGTTAATCAAAAAGATCGTGTGCGTCTTGCACATGACTATTTATACAGATGAGGTTATTAACTACATCCTTCGTCAAGTAGGTTGTGTTTCACGAATTTTACAGCGGCTGTTGTAGTGGGTGGTCGCCATATAACCGAATACATACATTTGTATCGGGTAGATTTAAAATGCACAAAAAAATAATAGAAACAGCCATGTAAGTATTTACAGGGGTACGCTACACCATCATGAATTTTGTCAACACTTGTGTTGTCAAAAGGCATGAAAAACGGACAACTGGAAATTGTATGCAAATTTCTCATGAGTCAGGTGTACTGATACTCGACCCAAGACCCTGTTGTTCTAAGTAAGTCAGAATGTTAGGTTCTTCGTTGCAAAGAGAACACAGACTTAATGTCGTAAATCCTTAGCGTGGTAAACAAAATTATTTTGCCTTGCATGTTTTCAAGTTCGTATAACGATCTTCCAATTTGTCTAACAATGCGACATTTTATGAATTTTTTACAAAGTTTGGAGTTGAAATTCTTCGAGTCATTACTTAGTACAAAATTTCTGCGGTACACTTCCGATCCAGGTTTAAAGATACGAACCGAAGATCTCAAGTTGTAACTCTTTGAATTGCGCTCATAGGCATGTCTTAAATTTTCTTTTACCTTTTCTCTAACAAGTTGTAATGTACTCGATTGGGGTAAGCATTCCATCTCACCATCATTCAATGCTTTTAGCTTCCTAGCGATCTTATACATGCTGGCATGCGATATCATGTGACGTCCGAATAAGGTGAAGAATGGTGACATTCCTGTCGATTGGTGTACGGATGTACACAAGGCTTGTTGAATGAGGGATAGATGAAGATCCCAATCTCTCTGATCATCTTTAAGATAAGTTCTTATGGCGGATAGAATGGACCTGTTTACTCTCTCGGAAGCATTTGCTTGAGGAGAATAAACTGCGTTTTTAATGTGAGTAGTCCCATACTTAGTCAGGAACTGACTGAATTCTTGCGAAACGAATTGTTTGCCGTTGTCGCTGTGCAAAAACTCAGGCACTCCAAATTTTTGAAAAACTTCTTTTTCGAGAAAGTCAATGACCAATTTGGATGTTGCTTTATGCATTGCTTTCAGGAAAACAAATTTAGACATATAATCTACAACAATAAAGATAAAAATATTTCCCCTTTTCGTACGGACATAAGGTCCCATAAAATCTATATATATTTTCTGGAATGGGAGATCTATGTCTTGTTGGGCTCCCATAGGTGGTCTAAGAATAAAGTTTGGTGACTTATTTTCTTTACAAGCTGCACATTTGGTGACATAATTACGCACTTGCGTTACCATATTTGGCCAGTAAAACTTTTCTTTTATTCGTTCAAGGGTTTTATGAATTCCTCCATGAGAACAATTTGGGGGATTATGATTTTGTTCGATGATGGAATTGGTTAGCTGTGTTGGAATCCAAAGTTTCCATTGGTACTGCGGGTTCAAGAAGTCGCAGCCATTTGGAAGGACTCTTTTAAAAACTAAATCATTTTCAATTTTAAGATCAGTCAAATTTTCAAGATTTTCTCGAATGGTTTTTAGGAGATCTAAGTACTCCGCTGACTTAAATTCAGGAGAATTAAAGTCAGGTAAGGCATTATCAGGGCCTGTAGAGGTGATTTGTTCCACGTACACTCGAGACAAGGCGTCAGGTACTAAGTTATGAGCACCTTTTCGATGTTCTATGTTGAAACTGAAGCCTTGTAGTTTCAGAGACCAACGAGCTAGCCGGCCACTAAGGTCTTTCAGATTCATGAGCCACTTAAGGCTCGCATGATCCGTGATGATTGTGAAGGAAGTACCTTCAACGTATGGTCTAAACTTATGAACAGCTTTCACTGCTGCTAAACATTCCAGTTCAGTAACGCTATACTTTTGTTGACAAGCGTTTAGCTTTTCCGAAAAGTAGGCAATAGGTTTTTCATGTTGCTCTTCGTCGTATTGAAACAATACACCACCAATGCCTTTTGACGATGCATCGCATTGGATTACAAAATCTTTACAAAAATCGGGATTACTAAGAAGAGGAGCTGAAACTAAGGCTGTCTTCAATGCTTCAAAAGAGATAAGGGCATCCGGAGAAAGTGAAAAGACTTTTCCTTTTTTCAGTGTATCGGTCAAGGGAGTTGCTATTGATGAAAAGTTCCTAATGAATCTGCGGTACCATCCACAAAGACCTAAGAATCTCCTCACTTGTTTCTGAGTGGTTGGAATGGGAAAATCTTTGATTGCCGATACTTTATCTGGATTTGGCTTAATATGTCCTTGTCCAATAATATATCCTAGATAACGTAGCTCTTTAAAACAGAAGAATGATTTCTCTACGTTGATAGTCAGATTAGCTTTCTTCAAGCATTCTGCTACCTGTTCTAAAACGATAAGGTGTTGTTGGAAGTCCGGTGAAATGATCAGGAGGTCGTCTAAGTAAACAAACACGTGTTCCCTAAGTGCGCTGGGGATCACTTTATCAATTAACCGACACATCCTTTGAGGTGCATTACACAACCCAAAAGGCATGACGGTGAATTGGTAAAGAGGTCGACCTGGCACAGTGAATGCGGTTTTTTCCTTCGATTTCTCCTCTAGGGGAATCTGCCAGAAAGCGTCTTTGAGATCCACACTACTAATGTAATGCGTATCTCCTAGTCTGCTGAGAAGACCCTCTATATGAGGTAATGGGTACGCATCTCTCTTGGTGAGAGAGTTCACTTTGCGATAGTCCAAGCATAGTCTGTTCTTACCAGGTTTTCTAATAAGGACTATGGGAGAACTCCAAGCACTATGACTCTCTTCAATGACACCCAATGAGAGCATGCGATCCAGTTCTTCATAGATCAGTTGCTGTATTATTGGTGATATAGGGTAATGGCGCTGCTTTACTGGTTCTGCATCATTGGTGTCTATAATATGTTTTTCGATTGACGTCTTACCTAAGCCGATTTTTACGAAAGATGGAAAATGTGAAATCACTGACTGTAGCTGATGTTCTTGCTCTCTTGTCAATTCATGCATTGGGGGTTTAGGTTTTGTGTTTACAACACAATTCTGGTAACCATCGGCACTAATGAAAACTTCACTAATAATATTTGGAGCGATTTGAAACTTAGACCAAAAATCCACGCCAAGATATAGAGGTTGTACTAACTCCGGGACAAGGTAGAGGTCTAATGTTTCCTTTATATTGTTGTATTCTATGGATACTTTGATACGTCCTATTATATTTTGTCCTTTGACATCGGCAGTGTTAACTAACGAATTGTATTTAAATATTGGTACACCGAGTTCTTTAACGAGTGTCATGCAATCTTTACCTAAACAAGATATGGATGCACCACTATCTAAAAGTCCATTGATTTCTTTTCCTTGCACTAAAACTTTGGCATAGGGTCTGTTGTCAATGTTGTCTGAAAGAATGGAATCACAGATGAGCTTCCGGTAAGCGCGTCTCTTTCTATACCTTTGTCTAGTTTTAAGTATTTTTAAAGGAATTTTTTGTTGTGAAATGTCTTCTAATCTAAAAATTCGGTTGCGAATCTTATAATATTCATACAGTCTTTGTTTATAACACTTCTTATAAAAAGGAATAGGTTCTGATATTGTAAACTTTTTAGAAGGGATAGAAACAATAGTGTTTGAATTATCAGAATCTCTTTTCATGATTTTAACTTTGCCATATTCATCATTGTCTAAGTCTTGTGAGGCGTTAGTCGAAGCATCTTGTGTTGTTACTCTGGGTTGGTTTGCGTCGAACGCGACTCCCCAGATTTCTTCACGTTCGGTTTCTGGTTTCCCTTTTGTGGCTGACAATTAGGACAATCCAATGCGGTATGGTTTTCAGTACCACATCTATAACAAAATAGTTTTCGAATTGGTAAATTACAATTAATGAAAAGATGACCAAGTTGTTTGCAATTATAACACTTAACATTAGCATTACGGTCATTAGAGCGATCTGGGAATGAAATAGCTGAAATGCTGTCATATGCATCTAAGTTAGGATCAATGCGTCGATCGTCAGTGCAATGGAGTTCGCTTACATTCCTCGGAATGCTAAGACGATTCTGCATAACGTAACGTGACTGAATCATCTTTTCCGTTCGTCTACATTCATCACTGAAGTGCTCGAACGTATTTATTCTCATTGGATATATGAAATTCATGAGACGAGTGTTGATATTATTTCTCAAAATTTTAATGAGATCTTGATCTATTATTGGAACTTTTAATTGACTTTTAAGGTGGACTATAGACTTAAAGAATTCATCAAAGGGTTCATTCGGCATTTGCCGTCGATCCATTAATTGCTTAAGGATCTCAAAATCGTTCTCATATCTCTTAAATTGTTTTAATAGGGCTGCTCGAAGTAGTGGCCAATCAGATCTAGGACTACACCTAAGATGTTGCCAATACCATTCTTGGGCGGATCCTGAGAGTAAGTGATGGAAGTTCCTAATGATCTCTTCCCAAGGACAATTATAATTATTTTTCAAAACTTCAACTCGAAAGACGAAATCTTCGATCGACATGCCTTTGGCGGAATCGTCGAATCTTATACCCCAACGATCTAATTCAAATCGTCGTCTATTGTTTGGTCTATTGACATGATAATCAAACTGACGCTGCCTCTGTGCATTTGCATTTGAGCGAGCATTATTCTCCGAAAGGTTATGAAACTGATTATGTTCATGTGGTAAACGATTTCTAAATTGTGAACTAGTGGATAAATCTACAGAATGAAGAGAATAGTTCTCTTCCGGGACGGAATCATAGTGATTTGGTGCAGGCTGAGAAACATAATTCCTACCTTGTGAAGTGTTTTCAATTAGAATATGCTTCATACGCTGTTCTACATTTTGTTTAATCAAACTTGGTAGGTCTCTAAGTAGTGAACTTTGCAAATCAGTTAGGCTAGCATCGACCACTCTCTTTATGTGTGAATGGAGATGACTAGTTGACAGCTGTTGTTGTGAACTTATATGTGTATTACTTTTACCACCTACTGCAGAAGACCTGTGATAAGTGTCATTGACATTCAAAACAGTGCGATCAGCTGGTTCGTCGCTAAAAATAGACATGATAGGGACTGCTGAAGTAGCGGTTGTAGTTGTAGTAATTGGACTAGTGGTGACATTCGTAAATATGATAGGTCTGGGTGTAAATAAAGCAACGGTTTCATTGATAACTTGTGTTGTACTTCTATCAAGGTTGGTATTCTTCTCTTGTTGAGGAGAATGACGTACAGGTTTACTGTAACTTGCGCGAGAGAAGGCTATGGGCGAGTCAGAGGTTGCATGTAGATTACTCTGCGATCGAGTTTGCATGGTCCGGTTAGCATCTAAAGCGGAATTTCTGTTTTGTTTTGGAATAGCTCCAGTGCTCTGCTTCTGACTATTGCTCATGTCGTAATCTAATTAAACTAAATTTAAATCTAAAGATGTGAGATAGATAAACAAAACTAAATGGATCTTAACTATAAGCTCATACTATAACTGGGAAATGTTAAGGTGATATGTATGTGAAAAGATTGAAGTAATTTTGCGTAACGTAATTTAGATAGAAGGATAAAAGTAATGGAGGAACTAGACAGGCTGTATGCACAAAAGGTGTTGTATAAACTTAAGCATTGAATGTTAAGGCATCTTCCTGTGGCTACTTGAACATAAACCATCTAGGTTGTGAATGTAAGGACTCATAGGTGAACTTCCTTAACTGCTAATGCGTGTGTCTACGTCGACTCAGAAATCAAAAAAAAAATATTCTAGTGCAACTAATTTGTATGACGTATAGCCTTTCAAAATCAGGACTCCTAGAACACTTGTGAAGATAAAAGGTTCTGACGTATCTGCCAAAAGATATAATGTGCATAAAAAATATTGTTGACGTTTAAAGTTTTTGCAGCTATTTAAATTTAAATTGCAACTATTGAGCTAGGTGGTGAGCTTCTATTAAAATGTATTTGTTAATTAGTTGCTGAAAAATAATTGTTTGGAACCGATAAGATTGAGAATAACCAGGCTGTTAGGTTAGACAAAGGTGGTAGTGTCTTTGACTCGTATTTTGGATTGACTTTCTATTTCGGTCAGGGGTTTTATTGCTCGATTGCCTTTATAGGGTCGGCTGGCTTTCTTTATCGTTTCGGCCCCACGTTGGGCGCCTATTATGTAAAGGTGGGGGTAAGGAGAGGAGGAGGTGATGGACGGAATCTACCAAAACAAACAAAACTTAAAACTGTATGATTTAAATTCACTGAACATAGTTTATTAATTCACTAATGCGGATAGAACAATTCCGTTACGCTTATGCTTATGTGCTTATGCTAATCTTAATGCAGAAATATGAAAAGAGATTATAGACAGCATGTCTCCCAACATCTGATAACGCGATAGCAGGGTACGTTAAACTAAATCTTAAGAATAAGTGTGTATGGAGTATGTAAGATATTATAAAGTATAAGGATTGTATGAATGATTAAATTATAACTAGATATAAGAATTCAGGAAATATAGAGTTAGAAATTAAGTACTAAAACTAATACTAATGATAGGGTTTTGCCAAAAGAATGTACTAGGAAAATGAATATCAGAGACTTACGGTTTTTACGAGTATAGTATATGTATTTTTTTTTTTTTTACCAACTATGGTGAAATGATGAAATTTGTGTTCTTGATAATTGTAATTGTATGTTGGATTTGATAATAATTATGTTCTAATCGACGATGGATGACTCCGTTTTGTGCGCACAAATCGTGTGTCGTGTCGGCGATCTGGATCAATTGGTAGCTGGGTAAAATAATGAATTAATGTAATGAATAAATAGTAATATCTTTTCGGCATTACCTGGGGTAGACTTAATCTATGAAAATAATAATAGGTTATTTTAATACTATATAAATCTTAACGCTAAACTTAATCTAGTGTATAGTGAGATAATACAGAAGGTATATTTTAGGGTTATACGTAGGGTGATAACATCATGGTATAAGTGTGTGGGGTTACGTCCGGAGTATGGTTGAAATGGCTAGTTTTCGAGCACATGGTCCAAGCGACAGGCATCATCTTTAGGTCTGTGAAGTCGCCAAGCAGGTGGATGTATGATAGGTTCGGGAGATGTTTGTATGCGTGGTTTCAATGTACAAGTTTGAGGATCGAGGGCTGTTGTGAAACCATGTGGTTTTGTGCACATATAAGAACATACATATGCAATGCGTATGTACATTTACGTCCGGGGTGATCTTTGGATGTATATTAAGGATGGTGGAGTTTCAGCTACGGTGTTACTGCTGGTGTCTTTCAGCTTTCGAGTCCAAGCTTGTGATAAGGTGAAGTGGGAATGCAGCGTACCTTGATGCAGGTAACTTTTCGACGACAAACGCTTCGCAGATGGTGGAATGGATACGGTGCAGTGGGACAAGTGATAATTAAAGTCACTGAATATCGTCCCCACTGGGCACATGCGGTGCTGCAGCGATGAATTGAATGATTTAAATATTTGAATTAAGGTGTTTAATAGGTATACTGAAAACACTATTCTATGTACTAAACTATGTAATTAGGAAGGGTTTGACCCTAACACGCGATATCTTAGAGCCCGCACTCACTACTCACTCACTGCCACTTGTTAATCAAAAAGATCGTGTGCGTCTTGCACATGACTATTTATACAGATGAGGTTATTAACTACATCCTTCGTCAAGTAGGTTGTGTTTCACGAATTTTACAGCGGCTGTTGTAGTGGGTGGTCGCCATATAACCGAATACATACATTTGTATCGGGTAGATTTAAAATGCACAAAAAAATAATAGAAACAGCCATGTAAGTATTTACAGGGGTACGCTACAAGTGGATAGATTTTAGTTGGGGTAGTCGTTCAACATTCTACAAGAACAACTTACCATGGACTATGATTTCTCTGAAACCATGATAGATTTCAAATCGATCCTGACCAAGATGAGTCTGTGGTGTGAAATAATTTTTGTTGAGTGGATAGATTTTAGTTGGGGTAGTCGTTCAACATTCTACAAGAACAACTTACCATGGAGTATGATTTCTCTGAAATAATTTTTGTTGAGTGGATAGATTTTAGTTGGGGTAGTCGCTCAACATTTTACAAGAACAACGAACCATGGAGTATGATTTCTCTGAAACCATGATAGATTTCAAATCGATCCTGACCAAGATGAGTCTGTGGTGTGAAATAATTTTTGTTGAGTGGATAGATTTTAGTTGGGATAGTCGTTCAACATTCTACAAGAACAACGAACCATGGAGTATGATTTCTCTGAAACCATGATAGATTTCAAATCGATCCTGACCAAGATGAGTCTGTGGTGTGAAATAATTTTTGTTGAGTGGATAGATTTTAGTTGGGGTAGTCGTTCAACATTCTACAAGAACAACTTACCATGGACTATGATTTCTCTGAAATAATTTTTGTTGAGTGGATAGATTTTAGTTGGGGTAGTCGTTCAACATTCTACAAGAACAACGAACCATGGAGTATGATTTCTCTGAAACCATGATAGATTTCAAATCGATCCTGACCAAGATGAGTCTGTGGTGTGAAATAATTTTTGTTGAGTGGATAGATTTTAGTTGGGGTAGTCGTTCAACATTCTACAAGAACAACTTACCATGGACTATGATTTCTCTGAAATAATTTTTGTTGAGTGGATAGATTTTAGTTGGGATAGTCGTTCAACATTCTACAAGAACAACTTACCATGGACTATGATTTCTCTGAAACCATGATAGATTTCAAATCGATCCTGACCAAGATGAGTCTGTGGTGTGAAATAATTTTTGATGAGTGGATAGATTTTAGTTGGGATAGTCGTTCAACATTCTACAAGAACAACGAACCATGGAGTATGATTTCTCTGAAACCATGATAGGTTTCAAATCGATCCTGACCAAGATGAGTCTGTGGTGTGAAATAATTTTTGTTGAGTGAATAGATTTTAGTTGGGGTAGTCGTTCAACATTCTACAAGAACAACTTACCATGGAGTATGATTTCTCTGAAACCATTATAGATTTCAAATCGATCCTGACCAAGATGAGTCTGTGGTGTGAAATAATTTTTGTTGAATGGATAGATTTTAGTTGGGGTAGTCGTTCAACATTCTACAAGAACAACTTACCATGGAGTATGATTTCTCTGAAACCATGATAGATTTCAAATCGATCCTGACCAAGATGAGTCTGTGGTGTAAAATAATTTTTGTTGAGTGGATAGATTTTAGTTGGGGTAGTCGTTCAACATTCTACAAGAACAACGAACCATGGACTATGATTTCTCTGAAATAATTTTTGTTGAGTGGATAGATTTTAGTTGGGGTAGTCGTTCAACATTCTACAAGAACAACGAACCATGGAGTATGATTTCTCTGCAACCATGATAGATTTCAAATCGATCCTGACCAAGATGAGTCTGTGGTGTGAAATAATTTTTGTTGAGTGGATAGAATTTAGTTGGGGTAGTCGTTCAACATTCTACAAGAACAACTTATCATGGACTATGATTTCTCTGAAACCATGATAGATTTCAAATCGATCCTGACCTAGATGAGTCTGTGGTGTGAAATAATTTTTGTTGAGTGGATAGATTTTAGTTGGGGTAGTCGTTCAACATTCTACAAGAACAACTTAACATGGAGTATGATTTCTCTGAAATAATTTTTGTTGAGTGGATAGATTTTAGTTGGGATAGTCGTTCAACATTCTACAAGAACAACTTACCATGGAGTATGATTTCTCTGAAACCATGATAGATTTCAAATCGATCCTGACCAAGATGAGTCTGTGGTGTGAAATAATTTTTGTTGAGTGGATAGATTTTAGTTGGGGTAGTCGTTCAACATTTTACAAGAACAACGAACCATGGAGTATGATTTCTCTGAAACCATGATAGATTTCAAATCGATCCTGACCAAGATGAGTCTGTGGTGTGAAATAATTTTTGTTGAGTGGATAGATTTTAGTTGGGATAGTCGTTCAACATTCTACAAGAACAACTTACCATGGAGTATGATTTCTCTGAAATAATTTTTGTTGAGTGGATAGATTTTAGTTGGGATAGTCGTTCAACATTCTACAAGAACAACTTACCATGGAGTATGATTTCTCTGAAACCATGATAGATTTCAAATCGATCCTGACCAAGATGAGTCTGTGGTGTGAAATAATTTTTGTTGAGTGGATAGATTTTAGTTGGGGTAGTCGTTCAACATTTGACAAGAACAACGAACCATGGAGTATGATTTCTCTGAAACCATGATAGATTTCAAATCGATCCTGACCAAGATGAGTCTGTGGTGTGAAATAATTTTTGTTGAGTGGATAGATTTTAGTTGGGGTAGTCGTTCAACATTTTACAGGAACAACGAACCATGGAGTATGATTTCTCTGAAACCATGATAGATTTCAAATCGATCCTGACCAAGATGAGTCTGTGGTGTGAAATAATTTTTGTTGAGTGGATAGATTTTAGTTGGGGTAGTCGTTCAACATTCTACAAGAACAACGAACCATGGAGTATGATTTCTCTGAAATAATTTTTGTTGAGTGGATAGATTTTAGTTGGGATAGTCGTTCAACATTCTACAAGAACAACTTACCATGGAGTATGATTTCTCTGAAACCATGATAGATTTCAAATCGATCCTGACCAAGATGAGTCTGTGGTGTGAAATAATTTTTGTTGAGTGGATAGATTTTAGTTGGGGTAGTCGTTCAACATTTTACAAGAACAACGAACCATGGAGTATGATTTCTCTGAAACCATGATAGATTTCAAATCGATCCTGACCAAGATGAGTCTGTGGTGTGAAATAATTTTTGTTGAGTGGATAGATTTTAGTTGTGGTAGTCGTTCAACATTCTACAAGAACAACTTACCATGGAGTATGATTTCTCTGAAATAATTTTTGTTGAGTGGATAGATTTTAGTTGGGGTAGTCGTTCAACATTCTACAAGAACAACTTACCATGGAGTATGATTTCTCCCAAATAATTTTTGTTGAGTGGATAGATTTTAGTTGGGGTAGTCGTTCAACATTCTACACGAACAACTTACCATCTAGTATGATTTCTCTGAAATAATTTTTGTTGAGTGGATAGATTTTAGTTGGGGTAGTCGTTCAACATTCTCTGAAACCATGATAGATTTCAAATCGATCCTGACCAAGATGAGTCTGTGGTGTGAAATAATTTTTGTTGAGTGGATAGATTTTAGTTGGGGTAGTCGTTCAACATTCTACAAGAACAACTTACCATGGACTATGGTTTCCCTGAAATAATTTTTGTTGAGTGGATAGATTTTAGTTGGGGTAGTCGTTCAACATTCTACAAGAACAACTTACCATGGAGTATGATTTCTCTGAAATAATTTTTGTTGAGTGGATAGATTTTAGTTGGGATAGTCGTTCAACATTTTACAAGAACAACTTACCATGGAGTATGATTTCTCTGAAATAATTTTTGTTGAGTGGATAGATTTTAGTTGGGATAGTCGTTCAACATTCTACAAGAACAACGATGATTTCTCTGAAACCATGAAAGATTTCAAATCGATCCTGACCAAGATGAGTCTGTGGTGTGAAATAATTTTTGTTGAGTGGATAGATTTTAGTTGGGATAGTCGTTCAACATTCTACAAGAACAACGAACCATGGAGTATGATTTCTCTGAAACCATTATAGATTTCAAATCGATCCTGACCAAGATGAGTCTGTGGTGTGAAATAATTTTTGTTGAGTGGATAGATTTTAGTTGGGGTAGTCGTTCAACATTCTACAAGAACAACTTACCATGGAGTATGATTTCTCTGAAACCATGATAGATTTCAAATCGATCCTGACCAAGATGAGTCTGTGGTGTGAAATAATTTTTGTTGAGTGGATAGATTTTAGTTGGGGTAGTCGTTCAACATTCTACAAGAACAACGAACCATGGAGTATGATTTCTCTGAAATAATTTTTGTTGAGTGGATAGATTTTAGTTGGGGTAGTCGTTCAACATTCTACAAGAACAACGAACCATGGAGTATGATTTCTCTGCAACCATGATAGATTTCGAATCGATCCTGACCAAGATGAGTCTGTGGTGTGAAATAATTTTTGTTGAGTGGATAGATTTTAGTTGGGGTAGTCGTTCAACATTCTACAAGAACAACTTATCATGGACTATGATTTCTCTGAAACCATGATAGATTTCAAATCGATCCTGACCAAGATGAGTCTGTGGTGTGAAATAATTTTTGTTGAGTGGATAGATTTTAGTTGGGGTAGTCGTTCAACATTCTACAAGAACAACTTACCATGGAGTATGATTTCTCTGAAATAATTTTTGTTGAGTGGATAGATTTTAGTTGGGATAGTCGTTCAACATTCTACAAGAACAACTTACCATGGAGTATGATTTCTCTGAAACCATGATAGATTTCAAATCGATCCTGACCAAGATGAGTCTGTGGTGTGAAATAATTTTTGTTGAGTGGATAGATTTTAGTTGGGGTAGTCGTTCAACATTTTACAAGAACAACGAACCATGGAGTATGATTTCTCTGAAACCATGATAGATTTCAAATCGATCCTGACCAAGATGAGTCTGTGGTGTGAAATAATTTTTGTTGAGTGGATAGATTTTAGTTGGGATAGTCGTTCAACATTCTACAAGAACAACTTACCATGGAGTATGATTTCTCTGAAATAATTTTTGTTGAGTGGATAGATTTTAGTTGGGATAGTCGTTCAACATTCTACAAGAACAACTTACCATGGAGTATGATTTCTCTGAAACCATGATAGATTTCAAATCGATCCTGACCAAGATGAGTCTGTGGTGTGAAATAATTTTTGTTGAGTGGATAGATTTTAGTTGGGGTAGTCGTTCAACATTTTACAAGAACAACGAACCATGGAGTATGATTTCTCTGAAACCATGATAGATTTCAAATCGATCCTGACGAAGATGAGTCTGTGGTGTGAAATAATTTTTGTTGAGTGGATAGATTTTCGTTGGGGTAGTCGTTCAACATTTTACAAGAACAACGAACCATGGAGTATGATTTCTCTGAAACCATGATAGATTTCAAATCGATCCTGACCAAGATGAGTCTGTGGTGTGAAATAATTTTTGTTGAGTGGATAGATTTTAGTTGGGGTAGTCGTTCAACATTCTACAAGAACAACTTACCATGGAGTATGATTTCTCTGAAACCATGATAGATTTCAAATCGATCCTGACCAAGATGAGTCTGTGGTGTGAAATAATTTTTGTTGAGTGGATAGATTTTAGTTGGGATAGTCGTTCAACATTCTACAAGAACAACTTACCATGGAGTATGATTTCTCTGAAACCATGATAGATTTCAAATCGATCCTGACCAAGATGAGTCTGTGGTGTGAAATAATTTTTGTTGAGTGGATAGATTTTAGTTGGGGTAGTCGTTCAACATTTTACAAGAACAACGAACCATGGAGTATGATTTCTCTGAAACCATGATAGATTTCAAATCGATCCTGACCAAGATGAGTCTGTGGTGTGAAATAATTTTTGTTGAGTGGATAGATTTTAGTTGTGGTAGTCGTTCAACATTCTACAAGAACAACTTACCATGGAGTATAATTTCTCTGAAATAATTTTTGTTGAGTGGATAGATTTTAGTTGGGGTAGTCGTTCAACATTCTACAAGAACAACTTACCATGGAGTATGATTTCTCTGAAATAATTTTTGTTGAGTGGATAGATTTTAGTTGGGGTAGTCGTTCAACATTCTCTGAAACCATGATAGATTTCAAATCGATCCTGACCAAGATGAGTCTGTGGTGTGAAATAATTTTTGTTGAGTGGATAGATTTTAGTTGGGGTAGTCGTTCAACATTCTACAAGAACAACTTACCATGGACTATGGTTTCCCTGAAATAATTTTTGTTGAGTGGATAGATTTTAGTTGGGGTAGTCGTTCAACATTCTACAAGAACAACTTACCATGGAGTATGATTTCTCTGAAATAATTTTTGTTGAGTGGATAGATTTTAGTTGGGATAGTCGTTCAACATTTTACAAGAACAACTTACCATGGAGTATGATTTCTCTGAAATAATTTTTGTTGAGTGGATAGATTTTAGTTGGGATAGTCGTTCAACATTCTACAAGAACAACGATGATTTCTCTGAAACCATGAAAGATTTCAAATCGATCCTGACCAAGATGAGTCTGTGGTGTGAAATAATTTTTGTTGAGTGGATAGATTTTAGTTGGGGTAGTCGTTCAACATTCTACAAGAACAACGAACCATGGAGTATGATTTCTCTGAAACCATGAAAGATTTCAAATCGATCCTGACCAAGATGAGTCTGTGGTGTGAAATAATTTTTGTTGAGTGGATAGATTTTAGTTGGGGTAGTCGTTCAACATTCTACAAGAACAACTTACCATGGAGTATGATTTCTCTGAAATAATTTTTGTTGAGTGGATAGATTTTAGTTGGGGTAGTCGTTCAACATTCTACAAGAACAACTTACCATGGAGTATGATTTCTCTGAAACCATGATAGATTTCAAATCGATCCTGACCAAGATGAGTCTGTGGTGTGAAATAATTTTTGTTGAGTGGATAGATTTTAGTTGGGGTAGTCGTTCAACATTCTACAAGAACAACGAACCATGGAGTATGATTTCTCTGAAATAATTTTTGTTGAGTGGATAGATTTTAGTTGGGGTATAAGTTCAACATTCTACAAGAACAACTTACCATGGACTATGATTTCTCTGAAACCATGATAGATTTCAAATCGATCCTGACCAAGATGAGTCTGTGGTGTGAAATAATTTTTGTTGAGTGGATAGATTTTAGTTGGGGTAGTCGTTCAACATTTTACAAGAACAACGAACCATGGAGTATGATTTCTCTGAAACCATGATAGATTTCAAATCGATCCTGACCAAGATGAGTCTGTGGTGTGAAATAATTTTTGTTGAGTGGATAGATTTTAGTTGGGGTAGTCGTTCAACATTCTACAAGAACAACGAACCATGGAGAATGATTTCCCTGCAACCATGATAGATTTCAAATCGATCCTGACCAAGATGAGTCTGTGGTGTGAAATAATTTTTGTTGAGTGGATAGATTTTAGTTGGGGTAGTCGTTCAACATTCTACAAGAACAACTTACCATGGAGTATGATTTCTCTGAAACCATGATAGATTTCAAATCGATCCTGACCAAGATGAGTCTGTGGTGTGAAATAATTTTTGTTGAGTGGATAGATTTTAGTTGGGGTAGTCGTTCAACATTCTACAAGAACAACTTACCATGGAGTATGATTTCTCTGAAACCATGATAGATTTCAAATCGATCCTGACCAAGATGAGTCTGTGGTGTGAAATAATTTTTGTTGAGTGGATAGATTTTAGTTGGGGTAGTCGTTCAACATTTTACAAGAACAAGGAACCATGGAGTATGATTTCTCTGAAACCATGATAGATTTCAAATCGATCCTGACCAAGATGAGTCTGTGGTGTGAAATAATTTTTGTTGAGTGGATAGATTTTAGTTGGGGTAGTCGTTCAACATTCTACAAGAACAACGAACCATGGAGAATGATTTCCCTGCAACCATGATAGATTTCAAATCGATCCTGACCAAGATGAGTCTGTGGTGTGAAATAATTTTTGTTGAGTGGATAGATTTTAGTTGGGGTAGTCGTTCAACATTTTACAAGAACAACGAACCATGGAGAATGATTTCTCTGCAACCATGATAGATTTCAAATCGATCCTGACCAAGATGAGTCTGTGGTGTGAAATAATTTTTGTTGAGTGGATAGATTTTAGTTGGGGTAGTCGTTCAACATTCTACAAGAACAACTTACCATGGAGTATGATTTCTCTGAAACCATGATAGATTTCAAATCGATCCTGACCAAGATGAGTCTGTGGTGTGAAATAATTTTTGTTGAGTGGATAGATTTTAGTTGGGATAGTCGTTCAACATTTTACAAGAACAAGGAACCATGGAGTATGATTTCTCTGAAACCATGATAGATTTCAAATCGATCCTGACCAAGATGAGTCTGTGGTGTGAAATAATTTTTGTTGAGTGGATAGATTTTAGTTGGGGTAGTCGTTCAACATTCTACAAGAACAACTTACCATGGAGTATGATTTCTCTGAAATAATTTTTGTTGAGTGGATAGATTTTAGTTGGGGTATAAGTTCAACATTCTACAAGAACAACTTACCATGGACTATGATTTCTCTGAAACCATGATAGATTTCAAATCGATCCTGACCAAGATGAGTCTGTGGTGTGAAATAATTTTTGTTGAGTGGATAGATTTTAGTTGGGGTAGTCGTTCAACATTTTACAAGAACAACGAACCATGGAGTATGATTTCTCTGAAACCATGATAGATTTCAAATCGATCCTGACCAAGATGAGTCTGTGGTGTGAAATAATTTTTGTTGAGTGGATAGATTTTAGTTGGGGTAGTCGTTCAACATTCTACAAGAACAACGAACCATGGAGAATGATTTCCCTGCAACCATGATAGATTTCAAATCGATCCTGACCAAGATGAGTCTGTGGTGTGAAATAATTTTTGTTGAGTGGATAGATTTTAGTTGGGGTAGTCGTTCAACATTCTACAAGAACAACTTACCATGGAGTATGATTTCTCTGAAACCATGATAGATTTCAAATCGATCCTGACCAAGATGAGTCTGTGGTGTGAAATAATTTTTGTTGAGTGGATAGATTTTAGTTGGGATAGTCGTTCAACATTTTACAAGAACAAGGAGCCATGGAGTATGATTTCTCTGAAACCATGATAGATTTCAAATCGATCCTGACCAAGATGAGTCTGTGGTGTGAAATAATTTTTGTTGAGTGGATAGATTTTAGTTGGGGTAGTCGTTCAACATTCTACAAGAACAACTTACCATGGAGTATGATTTCTCTGAAACCATGATAGATTTCAAATCCATCCTGACCAAGATGAGTCTGTGGTGTGAAATAATTTTTGTTGAGTGGATAGATTTTAGTTGGGGTAGTCGTTCAACATTCTACAAGAACAACGAACCATGGAGTATGATTTCTCTGAAATAATTTTTGTTGAGTGGATAGATTTTAGTTGGGGTAGTCGTTCAACATTCTACAAGAACAACGAACCATGGAGTATGATTTCTCTGAAATAATTGTTGTTGAGTGGATAGATTTTAGTTGGGGTAGTCGTTCAACATTCTACAAGAACAACGAACCATGGAGTATGATTTCTCTGAAACCATGATAGATTTCAAATCGATCCTGACCAAGATGAGTCTGTGGTGTGAAATAATTTTTGTTGAGTGGATAGATTTTAGTTGGGATAGTCGTTCAACATTTTACAAGAACAACGAACCATGGAGTATGATTTCTCTGAAACCATGATAGATTTCAAATCGATCCTGACCAAGATGAGTCTGTGGTGCGAAATAATTTTTGTTGAGTGGATAGATTTTAGTTGGGATAGTCGTTCAACATTCTACAAGAACAACGAACCATGGAGTATGATTTCTCTGAAACCATGATAGATTTCAAATCGATCCTGACCAAGATGAGTCTGTGGTGTGAAATAATTTTTGTTGAGTGGATAGATTTTAATTGGGGTAGTCGTTCAACATTCTACAAGAACAACGAACCATAGAGTATGATTTCTCTGAAATAATTTTTGTTGAGTGGATAGATTTTAGTTGGGGTAGTCGTTCAACATTCTACAAGAACAACTTACCATGGACTATGATTTCTCTGAAATAATTTTTGTTGAGTGGATAGATTTTAGTTAGGGTAGTCGTTCAACATTCTACAAGAACAACTTACCATGGAGTATGATTTCTCTGAAACCATGATAGATTTCAAATCGATCCTGACCAAGATGAGTCTGTGGTGTGGAATAATTTTTGTTGAGTGGATAGATTTTAGTTGGGGTAGTCGTTCAACATTCTACAAGAACAACTTACCATGGAGTATGATTTCTCTGAAACCATGATAAATTTCAAATCGATCCTGACCAAGATGAGTCTGTGGTGTGAAATAATTTTTGTTGAGTGGATAGTTTTTGTTGGGGTAGTTGTTCAACATTCTACAAGAACAACTTAAAATGGAGTATGATTTCTCTGAAACCATGATAGATTTCAAATCGATCCTGACCAAGATGAGTCTGTGGTGTGAAATAATTTTTGTTGAGTGGATAGATTTTAGTTGGGGTAGTCGTTCAACATTCTACAAGAACAACGAACCATGGAGTATGATTTCTCTGAAATAATTTTTGTTGAGTGGATAGATTTTTGTTGGGGTAGTCGTTCAACATTTTACAAGAACAACGAACCATGGAGTATGATTTCTCTGAAACCATGATAGATTTCAAATCGATCCTGACCAAGATGAGTCTGTGGTGTGAAATAATTTCTGTTGAGTGGATAGATTTTAGTTGGGATATTCGTTCAACATTCTACAAGAACAACGAACCATGGAGTATGATTTCTCTGAAACCATGATAGATTTCAAATCGATCCTGACCAAGATGAGTCTGTGGTGTGAAATAATTTTTGTTGAATGGATAGATTTTAGTTGGGGTAGTCGTTCAACATTCTACAAGAACAACTTACCATGGAGTATGATTTCTCTGAAACCATGATAGATTTCAAATCGATCCTGACCAAGATGAGTCTGTGGTGTGAAATAATTTTTGTTGAGTGGATAGATTTTAGTTGGGGTAGTCGTTCAACATTCTACAAGAACAAGGAACCATGGAGTATGATTTCTCTGAAACCATGATAGATTTCAAATCGATCCTGACCAAGATGAGTCTGTGGTGTGAAATAATTTTTGTTGAGTGGATAGATTTTAGTTGGGGTAGTCGTTCAACATTCTACAAGAACAACTTACCATGGAGTATGATTTCTCTGAAATAATTTTTGTTGAGTGGATAGATTTTAGTTGGGGTATAAGTTCAACATTCTACAAGAACAACTTACCATGGACTATGATTTCTCTGAAACCATGATAGATTTCAAATCGATCCTGACCAAGATGAGTCTGTGGTGTGAAATAATTTTTGTTGAGTGGATAGATTTTAGTTGGGGTAGTCGTTCAACATTTTACAAGAACAACGAACCATGGAGTATGATTTCTCTGAAACCATGATAGATTTCAAATCGATCCTGACCAAGATGAGTCTGTGGTGTGAAATAATTTTTGTTGAGTGGATAGATTTTAGTTGGGGTAGTCGTTCAACATTCTACAAGAACAACGAACCATGGAGAATGATTTCCCTGCAACCATGATAGATTTCAAATCGATCCTGACCAAGATGAGTCTGTGGTGTGAAATAATTTTTGTTGAGTGGATAGATTTTAGTTGGGGTAGTCGTTCAACATTCTACAAGAACAACTTACCATGGAGTATGATTTCTCTGAAACCATGATAGATTTCAAATCGATCCTGACCAAGATGAGTCTGTGGTGTGAAATAATTTTTGTTGAGTGGATAGATTTTAGTTGGGATAGTCGTTCAACATTTTACAAGAACAAGGAGCCATGGAGTATGATTTCTCTGAAACCATGATAGATTTCAAATCGATCCTGACCAAGATGAGTCTGTGGTGTGAAATAATTTTTGTTGAGTGGATAGATTTTAGTTGGGGTAGTCGTTCAACATTCTACAAGAACAACTTACCATGGAGTATGATTTCTCTGAAACCATGATAGATTTCAAATCCATCCTGACCAAGATGAGTCTGTGGTGTGAAATAATTTTTGTTGAGTGGATAGATTTTAGTTGGGGTAGTCGTTCAACATTCTACAAGAACAACGAACCATGGAGTATGATTTCTCTGAAATAATTTTTGTTGAGTGGATAGATTTTAGTTGGGGTAGTCGTTCAACATTCTACAAGAACAACGAACCATGGAGTATGATTTCTCTGAAATAATTGTTGTTGAGTGGATAGATTTTAGTTGGGGTAGTCGTTCAACATTCTACAAGAACAACGAACCATGGAGTATGATTTCTCTGAAACCATGATAGATTTCAAATCGATCCTGACCAAGATGAGTCTGTGGTGTGAAATAATTTTTGTTGAGTGGATAGATTTTAGTTGGGATAGTCGTTCAACATTTTACAAGAACAACGAACCATGGAGTATGATTTCTCTGAAACCATGATAGATTTCAAATCGATCCTGACCAAGATGAGTCTGTGGTGCGAAATAATTTTTGTTGAGTGGATAGATTTTAGTTGGGATAGTCGTTCAACATTCTACAAGAACAACGAACCATGGAGTATGATTTCTCTGAAACCATGATAGATTTCAAATCGATCCTGACCAAGATGAGTCTGTGGTGTGAAATAATTTTTGTTGAGTGGATAGATTTTAATTGGGGTAGTCGTTCAACATTCTACAAGAACAACGAACCATAGAGTATGATTTCTCTGAAATAATTTTTGTTGAGTGGATAGATTTTAGTTGGGGTAGTCGTTCAACATTCTACAAGAACAACTTACCATGGACTATGATTTCTCTGAAATAATTTTTGTTGAGTGGATAGATTTTAGTTAGGGTAGTCGTTCAACATTCTACAAGAACAACTTACCATGGAGTATGATTTCTCTGAAACCATGATAGATTTCAAATCGATCCTGACCAAGATGAGTCTGTGGTGTGGAATATATTTTGTTGAGTGGATAGATTTTAGTTGGGGTAGTCGTTCAACATTCTACAAGAACAACTTACCATGGAGTATGATTTCTCTGAAACCATGATAAATTTCAAATCGATCCTGACCAAGATGAGTCTGTGGTGTGAAATAATTTTTGTTGAGTGGATAGTTTTTGTTGGGGTAGTTGTTCAACATTCTACAAGAACAACTTAAAATGGAGTATGATTTCTCTGAAACCATGATAGATTTCAAATCGATCCTGACCAAGATGAGTCTGTGGTGTGAAATAATTTTTGTTGAGTGGATAGATTTTAGTTGGGGTAGTCGTTCAACATTCTACAAGAACAACGAACCATGGAGTATGATTTCTCTGAAATAATTTTTGTTGAGTGGATAGATTTTTGTTGGGGTAGTCGTTCAACATTTTACAAGAACAACGAACCATGGAGTATGATTTCTCTGAAACCATGATAGATTTCAAATCGATCCTGACCAAGATGAGTCTGTGGTGTGAAATAATTTCTGTTGAGTGGATAGATTTTAGTTGGGATATTCGTTCAACATTCTACAAGAACAACGAACCATGGAGTATGATTTCTCTGAAACCATGATAGATTTCAAATCGATCCTGACCAAGATGAGTCTGTGGTGTGAAATAATTTTTGTTGAATGGATAGATTTTAGTTGGGGTAGTCGTTCAACATTCTACAAGAACAACTTACCATGGAGTATGATTTCTCTGAAACCATGATAGATTTCAAATCGATCCTGACCAAGATGAGTCTGTGGTGTGAAATAATTTTTGTTGAGTGGATAGATTTTAGTTGGGGTAGTCGTTCAACATTCTACAAGAACAACGAACCATGGAGTATGATTTCTCTGAAATAATTGTTGTTGAGTGGATAGATTTTAGTTGGGGTAGTCGTTCAACATTCTACAAGAACAACTTACCATGGACTATGATTTCTCTGAAACCATGATAGATTTCAAATCGATCCTGACCAAGATGAGTCTGTGGTGTGAAATAATTTTTGTTGAGTGGATAGATTTTAGTTGGGGTAGTCGTTCAACATTCTACAAGAACAACGAACCATGGAGTATGATTTCTCTGAAATAATTGTTGTTGAGTGGATAGATTTTAGTTGGGGTAGTCGTTCAACATTCTACAAGAACAACGAACCATGGAGTATGATTTCTCTGAAACCATGATAGATTTCAAATCGATCCTGACCAAGATGAGTCTGTGGTGTGAAATAATTTTTGTTGAGTGGATAGATTTTAGTTGGGATAGTCGTTCAACATTTTACAAGAACAACGAACCATGGAGTATGATTTCTCTGAAACCATGATAGATTTCAAATCGATCCTGACCAAGATGAGTCTGTGGTGCGAAATAATTTTTGTTGAGTGGATAGATTTTAGTTGGGATAGTCGTTCAACATTCTACAAGAACAACTTACCATGGAGTATGATTTCTCTGAAATAATTTTTGTTGAGTATATAGATTTTAGTTGGGGTAGTCGTTCAAGATTTTACAAGAACAACGAACCATGGAGTATGATTTCTCTGAAACCATGATAGATTTCAAATCGATCCTGACCAAGATGAGTCTGTGGTGTGAAATAATTTTTGTTGAGTGGATAGATTTTAGTTGGGGTAGTCGTTCAACATTTTACAAGAACAACGAACCATGGAGTATGATTTCTCTGAAACCATGATAGATTTCAAATCGATCCTGACCAAGATGAGTCTGTGGAGTGAAATAATTTTTGTTAAGTGGATAGATTTTAGTTGGGGTAGTCGTTCAACATTCTACAAGAACAACGAACCATGGAGTATGATTTCTCTGAAACCATGATAGATTTCAAATCGATCCTGACCAAGATGAGTGTGTGGTGTGAAATAATTTTTGTTGAGTGGATAGATTTTAGTTGGGGTAGTCGTTCAACATTCTACAAGAACAACGAACCATGGAGTATGATTTCTCTGAAATAATTTTTGTTGAGTGGATAGATTTTAGTTGGGGTAGTCGTTCAACATTTTACAAGAACAAGGAACCATGGAGTATGATTTCTCTGAAACCATGATAGATTTCAAATCGATCCTGACCAAGATGAGTCTGTGGTGTGAAATAATTTTTGTTGAGTGGATAGATTTTAGTTGGGGTAGTCGTTCAACATTCTACAAGAACAACTTACCATGGAGTATGATTTCTCTGAAACCATGATAGATTTCAAATCGATCCTGACCAAGATGAGTCTGTGGTGTGAAATAATTTTTGTTGAGTGGATAGATTTTAGTTGGGGTAGTCGTTCAACATTCTACAAGAACAACGAACCATGGAGTATGATTTCTCTGAAATAATTTTTGTTGAGTGGATAGATTTTAGTTGGGGTAGTTGTTCAACATTCTACAAGAACAACGAACCATGGAGTATGATTTCTCTGAAATAATTGTTGTTGAGTGGATAGATTTTAGTTGGGGTAGTCGTTCAACATTCTACAAGAACAACGAACCATGGAGTATGATTTCTCTGAAACCATGATAGATTTCAAATCGATCCTGACCAAGATGAGTCTGTGGTGTGAAATAATTTTTGTTGAGTGGATAGATTTTAGTTGGGATAGTCGTTCAACATTTTACAAGAACAACGAACCATGGAGTATGATTTCTCTGAAACCATGATAGATTTCAAATCGATCCTGACCAAGATGAGTCTGTGGTGCGAAATAATTTTTGTTGAGTGGATAGATTTTAGTTGGGATAGTCGTTCAACATTCTACAAGAACAACGAACCATGGAGTATGATTTCTCTGAAACCATGATAGATTTCAAATCGATCCTGACCAAGATGAGTCTGTGGTGTGAAATAATTTTTGTTGAGTGGATAGATTTTAATTGGGGTAGTCGTTCAACATTCTACAAGAACAACGAACCATAGAGTATGATTTCTCTGAAATAATTTTTGTTGAGTGGATAGATTTTAGTTGGGGTAGTCGTTCAACATTCTACAAGAACAACTTACCATGGACTATGATTTCTCTGAAATAATTTTTGTTGAGTGGATAGATTTTAGTTAGGGTAGTCGTTCAACATTCTACAAGAACAACTTACCATGGAGTATGATTTCTCTGAAACCATGATAGATTTCAAATCGATCCTGACCAAGATGAGTCTGTGGTGTGGAATAATTTTTGTTGAGTGGATAGATTTTAGTTGGGGTAGTCGTTCAACATTCTACAAGAACAACTTACCATGGACTATGATTTCTCTGAAACCATGATAAATTTCAAATCGATCCTGACCAAGATGAGTCTGTGGTGTGAAATAATTTTTGTTGAGTGGATAGTTTTTGTTGGGGTAGTTGTTCAACATTCTACAAGAACAACTTAAAATGGAGTATGATTTCTCTGAAACCATGATAGATTTCAAATCGATCCTGACCAAGATGAGTCTGTGGTGTGAAATAATTTTTGTTGAGTGGATAGATTTTAGTTGGGGTAGTCGTTCAACATTCTACAAGAACAACGAACCATGGAGTATGATTTCTCTGAAATAATTTTTGTTGAGTGGATAGATTTTTGTTGGGGTAGTCGTTCAACATTTTACAAGAACAACGAACCATGGAGTATGATTTCTCTGAAACCATGATAGATTTCAAATCGATCCTGACCAAGATGAGTCTGTGGTGTGAAATAATTTCTGTTGAGTGGATAGATTTTAGTTGGGATATTCGTTCAACATTCTACAAGAACAACGAACCATGGAGTATGATTTCTCTGAAACCATGATAGATTTCAAATCGATCCTGACCAAGATGAGTCTGTGGTGTGAAATAATTTTTGTTGAATGGATAGATTTTAGTTGGGGTAGTCGTTCAACATTCTACAAGAACAACTTACCATGGAGTATGATTTCTCTGAAACCATGATAGATTTCAAATCGATCCTGACCAAGATGAGTCTGTGGTGTGAAATAATTTTTGTTGAGTGGATAGATTTTAGTTGGGGTAGTCGTTCAACATTCTACAAGAACAACGAACCATGGAGTATGATTTCTCTGAAATAATTGTTGTTGAGTGGATAGATTTTAGTTGGGGTAGTCGTTCAACATTCTACAAGAACAACTTACCATGGACTATGATTTCTCTGAAACCATGATAGATTTCAAATCGATCCTGACCAAGATGAGTCTGTGGTGTGAAATAATTTTTGTTGAGTGGATAGATTTTAGTTGGGATAGTCGTTCAACATTTTACAAGAACAACGAACCATGGAGTATGATTTCTCTGAAACCATGATAGATTTCAAATCGATCCTGACCAAGATGAGTCTGTGGTGTGAAATAATTTTTGTTGAGTGGATAGATTTTAGTTGGGGTAGTCGTTCAACATTCTACAAGAACAACGAACCATGGAGTATGATTTCTCTGAAATAATTGTTGTTGAGTGGATAGATTTTAGTTGGGGTAGTCGTTCAACATTCTACAAGAACAACTTACCATGGACTATGATTTCTCTGAAACCATGATAGATTTCAAATCGATCCTGACCAAGATGAGTCTGTGGTGTGAAATAATTTTTGTTGAGTGGATAGATTTTAGTTGGGATAGTCGTTCAACATTCTACAAGAACAACTTACCATGGAGTATGATTTCTCTGAAACCATGATAGATTTCAAATCGATCCTGACCAAGATGAGTCTGTGGTGTGAAATAATTTTTGTTGAGTGGATAGATTTTAGTTGGGGTAGTCGTTCAACATTCTACAAGAACAACGAACCATGGAGTATGATTTCTCTGAAATAATTGTTGTTGAGTGGATAGATTTTAGTTGGGGTAGTCGTTCAACATTCTACAAGAACAACGAACCATGGAGTATGATTTCTCTGAAACCATGATAGATTTCAAATCGATCCTGACCAAGATGAGTCTGTGGTGTGAAATAATTTTTGTTGAGTGGATAGATTTTAGTTGGGATAGTCGTTCAACATTTTACAAGAACAACGAACCATGGAGTATGATTTCTCTGAAAGCATGATAGATTTCAAATCGATCCTGACCAAGATGAGTCTGTGGTGCGAAATAATTTTTGTTGAGTGGATAGATTTTAGTTGGGATAGTCGTTCAACATTCTACAAGAACAACGAACCATGGAGTATGATTTCTCTGAAACCATGATAGATTTCAAATCGATCCTGACCAAGATGAGTCTGTGGTGTGAAATAATTTTTGTTGAGTGGATAGATTTTAATTGGGGTAGTCGTTCAACATTCTACAAGAACAACGAACCATAGAGTATGATTTCTCTGAAATAATTTTTGTTGAGTGGATAGATTTTAGTTGGGGTAGTCGTTCAACATTCTACAAGAACAACTTACCATGGACTATGATTTCTCTGAAATAATTTTTGTTGAGTGGATAGATTTTAGTTAGGGTAGTCGTTCAACATTCTACAAGAACAACTTACCATGGAGTATGATTTCTCTGAAACCATGATAGATTTCAAATCGATCCTGACCAAGATGAGTCTGTGGTGTGAAATAATTTTTGTTGAGTGGATAGATTTTAGTTGGGGTAGTCGTTCAACATTCTACAAGAACAACTTACCATGGAGTATGATTTCTCTGAAACCATGATAAATTTCAAATCGATCCTGACCAAGATGAGTCTGTGGTGTGAAATAATTTTTGTTGAGTGGATAGTTTTTGTTGGGGTAGTTGTTCAACATTCTACAAGAACAACTTAAAATGGAATATGATTTCTCTGAAACCATGATAGATTTCAAATCGATCCTGACCAAGATGAGTCTGTGGTGTGAAATAATTTTTGTTGAGTGGATAGATTTTAGTTGGGGTAGTCGTTCAACATTCTACAAGAACAACGAACCATGGAGTATGATTTCTCTGAAATAATTTTTGTTGAGTGGATAGTTTTTTGTTGGGGTAGTCGTTCAACATTTTACAAGAACAACGAACCATGGAGTATGATTTCTCTGAAACCATGATAGATTTCAAATCGATCCTGACCAAGATGAGTCTGTGGTGTGAAATAATTTCTGTTGAGTGGATAGATTTTAGTTGGGATAGTCGTTCAACATTCTACAAGAACAACGAACCATGGAGTATGATTTCTCTGAAACCATGATAGATTTCAAATCGATCCTGACCAAGATGAGTCTGTGGTGTGAAATAATTTTTGTTGAATGGATAGATTTTAGTTGGGGTAGTCGTTCAACATTCTACAAGAACAACTTACCATGGAGTATGATTTCTCTGAAACCATGATAGATTTCAAATCGATCCTGACCAAGATGAGTCTGTGGTGTGAAATAATTTTTGTTGAGTGGATAGATTTTAGTTGGGGTAGTAGTTCAACATTCTACAAGAACAACTTACCATGGACTATGATTTCTCTGAAATAATTTTTGTTGAGTGGATAAATTTTAGTTGGGATAGTCGTTCAACATTTTACAAGAACAGCTTACCATGGAGTATGATTTCTCTGAAACAATGATAGATTTCAAATCGATCCTGACCAAGATGAGTCTGTGGTGTGAAATAATTTTTGTTGAGTGGATAGATTTTAGTTGGGATAGTCGTTCAACATTCTACAAGAACAACTTACCATGGACTATGATTTCTCTGAAATAATTTTTGTTGAGTGGATAGATTTTAGTTGGGGTAGTCGTTCAACATTCTACAAGAACAACTTAACATGGACTATGATTTCTCTGAAACCATGATAGATTTCAAATCGATCCTGACCAAGATGAGTCTGTGGTGTGAAATAATTTTTCTTGAGTGGATAGATTTTAGTTGGGGTAGTCGTTCAACATTCTACAAGAACAACTAACCATGGACTATGATTTCTCTGAAACCATGATAGATTTCAAATCGATCCTGACCAAGATGAGTCTGTGGTGTGAAATAATTTTTGTTGAGTGGATAGATTTTAGTTGGGATAGTCGTTCAACATTCTACAAGAACAACGAACCATGGAGTATGATTTCTCTGAAACCATGATAGATTTCAAATCGATCCTGACCAAGATGAGTCTGTGGTTTGAAATAATTTTTGTTGAGTGGATAAATTTTAGTTGGGGTAGTCGTTCAACATTCTACAAGAACAACGAACCATGGAGTATGATTTCTCTGAAATAATTTTTGTTGAGTGGATAGATTTTAGTTGGGGTAGTCGTTCAACATTCTACAAGAACAACTTACCATGGAGTATGGTTTCTCTGAAATAATTTTTGTTGAGTGGACAGATTTTAGTTGGGGTAGTCGTTCAACATTCTACAAGAACAACTTACCATGGAGTATGATTTCTCTGAAACCATGATAGATTTCAAATCGATCCTGACCAAGATGAGTCTGTGGTGTGAAATAATTTTTGTTGAGTGGATAGATTTTAGTTGGGGTAGTCGTTCAACATTCTACAAGAACAACTTACCATGGAGTATGATTTCTCTGAAACCATGATAGATTTCAAATCGATCCTGACCAAGATGAGTCTGTGGTGTGAAATAATTTTTGTTGAGTGGATAGATTTTAGTTGGGGTAGTCGTTCAACATTCTACAAGAACAACGAACCATGGAGTATGATTTCTCTGAAATAATTTTTGTTGAGTGGATAGATTTTAGTTGGGGTAGTCGTTCAACATTCTACAAGAACAACTTACCATGGACTATGATTTCTCTGAAACCATGATAGATTTCAAATCGATCCTGACCAAGATGAGTCTGTGGTGCGAAATAATTTTTGTTGAGTGGATAGATTTTAGTTGGGATAGTCGTTCAACATTCTACAAGAACAACTTACCATGGAGTATGATTTCTCTGAAACCATGATAGATTTCAAATCGATCCTGACCAAGATGAGTCTGTGGTGTGAAATAATTTTTGTTGAGTGGATAGATTTTAGTTGGGGTAGTCGTTCAACATTCTACAAGAACAACGAACCATAGAGTATGATTTCTCTGAAATAATTTTTGTTGAGTGGATAGATTTTAGTTGGGGTAGTCGTTCAATATTCTACAAGAACAGCTTACCATGGACTATGATTTCTCTGAAATAATTTTTGTTGAGTGGATAGATTGTTGGGGTAGTCGTTCAACATTCTACAAGAACAACTTACCATGGAGTATGATTTCTCTGAAACCATGATAGATTTCAAATCGATCCTGACCAAGATGAGTTTGTGGTGTGAAATAATTTTTGTTGAGTGGATAGATTTTAGTTGGGGTAGTCGTTCAACATTCTACAAGAACAACTTACCATGGAGTATGATTTCTCTGAAACCATGATAAATTTCAAATCGATCCTGACCAAGATGAGTCTGTGGTGTGAAATAATTTTTGTTGAGTGGATAGTTTTTGTTGGGGTAGTTGTTCAACATTCTACAAGAACAACTTACCATGGAGTATGATTTTTCTGAAACCATGATAGATTTCAAATCGACCCTGACCAAGATGAGTCTGTGGTGTGAAATAATTTTTGTTGAGTGGATAGATTTTAGTTGGGGTAGTCGTTCAACATTCTACAAGAACAACGAACCATGGAGTATGATTTCTCTGAAATAATTTTTGTTGAGTGGATAGATTTTAGTTGAGGTAGTAGTTCAACATTTTACAAGAACAACGAACCATGGAGTATGATTTCTCTGAAACCATGATAGATTTCAAATCGATCCTGACCAAGATGAGTCTGTGGTGTGAAATAATTTTTGTTGAGTGGATAGATTTTAGTTGGGATAGTCGTTCAACATTCTACAAGAACAACGAACCATGGAGTATGATTTCTCTGAAACCATGATAGATTTCAAATCGATCCTGACCAAGATGAGTCTGTGGTGTGAAATAATTTTTGTTGAGTATATAGATTTTAGTTGGGGTAGTCGTTCAACATTCTACAAGAACAACTTACCATGGAGTATGATTTCTCTGAAACCATGATAGATTTTAAATCGATCCTGACCAAGATGAGTCTGTGGTGTGAAATAATTTTTGTTGAGTGGATAGATTTTAGTTGGGGTAGTCGTTCAACATTCTACAAGAACAACTTATCATGGACTATGATTTCTCTGAAACCATGATAGATTTCAAATCGATCCTGACCAAGATGAGTCTGTGGTGTGAAATAATTTTTGTTGAGTGGATAGATTTTAGTTGGGGTAGTCGTTCAACATTCTGCAAGAACAACTTAATATGGACTATGATTTCTCTGAAACCATGATAGATTTCAAATCGATCCTGACCAAGATGAGTCTGTGGTGTGAAATAATTTTTGTTGAGTGGATAGATTTTAGTTGGGATAGTTGTTCAACATTCTACAAGAACAACGAACCATGTAGTATTGATTTCTCTGAAACCATGATAGATTTCAAATCGATCCTGACCAAGATGAGTCTGTGGTGTGAAATAATTTTTGTTGAGTGGATAGATTTTAGTTGGGATAGTCGTTCAACATTCTACAAGAACAACTTAATATGGAGTATGATTTCCCTGAAACCATGATAGATTTCAAATCGATCCTGACCAAGATGAGTCTGTGGTGTGAAATAATTTTTGTTGAGTGGATAGATTTTAGTTGGGGTAGTCGTTCAACATTCTACAAGAACAACGAACCATGGAGTATGATTTCTCTGAAATAATTTTTGTTGAGTGGATAGATTTTAGTTGGGGTAGTCGTTCAACATTCTACAAGAACAACTTACCATGGACTATGATTTCTCTGAAATAATTTTTGTTGAGTGGATAGATTTTAGTTGGGGTAGTCGTTCAACATTCTACAAGAACAACTTACCATGGAGTATGATTTCTCTGAAACCATGATAGATTTCAAATCGATCCTGACCAAGATAAGTCTGTGGTGTGAAATAATTTTTGTTGAGTGGATAGATTTTAGTTGGGGTAGTCGTTCAACATTCTACAAGAACAACGAACCATGGAGTATGATTTCTCTGAAATAATTTTTGTTGAGTGGATAGATTTTAGTTGGGGTAGTCGTTCAACATTCTACAAGAACAACGAACCATGGAGTATGATTTCTCTGAAATAATTTTTGTTGAGTGGATAGATTTTAGTTGGGATAGTCGTTCAACATTCTACAAGAACAACTTACCATGGACTATGATTTCTCTGAAATAATTTTTGTTGAGTGGATAGATTTTAGTTGCGGTAGTCGTTCAACATTCTACAAGAACAACTTACCATGGACTATGATTTCTCTGAAATAATTTTTGTTGAGTGGATAGATTTTAGTTGGGATAGTCGTTCAACATTCTACAAGAACAACGAACCATGGAGTATGATTTCTCTGAAACCATGATAGATTTCAAATCGATCCTGAACAAGATGAGTCTGTGGTGTGAAATAATTTTTGTTGAGTGGATAGATTTTAGTTGGGGTAGTCGTTCAACATTCTACAAGAACAACTTATCATGGACTATGATTTCTCTGAAACCATGATAGATTTCAAATCGATCCTGACCAAGATGAGTCTGTGGTGTGAAATAATTTTTGTTGAGTGGATAGATTTTAGTTGGGATAGTTGTTCAACATTCTACAAGAACAACGAACCATGTAGTATGATTTCTCTGAAACCATGATAGATTTCAAATCGATCCTGACCAAGATGAGTCTGTGGTGTGAAATAATTTTTGTTGAGTGGATAGATTTTAGTTGGGATAGTCGTTCAACATTCTACAAGAACAACTTAATATGGAGTATGATTTCCCTGAAACCATGATAGATTTCAAATCGATCCTGACCAAGATGAGTCTGTGGTGTGAAATAATTTTTGTTGAGTGGATAGATTTTAGTTGGGGTAGTCGTTCAACATTCTACAAGAACAACGAACCATGGAGTATGATTTCTCTGAAATAATTTTTGTTGAGTGGATAGATTTTAGTTGGGGTAGTCGTTCAACATTCTACAAGAACAACTTACCATGGACTATGATTTCTCTGAAATAATTTTTGTTGAGTGGATAGATTTTAGTTGGGGTAGTCGTTCAACATTCTACAAGAACAACTTACCATGGAGTATGATTTCTCTGAAACCATGATAGATTTCAAATCGATCCTGACCAAGATGAGTCTGTGGTGTGAAATAATTTTTGTTGAGTGGATAGATTTTAGTTGGGGTAGTCGTTCAACATTCTACAAGAACAACGAACCATGGAGTATGATTTCTCTGAAATAATTTTTGTTGAGTGGATAGATTTTAGTTGGGGTAGTCGTTCAACATTCTACAAGAACAACTTACCATGGACTATGATTTCTCTGAAATAATTTTTGTTGAGTGGATAGATTTTAGTTGCGGTAGTCGTTCAACATTCTACAAGAACAACTTACCATGGAGTATGATTTCTCTGTAACCATGATAGATTTCAAATCGATCCTGACCAAGATGAGTCTGTGGTGTGAAATAATTTTTGTTGAGTGGATAGATTTTAGTTGGGGTAGTCGTTCAACATTCTACAAGAACAACTTACCATGGAGTATGATTTCCCTGAAACCATGATAGATTTCAAGTCGATCCTGACCAAGATGAGTCTGTGGTGTGAAATAATTTTTGTTGAGTGGATAGATTTTAGTTGGGGTAGTCGTTCAACATTCTACAAGAACAACGAACCATGAAGTATGATTTCTCTGAAATAATTTTTGTTGAGTGGATAGATTTTAGTTGGGGTAGTCGTTCAACATTCTACAAGAACAACTTACCATGGACTATGATTTCTCTGAAATAATTTTTGTTGAGTGGATAGATTTTAGTTGGGGTAGTCGTTCAACATTCTACAAGAACAACTTACCATGGAGTATGATTTCTCTGTAACCATGATAGATTTCAAATCGATCCTGACCAAGATGAGTCTGTGGTGTGAAATAATTTTTGTTGAGTGGATAGATTTTAGTTGGGGTAGTCGTTCAACATTCTACAAGAACAACTTACCATGGAGTATGATTTCTCTGTAACCATGATAGATTTCAAATCGATCCTGACCAAGATGAGTCTGTGGTGTGAAATAATTTTTGTTGAGTGGATAGATTTTAGTTGGGGTAGTCGTTCAACATTCTACAAGAACAACTTACCATGGAGTATGATTTCTCTGAAACCATGATAGATTTCAAATCGATCCTGACCAAGATGAGTCTGTGGTGTGAAATAATTTTTGTTCAGTGGATAGATTTTAGTTGGGGTAGTCGTTCAACATTCTACAAGAACAACGAACCATGGAGTATGATTTCTCTGAAATAATTTTTGTTGAGTGGATAGATTTTAGTTGGGGTAGTCGTTCAACATTCTACAAGAACAACTTACCATGGAGTATGATTTCTCTGAAATAATTTTTGTTGAGTGGATAAATATTAGTTGGGGTAGTCGTTCAACATTCTACAAGAACAACTTACCATCTAGTATGATTTCTCTGAAACCATGATAGATTTCAAATCGATCCTGACCAAGATGAGTCTGTGGTGTGAAATAATTTTTGTTGAGTGGATAGATTTTAGTTGGAGTAGTCGTTCAACATTCTACAAGAACAACTTACCATGGAGTATGATTTCTCTGAAACCATGATAGATTTCAAATCGATCCTGACCAAGACGAGTCTGTGGTGTGAAATAATTTTTGTTGAGTGGATAGATTTTAGTTGGGGTAGTCGTTCAACATTCTACAAGAACAACTTACCATGGAGTATGATTTCTCTGAAATAATTTTTGTTGAGTGGATAGATTTTAGTTGGGGTAGTCGTTCAACATTCTACAAGAACAACGAACCATGGAGTATGATTTCTCTGAAATAATTTTTGTTGAGTGGATAGATTTTAGTTTAGATAGTCGTTCAACATTCTACAAGAACAACTTATTATGGACTATGATTTCTCTGAAACCATGATAGATTTCAAATCGATCCTGACCAAGATGAGTCTGTGGTGTGAAATAATTTTTGTTGAGTGGATAGATTTTAGTTAGGTGTAGTCGTTCAACATTCTACAAGAACAACGAACCATGGAGTATGATTTCTCTGAAACCATGATAGATTTCAAATCGATCCTGACCAAGATGAGTCTGTGGTGTGAAATAATTTTTGTTGAGTGGATAGATTTTAGTTAGGGGTAGTCGTTCAACATTCTACAAGAACAACTTAACATGGAGTATGATTTCTCTGAAACCATGATAGATTTCAAATCGATCCTGACCAAGATGAGTCTGTGGTGTGAAATAATTTTTGTTGAGTGGATAGATTTTAGTTGGGGTGGTCGTTCAACATTCTACAAGAACAACTTACCATGGACTATGATTTCTCTGAAATAATTTTTGTTGAGTGGATAGATTTTAGTTGGGATAGTCGTTCAACATTCTACAAGAACAACTTACCATGGAGTATGATTTCTCTGAAATAATTTTTGTTGAGTGGATAGATTTTAGTTGGGATAGTCGTTCAACATTTTACAAGAACAACTTACCATGGACTATGATTTCTCTGAAACCATGATAGATTTCAAATCGATCCTGACCAAGATGAGTCTGTGGTGTGAAATAATTTTTGTTGAGTGGATAGATTTTAGTTGGGGTAGTCGTTCAACATTCTACAAGAACAACTTACCATGGACTATGATTTCTCTGAAATAATTTTTGTTGAGTGGATAGATTTTAGTTAGGGGTAGTCGTTCAACATTCTACAAGAACAACTTACCATGGAGTATGATTTCTCTGAAACCATGATACATTTCAAATCGATCCTGACCAAGATGAGTCTGTGGTGTGAAATAATTTTTGTTGAGTGGATAGATTTTAGTTGGGGTAGTCGTTCAACATTCTACAAGAACAACGAACCACGGAGTATGATTTCTCTGAAATAATTTTTGTTGAGTGGATAGATTTTAGTTAGGATAGTCGTTCAACATTCTACAAGAACAACGAACCATGGAGTATGATTTCTCTGAAATAATTTTTGTTGAGTGGATAGATTTTAGTTGGGGTAGTCGTTCAACATTCTACAAGAACAACGAACCATGGAGTATGATTTCTCTGAAATAATTTTTGTTGAGTGGATAGATTTTAGTTGGGATAGTCGTTCAACATTCTACAAGAACAACTTACCATGGAGTATGATTTCTCTGGAATAATTTTTGTTGAGTGGATAGATTTTAGTTGGGATAGTCGTTCAACATTTTACAAGAACAACTTACCATGGAGTATGATTTCTCTGAAACCATGATAGATTTCAAATCGATCCTGACCAAGATGAGTCTGTGGTGTGAAATAATTTTTGTTGAGTGGATAGATTTTAGTTGGGATAGTCGTTCAACATTCTACAAAAACAACTTACCATGGAGTATGATTTCTCTGAAATAATTTTTGTTGAGTGGATAGATTTTAGTTGGGGTAGTCGTTCAACATTCTACAAGAACAACTTACCATGGAGTATGATTTCTCTGAAATAATTTTTGTTGAGTGGATAGATTTTAGTTGCTGTAATCGCTCAATGTTTTACAAGAACAACGAACCATGGAGTATGATTTCTCTGAAATAATTTTTGTTGAGTGGATAGATTTTAGTTGGGATAGTCGTTCAACATTCTACAAGAACAACGAACCATGGAGTATGATTTCTCTGAAATAATTTTTGTTGAGTGGATAGATTTTAGTTGGGATAGTCGTTCAACATTCTACAAGAACAACTTACCATGGACTATGATTTCTCTGAAACCATGATAGATTTCAAATCGATCCTGACCAAGATGAGTCTGTGGTGTGAAATAATTTTTGTTGAGTGGATAGATTTTAGTTGGGGTAGTCGTTCAACATTCTACAAGAACAACTTACCATGGACTATGATTTCTCTGAAACCATGATAGATTTCAAATCGATCCTGACCAAGATGAGTCTGTGGTGTGAAATAATTTTTGTTGAGTGGATAGATTTTAGTTGGGATAGTCGTTCAACATTCTACAAGCTCAACGAACCATGGAGTATGATTTCTCTGAAACCATGATAGATTTCAAATCGATCCTGACCAAGATGAGTCTGTGGTGTGAAATAATTTTTGTTGAGTGGATAGATTTTAGTTGGGGTAGTCGTTCAACATTTTACAAGAACAACTTACCATGGAGTATGATTTCTTTGAAATAATTTTTGTTGAGTGGATAGATTTTAGTTGGGATAGTCGTTCAACATTCTACAAGAACAACTTACTATGGAGTATGATTTCTCTGAAATAATTTTTGTTGAGTGGATAGATTTTAGTTGGGGTAGTCGTTCAACATTCTACAAGAACAACGAACCATGGAGTATGATTTCTCTGAAACCATGATAGATTTCAAATCGATCCTGACCAAGATGAGTCTGTGGTGTGAAATAATTTTTGTTGAGTGGATAGATTTTAGTTGGGGTAGTCGTTCAACATTCTACAAGAACAACGAACCATGGAGTATGATTTCTCTGAAACCATGATAGATTTCAAATCGATCCTGACCAAGATGAGTCTGTGGTGTGAAATAATTTTTGTTGAGTGGATAGATTTTAGTTGGGGTAGTCGTTCAACATTCTACAAGAACAACTTACCATGGAGTATGATTTCTCTGAAACCATGATAGATTTCAAATCGATCCTGACCAAGATGAGTCTGTGGTGTGAAATAATTTTTGTTGAGTGGATAGATTTTAGTTGTAGTAGTCGTTCAACATTCTACAAGAACAACTTACCATGGAGTATGATTTCTCTGAAACCATGATAGATTTCAAATCGATCCTGACCAAGATGAGTCTGTGGTGTGAAATAATTTTTGTTGAGTGGATAGATTTTAGTTGGGATAGTCGTTCAACATTCTACAACAACAACTTAAAATGGAGTATGATTCCTCTGAAATAATTTTTGTTGAGTGGATAGATTTTTGTCGGGGTATTCGTTCAATATTCTACAAGAACAACTTACCATGGAGTATGATTTCTCTGAAATCATTTTTGTTGAGTGGATAGATTTTAGTTGGGATAGTCGTTCAACATTCTACAAGAACAACTTACCATGGACTATGATTTCTCTGAAACCATGATAGATTTCAAATCGATCCTGACCAAGATGAGTCTGTGGTGTGAAATAATTTTTGTTGAGTGGATAGATTTTAGTTGGGGTAGTCGTTCAACATTCTACAAGAACAACTTACTATGGAGTATGATTTCTCTGAAATAATTTTTGTTGAGTGGATAGATTTTAGTTGGGATAGTCGTTCAACATTCTACAAGAACAACTTACCATGGAGTATGAATTCTCTGAAATAATTTTTGTTGAGTGGATAGATTTTAGTTGGGGTAGTCGTTTAACATTCTACAAGAACAACGAACCATGGAGTATGATTTCTCTGCAACCATGATAGATTTCAAATCGATCCTGACCAAGATGAGTCTGTGGTGTGAAATAATTTTTGTTGAGTGGATAGATTTTAGTTGGGATAGTCGTTCAACATTCTACAAGAACAACGAACCATGGAGTATGATTTCTCAGCAACCATGATAGATTTCAAATCGATCCTGACCAAGATGAGTCTGGTGTGAAATAATTTTTGTTGAGTGGATAGATTTTAGTTGGGGTAGTCGTTCAACATTCTACAAGAACAACTTACCATGGACTATGATTTCTCTGAAATAATTTTTGTTGAGTGGATAGATTTTAGTTGGGATAGTCGTTCAACATTCTACAAGAACAACTTACCATGGAGTATGATTTCTCTGAAACCATGATAGATTTCAAATCGATCTTGACCAAGATGAGTCTGTGGTGTGAAATAATTTTTGCTGAGTGGATAGATTTTAGTTGGGGTAGTCGTTCAACATTCTACAAGAACAACTTACCACGGAGTATGATTTCTCTGAAACCATGATAGATTTCAAATCGATCCTGACCAAGATGAGTCTGTGGTGTGAAATAATTTTTGTTGAGTGGATAGATTTTAGTTGGGGTAGTCGTTCAACATTCTACAAGAACAACTTACCATAGAGTATGATTTCTCTGAAATAATTTTTGTTGAGTGGATAGATTTTAGTTGGGATAGTCGTTCAACATTCTACAAGAACAACGAACCATGGAGTATGATTTCTCTGAAACCATGATAGATTTCAAATCGATCCTGACCAAGATGAGTCTGTGGTGTGAAATAATTTTTGTTGAGTGGATAGATTTTAGTTGGGATAGTCGTTCAACATTCTACAAGAACAACGAACCATGGAGTATGATTTCTCTGAAACCATGATAGATTTCAAATCGATCCTGACCAAGATGAGTCTGTGGTGTGAAATAATTTTTGTTGAGTGGATAGATTTTAGTTGGGGTAGTCGTTCAACATTCTACAAGAACAACTTACCATGGGGTATGATTTCTCTGAAACCATGATAGATTTCAAATCGATCCTGACCAAGATGAGTCTGTGGTGTGAAATAATTTTTGTTGAGTGGATAGATTTTAGTTGGGGTAGTCGTTCAACATTCTACAAGAACAACTTACCATGGACTATGATTTCTCTGAAATAATTTTTGTTGAGTGGATAGATTTTAGTTGGGATAGTCGCTCAACATTCTACAAGAACAACTTACCATGGAGTATGATTTCTCTGAAACCATGATAGACTTCAAATCGATCCTGACCAAGATGAGTCTGTGGTGTGAAATAATTTTTGTTGAGTGGATAGATTTTAGTTGGGGTAGTCGTTCAACATTCTACAAGAACAACGAACCATGGAGTATGATTTATCTGAAACCATGATAGATTTCAAATCGATCCTGACCAAGATGAGTCTGTGGTGTGAAATAATTTTTGTTGAGTGAATAGATTTTAGTTGGGGTAGTCGTTCAACGTTCTACAAGAACAACTTACCATGGACTATGATTTCTCTGAAACCATGATAGATTTCAAATCGATCCTGACCAAGATGAGTCTGTGGTGTGAAATAATTTTTGTTGAGTGGATAGATTTTAGTAGGGGTAGTCGTTCAACATTCTACAAGAACAACTTACCATGGAGTATGATTTCTCTGAAACCATGATAGATTTCAAATCGATCCTGACCAAGATGAGTCTGTGGTGTGAAATAATTTTTGTTGAGTGGATAGATTTTAGTTGGGGTAGTCGTTCAACATTCTACAAGAACAACGAACCATGGGGTATGATTTCTCTGCAACCATGATAGATTTCAAATCGATCCTGACCAAGATGAGTCTGTGGTGTGAAATAATTTTTGTTGAGTGGATAGATTTTAGTTGGGATAGTCGTTCAACATTCTACAAGAACAACTTACCATGGAGTATGATTTCTCTGAAATAATTTTTGTTGAGTGGATAGATTTTAGTTGGGATAAACGTTCAACATTCTACAAGAACAACGAACCATGGAGTATGATTTCTCTGCAACCATGATAGATTTCAAATCGATCCTGACCAAGATGAGTCTGTGGTGTGAAATAATTTTTGTTGAGTGGATAGATTTTAGTTGGGATAGTCGTTCAACATTCTACAAGAACAACGAACCATGGAGTATGATTTCTCAGCAACCATGATAGATTTCAAATCGATCCTGACCAAGATGAGTCTGTGGTGTGAAATAATTTTTGTTGAGTGGATAGATTTTAGTTGGGGTAGTCGTTCAACATTCTACAAGAACAACTTACCATGGACTATGATTTCTCTGAAACCATGATAGATTTCAAATCGATCCTGACCAAGATGAGTCTGTGGTGTGAAATAATTTTTGTTGAGTGGATAGATTTTAGTTGGGGTAGTCGTTCAACATTCTACAAGAACAACTTACCATAGAGTATGATTTCTCTGAAATAATTTTTGTTGAGTGGATAGATTTTAGTTGGGATAGTCGTTCAACATTCTACAAGAACAACGAACCATGGAGTATGATTTCTCTGAAACCATGATAGATTTCAAATCGATCCTGACCAAGATGAGTCTGTGGTGTGAAATAATTTTTGTTGAGTGGATAGATTTTAGTTGGGGTAGTCGTTCAACATTCTACAAGAACAACGAACCACGGAGTATGATTTCTCTGAAATAATTTTTGTTGAGTGGATAGATTTTAGTTAGGATAGTCGTTCAACATTCTACAAGAACAACGAACCATGGAGTATGATTTCTCTGAAATAATTTTTGTTGAGTGGATAGATTTTAGTTGGGGTAGTCGTTCAACATTCTACAAGAACAACGAACCATGGAGTATGATTTCTCTGAAATAATTTTTGTTGAGTGGATAGATTTTAGTTGGGATAGTCGTTCAACATTCTACAAGAACAACTTACCATGGAGTATGATTTCTCTGGAATAATTTTTGTTGAGTGGATAGATTTTAGTTGGGATAGTCGTTCAACATTTTACAAGAACAACTTACCATGGAGTATGATTTCTCTGAAACCATGATAGATTTCAAATCATACCTGACCAAGATGAGTCTGTGGTGTGAAATAATTTTTGTTGAGTGGATAGATTTTAGTTGGGGTAGTCGTTCAACATTCTACAAAAACAACTTACCATGGAGTATGATTTCTCTGAAATAATTTTTGTTGAGTGGATAGATTTTAGTTGGGGTAGTCGTTCAACATTCTACAAGAACAACTTACCATGGAGTATGATTTCTCTGAAATAATTTTTGTTGAGTGGATAGATTTTAGTTGCTGTAGTCGCTCAATGTTTTACAAGAACAACGAACCATGGAGTATGATTTCTCTGAAATAATTTTTGTTGAGTGGATAGATTTTAGTTGGGATAGTCGTTCAACATTCTACAAGAACAACGAACCATGGAGTATGATTTCTCTGAAATAATTTTTGTTGAGTGGATAGATTTTAGTTGGGATAGTCGTTCAACATTCTACAAGAACAACTTACCATGGACTATGATTTCTCTGAAACCATGATAGATTTCAAATCGATCCTGACCAAGATGAGTCTGTGGTGTGAAATAATTTTTGTTGAGTGGATAGATTTTAGTTGGGGTAGTCGTTCAACATTCTACAAGAACAACTTACCATGGAGTATGATTTCTCTGAAACCATGATAGATTTCAAATCGATCCTGACCAAGATGAGTCTGTGGTGTGAAATAATTTTTGTTGAGTGGATAGATTTTAGTTGGGATAGTCGTTCAACATTCTACAAGCTCAACGAACCATGGAGTATGATTTCTCTGAAACCATGATAGATTTCAAATCGATCCTGACCAAGATGAGTCTGTGGTGTGAAATAATTTTTGTTGAGTGGATAGATTTTAGTTGGGGTAGTCGTTCAACATTTTACAAGAACAACTTACCATGGAGTATGATTTCTTTGAAATAATTTTTGTTGAGTGGATAGATTTTAGTTGGGATAGTCGTTCAACATTCTACAAGAACAACTTACTATGGAGTATGATTTCTCTGAAATAATTTTTGTTGAGTGGATAGATTTTAGTTGGGGTAGTCGTTCAACATTCTACAAGAACAACGAACCATGGAGTATGATTTCTCTGAAACCATGATAGATTTCAAATCGATCCTGACCAAGATGAGTCTGTGGTGTGAAATAATTTTTGTTGAGTGGATAGATTTTAGTTGGGGTAGTCGTTCAACATTCTACAAGAACAACGAACCATGGAGTATGATTTCTCTGAAACCATGATAGATTTCAAATCGATCCTGACCAAGATGAGTCTGTGGTGTGAAATAATTTTTGTTGAGTGGATAGATTTTAGTTGGGATAGTCGTTCAACATTCTACAACAACAACTTAAAATGGAGTATGATTCCTCTGAAATAATTTTTGTTGAGTGGATAGATTTTTGTCGGGGTATTCGTTCAATATTCTACAAGAACAACTTACCATGGAGTATGATTTCTCTGAAATCATTTTTGTTGAGTGGATAGATTTTAGTTGGGATAGTCGTTCAACATTCTACAAGAACAACTTACCATGGACTATGATTTCTCTGAAATAATTTTTGTTGAGTGGATAGATTTTAGTTGGGGTAGTCGTTCAACATTCTACAGGAACAACTTACCATAGAGTATGATTTCTCTGAAATAATTTTTGTTGAGTGGATAGATTTTAGTTGGGATAGTCGTTCAACATTCTACAAGAACAACGAACCATGGAGTATGATTTCTCAGCAACCATGATAGATTTCAAATCGATCCTGACCAAGATGAGTCTGTGGTGTGAAATAATTTTTGTTGAGTGGATAGATTTTAGTTGGGGTAGTCGTTCAACATTCTACAAGAACAACGAACCATGGGGTATGATTTCTCTGCAACCATGATAGATTTCAAATCGATCCTGACCAAGATGAGTCTGTGGTGTGAAATAATTTTTGTTGAGTGGATAGATTTTAGTTGGGATAGTCGTTCAACATTCTACAACAACAACTTAAAATGGAGTATGATTCCTCTGAAATAATTTTTGTTGAGTGGATAGATTTTTGTCGGGGTATTCGTTCAATATTCTACAAGAACAACTTACCATGGAGTATGATTTCTCTGAAATCATTTTTGTTGAGTGGATAGATTTTAGTTGGGATAGTCGTTCAACATTCTACAAGAACAACTTACCATGGACTATGATTTCTCTGAAACCATGATAGATTTCAAATCGATCCTGACCAAGATGAGTCTGTGGTGTGAAATAATTTTTGTTGAGTGGATAGATTTTAGTTGGGGTAGTCGTTCAACATTCTACAAGAACAACTTACTATGGAGTATGATTTCTCTGAAATAATTTTTGTTGAGTGGATAGATTTTAGTTGGGATAGTCGTTCAACATTCTACAAGAACAACTTACCATGGAGTATGAATTCTCTGAGATAATTTTTGTTGAGTGGATAGATTTTAGTTGGGGTAGTCGTTTAACATTCTACAAGAACAACGAACCATGGAGTATGATTTCTCTGCAACCATGATAGATTTCAAATCGATCCTGACCAAGATGAGTCTGTGGTGTGAAATAATTTTTGTTGAGTGGATAGATTTTAGTTGGGATAGTCGTTCAACATTCTACAAGAACAACGAACCATGGAGTATGATTTCTCAGCAACCATGATAGATTTCAAATCGATCCTGACCAAGATGAGTCTGGTGTGAAATAATTTTTGTTGAGTGGATAGATTTTAGTTGGGGTAGTCGTTCAACATTCTACAAGAACAACTTACCATGGACTATGATTTCTCTGAAATAATTTTTGTTGAGTGGATAGATTTTAGTTGGGATAGTCGTTCAACATTCTACAAGAACAACTTACCATGGAGTATGATTTCTCTGAAACCATGATAGATTTCAAATCGATCTTGACCAAGATGAGTCTGTGGTGTGAAATAATTTTTGCTGAGTGGATAGATTTTAGTTGGGGTAGTCGTTCAACATTCTACAAGAACAACTTACCACGGAGTATGATTTCTCTGAAACCATGATAGATTTCAAATCGATCCTGACCAAGATGAGTCTGTGGTGTGAAATAATTTTTGTTGAGTGGATAGATTTTAGTTGGGGTAGTCGTTCAACATTCTACAAGAACAACTTACCATAGAGTATGATTTCTCTGAAATAATTTTTGTTGAGTGGATAGATTTTAGTTGGGATAGTCGTTCAACATTCTACAAGAACAACGAACCATGGAGTATGATTTCTCTGAAACCATGATAGATTTCAAATCGATCCTGACCAAGATGAGTCTGTGGTGTGAAATAATTTTTGTTGAGTGGATAGATTTTAGTTGGGATAGTCGTTCAACATTCTACAAGAACAACGAACCATGGAGTATGATTTCTCTGAAACCATGATAGATTTCAAATCGATCCTGACCAAGATGAGTCTGTGGTGTGAAATAATTTTTGTTGAGTGGATAGATTTTAGTTGGGGTAGTCGTTCAACATTCTACAAGAACAACTTACCATGGGGTATGATTTCTCTGAAACCATGATAGATTTCAAATCGATCCTGACCAAGATGAGTCTGTGGTGTGAAATAATTTTTGTTGAGTGGATAGATTTTAGTTGGGGTAGTCGTTCAACATTCTACAAGAACAACGAACCATGGAGTATGATTTCTCTGAAATAATTTTTGTTGAGTGGATAGATTTTAGTTGGGATAGTCGTTCAACATTCTACAAGAACAACGAACCATGGAGTATGATTTCTCTGAAACCATGATAGACTTCAAATCGATCCTGACCAAGATGAGTCTGTGGTGTGAAATAATTTTTGTTGAGTGGATAGATTTTAGTTGGGGTAGTCGTTCAACATTCTACAAGAACAACGAACCATGGAGTATGATTTCTCTGAAATAATTTTTGTTGAGTGGATAGATTTTAGTTGGGATAGTCGTTCAACATTCTACAAGAACAACGAACCATGGAGTATGATTTCTCTGAAACCATGATAGACTTCAAATCGATCCTGACCAAGATGAGTCTGTGGTGTGAAATAATTTTTGTTGAGTGGATAGATTTTAGTTGGGGTAGTCGTTCAACATTTTACAAGAACAACTTACCATGGAGTATGATTTCTTTGAAATAATTTTTGTTGAGTGGATAGATTTTAGTTGGGATAGTCGTTCAACATTCTACAAGAACAACTTACTATGGAGTATGATTTCTCTGAAATAATTTTTGTTGAGTGGATAGATTTTAGTTGGGGTAGTCGTTCAACATTCTACAAGAACAACGAACCATGGAGTATGATTTCTCTGAAACCATGATAGATTTCAAATCGATCCTGACCAAGATGAGTCTGTGGTGTGAAATAATTTTTGTTGAGTGGATAGATTTTAGTTGGGGTAGTCGTTCAACATTCTACAAGAACAACGAACCATGGAGTATGATTTCTCTGAAACCATGATAGATTTCAAATCGATCCTGACCAAGATGAGTCTGTGGTGTGAAATAATTTTTGTTGAGTGGATAGATTTTAGTTGGGGTAGTCGTTCAACATTCTACAAGAACAACTTACCATGGAGTATGATTTCTCTGAAACCATGATAGATTTCAAATCGATCCTGACCAAGATGAGTCTGTGGTGTGAAATAATTTTTGTTGAGTGGATAGATTTTAGTTGTAGTAGTCGTTCAACATTCTACAAGAACAACTTACCATGGAGTATGATTTCTCTGAAACCATGATAGATTTCAAATCGATCCTGACCAAGATGAGTCTGTGGTGTGAAATAATTTTTGTTGAGTGGATAGATTTTAGTTGGGATAGTCGTTCAACATTCTACAACAACAACTTAAAATGGAGTATGATTCCTCTGAAATAATTTTTGTTGAGTGGATAGATTTTTGTCGGGGTATTCGTTCAATATTCTACAAGAACAACTTACCATGGAGTATGATTTCTCTGAAATCATTTTTGTTGAGTGGATAGATTTTAGTTGGGATAGTCGTTCAACATTCTACAAGAACAACTTACCATGGACTATGATTTCTCTGAAACCATGATAGATTTCAAATCGATCCTGACCAAGATGAGTCTGTGGTGTGAAATAATTTTTGTTGAGTGGATAGATTTTAGTTGGGGTAGTCGTTCAACATTCTACAAGAACAACTTACTATGGAGTATGATTTCTCTGAAATAATTTTTGTTGAGTGGATAGATTTTAGTTGGGATAGTCGTTCAACATTCTACAAGAACAACTTACCATGGAGTATGAATTCTCTGAAATAATTTTTGTTGAGTGGATAGATTTTAGTTGGGGTAGTCGTTTAACATTCTACAAGAACAACGAACCATGGAGTATGATTTCTCTGCAACCATGATAGATTTCAAATCGATCCTGACCAAGATGAGTCTGTGGTGTGAAATAATTTTTGTTGAGTGGATAGATTTTAGTTGGGATAGTCGTTCAACATTCTACAAGAACAACGAACCATGGAGTATGATTTCTCAGCAACCATGATAGATTTCAAATCGATCCTGACCAAGATGAGTCTGGTGTGAAATAATTTTTGTTGAGTGGATAGATTTTAGTTGGGGTAGTAGTTCAACATTCTACAAGAACAACTTACCATGGACTATGATTTCTCTGAAATAATTTTTGTTGAGTGGATAGATTTTAGTTGGGATAGTCGTTCAACATTCTACAAGAACAACTTACCATGGAGTATGATTTCTCTGAAACCATGATAGATTTCAAATCGATCTTGACCAAGATGAGTCTGTGGTGTGAAATAATTTTTGCTGAGTGGATAGATTTTAGTTGGGGTAGTCGTTCAACATTCTACAAGAACAACTTACCACGGAGTATGATTTCTCTGAAACCATGATAGATTTCAAATCGATCCTGACCAAGATGAGTCTGTGGTGTGAAATAATTTTTGTTGAGTGGATAGATTTTAGTTGGGGTAGTCGTTCAACATTCTACAAGAACAACTTACCATAGAGTATGATTTCTCTGAAATAATTTTTGTTGAGTGGATAGATTTTAGTTGGGATAGTCGTTCAACATTCTACAAGAACAACGAACCATGGAGTATGATTTCTCTGAAACCATGATAGATTTCAAATCGATCCTGACCAAGATGAGTCTGTGGTGTGAAATAATTTTTGTTGAGTGGATAGATTTTAGTTGGGATAGTCGTTCAACATTCTACAAGAACAACGAACCATGGAGTATGATTTCTCTGAAACCATGATAGATTTCAAATCGATCCTGACCAAGATGAGTCTGTGGTGTGAAATAATTTTTGTTGAGTGGATAGATTTAAGTTGGGGTAGTCGTTCAACATTCTACAAGAACAACTTACCATGGGGTATGATTTCTCTGAAACCATGATAGATTTCAAATCGATCCTGACCAAGATGAGTCTGTGGTGTGAAATAATTTTTGTTGAGTGGATAGATTTTAGTTGGGGTAGTCGTTCAACATTCTACAAGAACAACGAACCATGGAGTATGATTTCTCTGAAATAATTTTTGTTGAGTGGATAGATTTTAGTTGGGATAGTCGTTCAACATTCTACAAGAACAACGAACCATGGAGTATGATTTCTCTGAAACCATGATAGACTTCAAATCGATCCTGACCAAGATGAGTCTGTGGTGTGAAATAATTTTTGTTGAGTGGATAGATTTTAGTTGGGGTAGTCGTTCAACATTCTACAAGAACAACGAACCATGGAGTATGATTTATCTGAAACCATGATAGATTTCAAATCGATCCTGACCAAGATGAGTCTGTGGTGTGAAATAATTTTTGTTGAGTGAAAAGATTTTAGTTGGGGTAGTCGTTCAACGTTCTACAAGAACAACTTACCATGGACTATGATTTCTCTGAAACCATGATAGATTTCAAATCGATCCTGACCAAGATGAGTCTGTGGTGTGAAATAATTTTTGTTGAGTGGATAGATTTTAGTAGGGGTAGTCGTTCAACATTCTACAAGAACAACTTACCATGGAGTATGATTTCTCTGAAACCATGATAGATTTCAAATCGATCCTGACCAAGATGAGTCTGTGGTGTGAAATAATTTTTGTTGAGTGGATAGATTTTAGTTGGGGTAGTCGTTCAACATTCTACAAGAACAACGAACCATGGGGTATGATTTCTCTGCAACCATGATAGATTTCAAATCGATCCTGACCAAGATGAGTCTGTGGTGTGAAATAATTTTTGTTGAGTGGATAGATTTTAGTTGGGATAGTCGTTCAACATTCTACAAGAACAACTTACCATGGAGTATGATTTCTCTGAAATAATTTTTGTTGAGTGGATAGATTTTAGTTGGGATAAACGTTCAACATTCTACAAGAACAACGAACCATGGAGTATGATTTCTCTGAAACCATGATAGATTTCAAATCGATCCTGACCAAGATGAGTCTGTGGTGTGAAATAATATTTGTTGAGTGGATAGATTTTAGTTGGTTTAGTCGTTCAACATTCTACAAGAACAACGAACCATGGAGTATGATTTCTCTGAAACCAGGATAGATTTCAAATCGATCCTGACCAAGATGAGTCTGTGGTGTGAAATAATTTTTGTTGAGTGGATAGATTTTAGTTGGGGTAGTCGTTCAACATTCTACAAGAACAACTTACCATGGACTATGATTTCTCTGAAACCATGATAGATTTCAAATCGATCCTGACCAAGATGAGTCTGTGGTGTGAATTAATTTTTGTTGAGTGGATAGATTTTAGTTGGGGTAGTCGTTCAACATTCTACAAGAACAACTTACCATGGAGTATGATTTCTCTGAAACCATGATAGATTTCAAATCGATCCTGACCAAGATGAGTCTGTGGTGTGAAATAATTTTTGTTGAGTGGATAGATTTTAGTTGGGGTAGTCGTTCAACATTCTACAAGAACAACTTACCATGGAGTATGATTTCTCTGCAACCATGATAGATTTCAAATCGATCCTGACCAAGATGAGTCTGTGGTGTGAAATAATTTTTGTTGAGTGGATAGATTTTAGTTGGGATAGTCGTTCAACATTCTACAAGAACAACTTACCATGGACTATGATTTCTCTGAAACCATGATATATTTCAAATCGATCCTGACCAAGATGAGTCTGTGGTGTGAAATAATTTTTGTTGAGTGGATAGATTTTAGTTGGGATAGTCGTTCAACATTCTACAAGAACAACTTACCATGGACTATGATTTCTCTGAAACCATGATATATTTCAAATCGATCCTGACCAAGATGAGTCTGTGTTGTGAAATAATTTTTGTTGAGTGGATAGATTTTAGTTGGGGTAGTCGTTCAACATTCTACAAGAACAACTTACCATGGACTATGATTTCTCTGAAACCATGATAGATTTCAAATCGATCCTGACCAATATGAGTCTGTGGTGTGAAATAATTTTTGTTGAGTGGATAGATTTTAGTTGGGATAGTCGTTCAACATTCTACAAGAACAACGAACCATGGAGTATGATTTCTCTGAAACCATGATAGATTTCAAATCGATCCTGACCAAGATGAGTCTGTGGTGTGAAATAATTTTTGTTGAGTGGATAGATTTTAGTTGGGGTAGTCGTTCAACATTCTACAAGAACAACTTACCATGGAGTATGATTTCTCTGAAATAATTTTTGTTGAGTGGATAGATTTTAGTTGGGATAGTCGTTCAACATTCTACAAGAACAACGAACCATGGAGTATGATTTCTCTGCAACCATGATAGATTTCAAATCGATCCTGACCAAGATGAGTCTGTGGTGTGAAATAATTTTTGTTGAGTGGATAGATTTTAGTTGGGGTAGTCGTTCAACATTCTACAAGAACAACTTACCATGGACTATGATTTCTCTGAAATAATTTTTGTTGAGTGGATAGATTTTAGTTGGGATAGTCGTTCAACATTCTACAAGAACAACTTACCATGGAGTATGATTTCTCTGAAATAATTTTTGTTGAGTGGATAGATTTTAGTTGGGATAAACGTTCAACATTCTACAAGAACAACGAACCATGGAGTATGATTTCTCTGAAACCATGATAGATTTCAAATCGATCCTGACCAAGATGAGTCTGTGGTGTGAAATAATTTTTGTTGAGTGGATAGATTTTAGTTGGGGTAGTCGTTCAACATTCTACAAGAACAACTTACCATGGAGTATGATTTCTCTGAAACCATGATAGATTTCAAATCGATCCTGACCAAGATGAGTCTGTGGTGTGAAATAATTTTTGTTGAGTGGATAGATTTTAGTTGGGGTAGTCGTTCAACATTCTACAAGAACAACTTACCATGGAGTATGATTTCTCTGAAATAATTTTTGTTGAGTGGATAGATTTTAGTTGGGATAGTCGTTCAACATTCTACAAGAACAACGAACCATGGAGTATGATTTCTCTGCAACCATGATAGATTTCAAATCGATCCTAACCAAGATGAGTCTGTGGTGTGAAATAATTTTTGTTGAGTGGATAGATTTTAGTTGGGGTAGTCGTTCAACATTCTACAAGAACAACTTACCATGGACTATGATTTCTCTGAAATAATTTTTGTTGAGTGGATAGATTTTAGTTGGGATAGTCGTTCAACATTCTACAAGAACAACTTACCATGGAGTATGATTTCTCTGAAATAATTTTTGTTGAGTGGATAGATTTTAGTTGGGATAAACGTTCAACATTCTACAAGAACAACGAACCATGGAGTATGATTTCTCTGCAACCATGATAGATTTCAAATCGATCCTGACCAAGATGAGTCTGTGGTGTGAAATAATTTTTGTTGAGTGGATAGATTTTAGTTGGGGTAGTCGTTCAACATTCTACAAGAACAACTTACCATGGACTATGATTTCTCTGAAATAATTTTTGTTGAGTGGATAGATTTTAGTTGGGATAGTCGTTCAACATTCTACAAGAACAACTTACCATGGAGTATGATTTCTCTGAAATAATTTTTGTTGAGTGGATAGATTTTAGTTGGGGTAGTCGTTCAACATTCTACAAGAACAACGAACCATGGAGTATGATTTCTCTGAAACCATGATAGATTTCAAATCGATCCTGACCAAGATGAGTCTGTGGTGTGAAATAATTTTTGTTGAGTGGATAGATTTTAGTTGGGGTAGTCGTTCAACATTCTACAAGAGCAACTTACCATGGAGTATGATTTCTCTGAAACCATGATAGATTTCAAATCGATCCTGACCAAGATGAGTCTGTGGTGTGAAATAATTTTTGTTGAGTGGATAGATTTTAGTTCGGGTAGTCGTTCAACATTCTACAAGAACAACGAACCATGGAGTATGATTTCTCTGAAACCATGATAGATTTCAAATCGATCCTGACCAAGATGAGTCTGTGGTGTGAAATAATTTTTGTTGAGTGGATAGATTTTAGTTGGGATAGTCGTTCAACATTCTACAAGAACAACTTACCATGGACTATGATTTCTCTGAAATAATTTTTGTTGAGTGGATAGATTTTAGTTGGGGTAGTCGTTCAACATTCTACAAGAACAACTTACCATGGACTATGATTTCTCTGAAACCATGATAGATTTCAAATCGATCCTGACCAAGATGAGTCTGTGGTGTGAAATAATTTTTGTTGAGTGGATAGATTTTAGTTGGGGTAGTCGTTCAACATTCTACGAGAACAACGAACCATGGAGTATGATTTCTCTGAAACCATGATAGATTTCAAATCGATCCTGACCAAGATGAGTCTGTGGTGTGAAATAATTTTTGTTGAGTGGATAGATTTTAGTTGGGGTAGTCGTTCAACATTCTACAAGAACAACTTACCATGGACTATGATTTCTCTGAAATAATTTTTGTTGAGTGGATAGATTTTAGTTGGGATAAACGTTCAACATTCTACAAGAACAACGAACCATGGAGTATGATTTCTCTGAAACCATGATAGATTTCAAATCGATCCTGACCAAGATGAGTCTGTGGTGTGAAATAATTTTTGTTGAGTGGATAGATTTTAGTTGGGGTAGTCGTTCAACATTCTACAAGAACAACTTACCATGGACTATGATTTCTCTGAAATAATTTTTGTTGAGTGGATAGATTTTAGTTGGGATAGTCGCTCAACATTCTACAAGAACAACTTACCATGGAGTATGATTTCTCTGAAATAATTTTTGTTGAGTGGATAGATTTTAGTTGGGGTAGTCGCTCAACATTCTACAAGAACAACGAACAATGGAGTATGATTTCTCTGAAACCATGATAGATTTCAAATCGATCCTGACCAAGATGAGTCTGTGGTGTGAAATAATTTTTGTTGAGTGGATAGATTTTAGTTGGGGTAGTCGTTCAACATTCTACAAGAACAACTTACCATGGAGTATGATTTCTGTGAAACCATGATAGATTTCAAATCGATCCTGACCAAGATGAGTCTGTGGTGTGAAATAATTTTTGTTGAGTGGATAGATTTTAGTTGGGGTAGTCGTTCAACATTCTACAAGAACAACTTACCATGGAGTATGATTTCTCTGAAATAATTTTTGTTGAGTGGATAGATTTTAGTTGGGATAGTCGTTCAACATTCTACAAGAACAACGAACCATGGAGTATGATTTCTCTGCAACCATGATAAATTTCAAATCGATCCTGACCAAGATGAGTCTGTGGTGTGAAATAATTTTTGTTGAGTGGATAGATTTTAGTTGGGGTAGTCGTTCAACATTCTACAAGAACAACTTACCATGGACTATGATTTCTCTGAAATAATTTTTGTTGAGTGGATAGATTTTAGTTGGGATAGTCGTTCAACATTCTACAAGAACAACTTACCATGGAGTATGATTTCTCTGAAATAATTTTTGTTGAGTGGATAGATTTTAGTTGGGATAAACGTTCAACATTCTACAAGAACAACGAACCATGGAGTATGATTTCTCTGAAACCATGATAGATTTCAAATCGATCCTGACCAAGATGAGTCTGTGGTGTGAAATAATTTTTGTTGAGTGGATAGATTTTAGTTGGGGTAGTCGTTCAACATTCTACAAGAACAACTTACCATGGACTATGATTTCTCTGAAATAATTTTTGTTGAGTGGATAGATTTTAGTTGGGATAGTCGCTCAACATTCTACAAGAACAACTTACCATGGAGTATGATTTCTCTGAAATAATTTTTGTTGAGTGGATAGATTTTAGTTGGGGTAGTCGTTCAACATTCTACAAGAACAACGAACCATGGAGTATGATTTCTCTGAAACCATGATAGATTTCAAATCGATCCTGACCAAGATGAGTCTGTGGTGTGAAATAATTTTTGTTGAGTGGATAGATTTTAGTTGGGGTAGTCGTTCAACATTCTACAAGAACAACTTACCATGGAGTATGATTTCTCTGAAACCATGATAGATTTCAAATCGATCCTGACCAAGATGAGTCTGTGGTGTGAAATAATTTTTGTTGAGTGGATAGGTTTTAGTTCGGGTAGTCGTTCAACATTCTACAAGAACAACGAACCATGGAGTATGATTTCTCTGAAACCATGATAGATTTCAAATCGATCCTGACCAAGATGAGTCTGTGGTGTGAAATAATTTTTGTTGAGTGGATAGATTTTAGTTGGGATAGTCGTTCAACATTCTACAAGAACAACTTACCATGGACTATGATTTCTCTGAAATAATTTTTGTTGAGTGGATAGATTTTAGTTGGGGTAGTCGTTCAACATTCTACAAGAACAACTTACCATGGAGTATGATTTCTCTGAAACCATGATAGATTTCAAATCGATCCTGACCAAGATGAGTCTGTGGTGTGAAATAATTTTTGTTGAGTGGATAGGTTTTAGTTCGGATAGTCGTTCAACATTCTACAAGAACAACTTACCATGGACTATGATTTCTCTGAAACCATGATAGATTTCAAATCGATCCTGACCAAGATAAGCCTGTGGTGTGAAATAATTTTTGTTGAGTGGATAGATTTTAGTTGGGGTAGTCGTTCAACATTCTACAAGAACAACGAACCATGGAGTATGATTTCTCTGAAACCATGATAGATTTCAAATCGATCCTGACCAAGATGAGTCTGTGGTGTGAAATAATTTTTGTTGAGTGGATAGATTTTAGTTGGAGTAGTCGTTCAGCATTTTACAAGAACAACTTACCATGGAGTATGATTTCTCTGATACCATGATAGATTTCAAATCGATCCTGACCAAGATGAGTCTGTGGTGTGAAATAATTTTTGTTGAGTGGATAGATTTTAGTTGGGGTAGTCGTTCAACATTCTACAAGAACAACTTACCATGGAGTATGATTTCTCTGAAATAATTTTTGTTGAGTTAATAGATTTTAGTTGGGGTAGTCGTTCAACATTTTACAAGAACAACGAACCATGGAGTATGATTTCTCTGAAACCATGATAGATTTCAAATCGATCCTGACCAAGATGAGTCTGTGGTGTGAAATAATTTTTGTTGAGTGGATAGATTTTAGTTGGGGTAGTCGTTCAACATTCTACAAGAACAACGAACCATGGAGTATGATTTCTCTGAAACCATGATAGATTTCAAATCGATCCTGACCAAGATGAGTCTGTGGTGTGAAATAATTTTTGTTGAGTGGATAGATTTTAGTTGGAGTAGTCGTTCAGCATTTTACAAGAACAACTTACCATGGAGTATGATTTCTCTGATACCATGATAGATTTCAAATCGATCCTGACCAAGATGAGCCTGTGGTGTGAAATAATTTTTGTTGAGTGGATAGATTTTAGTTGGGGTAGTCGTTCAACATTCTACAAGAACAACGAACCATGGAGTATGATTTCTCTGAAACCATGATAGATTTCAAATCGATCCTGACCAAGATGAGTCTGTGGTGTGAAATAATTTTTGTTGAGTGGATAGATTTTAGTTGGAGTAGTCGTTCAGCATTTTACAAGAACAACTTACCATGGAGTATGATTTCTCTGATACCATGATAGATTTCAAATCGATCCTGACCAAGATGAGTCTGTGGTGTGAAATAATTTTTGTTGAGTGGATAGATTTTAGTTGGGGTAGTCGTTCAACATTCTACAAGAACAACTTACCATGGAGTATGATTTCTCTGAAATAATTTTTGTTGAGTTAATAGATTTTAGTTGGGGTAGTCGTTCAACATTTTACAAGAACAACGAACCATGGAGTATGATTTCTCTGAAACCATGATAGATTTCAAATCGATCCTGACCAAGATGAGCCTGTGGTGTGAAATAATTTTTGTTGAGTGGATAGATTTTAGTTGGGGTAGTCGTTCAACATTCTACAAGAACAACGAACCATGGAGTATGATTTCTCTGAAACCATGATAGATTTCAAATCGATCCTGACCAAGATGAGCCTGTGGTGTGAAATAATTTTTGTTGAGTGGATAGATTTTAGTTGATGTAGTCGTTCAACATTCTACAAGAACAACGAACCATGGAGTTTGATTTCTCTGAAACCATGATAGATTTCAAATCGATCCTGACCAAGATGAGTCTGTGGTGTGAAATAATTTTTGTTGAGTGGATAGATTTTAGTTGGAGTAGTCGTTCAGCATTTTACAAGAACAACTTACCATGGAGTATGATTTCTCTGATACCATGATAGATTTCAAATCGATCCTGACCAAGATGAGCCTGTGGTGTGAAATAATTTTTGTTGAGTGGATAGATTTTAGTTGGGGTAGTCGTTCAACATTCTACAAGAACAACGAACCATGGAGTATGATTTCTCTGAAACCATGATAGATTTCAAATCGATCCTGACCAAGATGAGTCTGTGGTGTGAAATAATTTTTGTTGAGTGGATAGATTTTAGTTGGAGTAGTCGTTCAGCATTTTACAAGAACAACTTACCATGGAGTATGATTTCTCTGATACCATGATAGATTTCAAATCGATCCTGACCAAGATGAGTCTGTGGTGTGAAATAATTTTTGTTGAGTGGATAGATTTTAGTTGGGGTAGGCGTTCAACATTCTACAAGAACAACTTACCATGGAGTATGATTTCTCTGAAATAATTTTTGTTGAGTGGATAGATTTTAGTTGGGATAGTCGTTCAACATTCTACAAGAACAACTTACCATGGAGTATGATTTCTCTGAAACCATGATAGATTTCAAATCGATCCTGACCAAGATGAGTCTGTGGTGTGAAATAATTTTTGTTGAGTGGATAGATTTTAGTTGGGGTAGTCGTTCAACATTTTACAAGAACAACGAACCATGGAGTATGATTTCTCTGAAACCATGATAGATTTCAAATCGATCCTGACCAAGATGAGTCTGTGGTGTGAAATAATTTTAGTTGAGTGGATAGATTTTAGTTGGGGTAGTCGTTAAACATTTTACAAGAACAACGAACCATGGAGTATGATTTCTCTGAAACCATAATAGATTTCAAATCGATCCTAACCAAGATGAGTCTGTGGTGTGAAATAATTTTTGTTGAGTGGATAGATTTTAGTTGGGGTAGTCGTTCAACATTCTACAAGAACAACTTACCATGGATTATGATTTCTCTGAAATAATTTTTGTTGAGTGGATAGATTTTAGTTGGGGTAGTCGTTCAACATTCTACAAGAACAAGGAACCATGGAGTATGATTTCTCTGAAACCATGATAGATTTCAAATCGATCCTGACCAAGATGAGTCTGTGGTGTGAAATAATTTTTGTTGAGTGGATAGATTTTAGTTGGGGTAGTCATTCAACATTCTACAAGAACAACTTACCATGGAGTATGATTTCTCTGAAACCATGATAGATTTCAAATCGATCCTGACCAAGATGAGTCTGTGGTGTGAAATAATTTTTGTTGAGTGGATAGATTTTAGTTGCTGTAGTCGTTCAACATTCTACAAGAACAACGAACCATTTAGTATGATTTCTCTGAAATAATTTTTGTTGAGTGGATAGATTTTAGTTGGGATATTCGTTCAACATTCTACAAGAACAACTTACCATGGAGTATGATTTCTCTGAAATAATTTTTGTTGAGTGGATAGATTTTAGTTGGGGTAGTCGTTCAACATTCTACAAGAACAACTTACCATGGAGTATGATTTCTCTGAAATAATTTTTGTTGAGTGGATAGATTTTAGTTGGGATAGTCGTTCAACATTCTACAAGAACAACTTACCATGGAATATGATTTCTCTGAAATATTTTTTGTTGAGTGGATAGATTTTAGTTGGGGTAGTCGTTCAACATTTTACAAGAACAACGAACCATGGAGTATGATTTCTCTGAAACCATGATAGATTTCAAATCGATCCTGACCAAGATAAGTCTGTGGTGTGAAATAATTTTTGTTGAGTGGATAGATTTTAGTTGGGATAGTCGTTCAACATTCTACAAGAACAACGAAATATGGAGTATGATTTCTCTGAAACCATGATAGATTTCAAATCGATCCTGACCAAGATGAGTCTGTGGTGTGAAATAATTTTTGTTGAGTGAATAGATTTTAGTTGGGGTAGTCGTTCAACATTTTACAAGAACAACGAACCATGGAGTATGATTTCTCTGAAACCATGATAGATTTCAAATCGATCCTGACCAAGATGAGTCTGTGGTGTGAAATAATTTTAGCTGAGTGGATAGATTTTAGTTGGGGTAGTCGTTAAACATTTTACAAGAACAACGAACCATGGAGTATGATTTCTCTGAAACCATAATAGATTTCAAATCGATCCTAACCAAGATGAGTCTGTGGTGTGAAATAATTTTTGTTGTTGGGGTAGTCGTTCAACATTCTACAAGAACAACTTACCATGGATTATGATTTCTCTGAAATAATTTTTGTTGAGTGGATAGATTTTAGTTGGATTAGTCGTTCAACATTCTACAAGAACAACTTACCATGGAGTATGATTTCTCTGAAACCATGATAGATTTCAAATCGATCCTGACCAAGATGAGTCTGTGGTGTGAAATAATTTTTGTTGAGTGGATAGATTTTAGTTGGGGTAGTCGTTCAACATTCTACAAGAACAACTTACCATGGAGTATGATTTCTCTGAAACCATGATAGATTTCAAATCGATCCTGACCAAGATGAGTCTGTGGTGTGAAATAATTTTTGTTGAGTGGATAGATTTTAGTTGGGATAGTCGTTCAACATTCTACAAGAACAACGAAATATGGAGTATGATTTCTCTGAAACCATGATAGATTTCAAATCGATCCTGACCAAGATGAGTCTGTGGTGTGAAATAATTTTTGTTGAGTGGATAGATTTTAGTTGGAGTAGTCGTTCAGCATTTTACAAGAACAACTTACCATGGAGTACGATTTCTCTGATACCATGATAGATTTCAAATCGATCCTGACCAAGATGAGTCTGTGGTGTGAAATAATTTTTGTTGAGTGGATAGATTTTAGTTGGGATAGTCGTTCAACATTCTACAAGAACAACGAAATATGGAGTATGATTTCTCTGAAACCATGATAGATTTCAAATCGATCCTGACCAAGATGAGTCTGTGGTGTGAAATAATTTTTGTTGAGTGCATAGATTTTAGTTGCTGTAGTCGTTCAACATTCTACAAGAACAACGAACCATTTAGTATGATTTCTCTGAAATAACTTTTGTTGAGTGGATAGATTTTAGTTGGGGTAGTCGTTCAACATTCTACAAGAACAACTTACCATGGAGTATGATTTCTCTGAAATAATTTTTGTTGAGTGGATAGATTTTAGTTGGGGTAGTCGTTCAACAGTCTACAAGAACAACGAACCATGGAGTATGATTTCTCTGAAACCATGATAGATTTCAAATCGATCCTGACCCAGATGAGTCTGTGGTGTGAAATAATTTTTGTTGAGTGGATAGATTTTAGTTGGGATAGTCGTTCAACATTCTACAAGAACAACGAAATATGGAGTATGATTTCTCTGAAACCATGATAGATTTCAAATCGATCCTGACCAAGATGAGTCTGTGGTGTGAAATAATTTTTGTTGAGTGCATAGATTTTAGTTGGGGTAGTCGCTCAACATTCTACAAGAACAACTTACCATGGAGTATGATTTCTCTGAAACCATGATAGATTTCAAATCGATCCTGACCAAGATGAGTCTGTGGTGTGAAATAATTTTTGTTGAGTGGATAGATTTTAGTTGGAGTAGTCGTTCAGCATTTTACAAGAACAACTTACCATGGAGTACGATTTCTCTGATACCATGATAGATTTCAAATCGATCCTGACCAAGATGAGTCTGTGGTGTGAAATAATTTTTGTTGAGTGGATAGATTTTAGTTGGGGTAGTCGTTCAACATTCTACAAGAACAACTTACCATGGAGTATGATTTCTCTGAAATAATTTTTGTTGAGTGGATAGATTTTAGTTGGGATAGTCATTCAACATTTTACAAGAACAACGAACCATGGAGTATGATTTCTCTGAAACCATGATAGATTTCAAATCGATCCTGACCAAGATGAGCCTGTGGTGTGAAATAATTTTTGTTGAGTGGATAGATTTTAGTTGATGTAGTCGTTCAACATTCTACAAGAACAACGAACCATGGAGTTTGATTTCTCTGAAACCATGATAGATTTCAAATCGATCCTGACCAAGATGAGTCTGTGGTGTGAAATAATTTTTGTTGAGTGGATAGATTTTAGTTGGAGTAGTCGTTCAGCATTTTACAAGAACAACTTACCATGGAGTATGATTTCTCTGATACCATGATAGATTTCAAATCGATCCTGACCAAGATGAGTCTGTGGTGTGAAATAATTTTTGTTGAGTGGATAGATTTTAGTTGGGGTAGGCGTTCAACATTCTACAAGAACAACTTACCATGGAGTATGATTTCTCTGAAATAATTTTTGTTGAGTGGATAGATTTTAGTTGGGATAGTCGTTCAACATTCTACAAGAACAACTTACCATGGAGTATGATTTCTCTGAAACCATGATAGATTTCAAATCGATCCTGACCAAGATGAGTCTGTGGTGTGAAATAATTTTTGTTGAGTGGATAGATTTTAGTTGGGGTAGTCGTTCAACATTTTGCAAGAACAACGAAACATGGAGTATGATTTCTCTGAAACCATGATAGATTTCAAATCGATCCTGACCAAGATGAGTCTGTGGTGTGAAATAATTTTAGTTGAGTGGATAGATTTTAGTTGGGGTAGTCGTTAAACATTTTACAAGAACAACGAACCATGGAGTATGATTTCTCTGAAACCATAATAGATTTCAAATCGATCCTAACCAAGATGAGTCTGTGGTGTGAAATAATTTTTGTTGAGTGGATAGATTTTAGTTGGGGTAGTCGTTCAACATTCTACAAGAACAACTTACCATGGATTATGATTTCTCTGAAATAATTTTTGTTGAGTGGATAGATTTTAGTTGGGGTAGTCGTTCAACATTCTACAAGAACAACGAACCATGGAGTATGATTTCTCTGAAACCATGATAGATTTCAAATCGATCCTGACCAAGATGAGTCTGTGGTGTGAAATAATTTTTGTTGAGTGGATAGATTTTAGTTGGGGTAGTCGTTCAACATTCTACAAGAACAACTTACCATGGAGTATGATTTCTCTGAAACCATGATAGATTTCAAATCGATCCTGACCAAGATGAGTCTGTGGTGTGAAATAATTTTTGTTGAGTGGATAGATTTTAGTTGCTGTAGTCGTTCAACATTCTACAAGAACAACGAACCATTTAGTATGATTTCTCTGAAATAATTTTTGTTGAGTGGATAGATTTTAGTTGGGATATTCGTTCAACATTCTACAAGAACAACTTACCATGGAGTATGATTTCTCTGAAATAATTTTTGTTGAGTGGATAGATTTTAGTTGGGGTAGTCGTTCAACATTCTACAAGAACAACTTACCATGGAGTATGATTTCTCTGAAATAATTTTTGTTGAGTGGATAGATTTTAGTAGGGGTAGTCGTTCAACATTCTACAAGAACAACGAACCATGGAGTATGATTTCTCTGAAACCATGATAGATTTCAAATCGATCCTGACCAAGATGAGTCTGTGGTGTGAAATAATTTTTGTTGAGTGGATAGATTTTAGTTGGGATAGTCGTTCAACATTCTACAAGAACAACGAAATATGGAGTATGATTTCTCTGAAACCATGATAGATTTCAAATCGATCCTGACCAAGATGAGTCTGTTTTGTGAAATAATTTTTGTTGAGTGGATAGATTTTAGTTGGGGTAGTCGTTCAACATTCTACAAGAACAACGAACCATGGAGTATGATTTCTCTGAAACCATGATAGATTTCAAATCGATCCTGACCAAGATGAGTCTGTGGTGTGAAATAATTTTTGTTGAGTGGATAGATTTTAGTTCGGGTAGTCGTTCAACATTCTACAAGAACAACGAACCATGGAGTATGATTTCTCTGAAATAATTTTTGTTGAGTGGATAGATTTTAGTTGGGGTAGTCGTTCAACATTCTACAAGAACAACTTACCATGGAGTATGATTTCTCTGAAACCATGATAGATTTCAAATCGATCCTGACCAAGATGAGTCTGTGGTGTGAAATAATTTCTGTTGAGTGGATAGATTTTAGTTGGGATAGTCGTTCAACATTCTACAAGAACAACTTACCATGGAGTATGATTTCTCTGAAATAATTTTTGTTGAGTGGATAGATTTTAGTTGGGATAGTCGTTCAACATTCTACAAGAACAACTTACCATGGAATATGATTTCTCTGAAATATTTTTTGTTGAGTGGATAGATTTTAGTTGGGGAAGTCGTTCAACATTTTACAAGAACAACGAACCATGGAGTATGATTTCTCTGAAACCATGATAGATTTCAAATCGATCCTGACCAAGATGAGTCTGTGGTGTGAAATAATTTTTGTTGAGTGGATAGATTTTAGTTGGGATAGTCGTTCAACATTCTACAAGAACAACGAAATATGGAGTATGATTTCTCTGAAACCATGATAGATTTCAAATCGATCCTGACCAAGATGAGTCTGTGGTGTGAAATAATTTTTGTTGAGTGGATAGATTTTAGTTGGGGTAGTCGTTCAACATTCTACAAGAACAACTTACCATGGAGTATGATTTCTCTGAAATAATTTTTGTTGAGTGGATAGATTTTAGTTGGGATAGTCGTTCAACATTCTACAAGAACAACTTACCATGGAATATGATTTCTCTGAAATATTTTTTGTTGAGTGGATAGATTTTAGTTGGGGTAGTCGTTCAACATTTTACAAGAACAACGAACCATGGAGTATGATTTCTCTGAAACCATGATAGATTTCAAATCGATCCTGACCAAGATGAGTCTGTGGTGTGAAATAATTTTTGTTGAGTGGATAGATTTTAGTTGAAATAGTCGTTCAACATTCTACAAGAACAACTTACCATGGAGTATGATTTCTCTGAAATAATTTTTGTTGAGTGGATAGATTTTAGTTGGGATAGTCGTTCAACATTCTACAAGAACAACTTACCATGGAATATGATTTCTCTGAAATATTTTTTGTTGAGTGGATAGATTTTAGTTGGGGTAGTCGTTCAACATTCTACAAGAACAACGAACCATGGAGTATGATTTCTCTGAAACCATGATAGATTTCAAATCGATCCTGACCAAGATGAGTCTGTGGTGTGAAATAATTTTTGTTGAGTGGATAGATTTTAGTTGGGATAGTCGTTCAACATTCTACAAGAACAACGAAATATGGAGTATGATTTCTCTGAAATAATTTTTGTTGAGTGGATAGATTTTAGTTGGGATAGTCGTTCAACATTCTACAAGAACAACGAAATATGGAGTATGATTTCTCTGAAATAATTTTTGTTGAGTGGATAGATTTTAGTTGGGGTAGTCGTTCAACATTCTACAAGAACAACGAACCATGGAGTATGATTTCTCTGAAATAATTTTTGTTGAGTGGATAGATTTTAGTTGGGGTAGTCGTTCAACATTTTACAAGAACAACGAACCATGGAGTATGATTTCTCTGAAACCATAATAGATTTCAAATCGATCCTAACCAAGATGAGTCTGTGGTGTGAAATAAATTTTGTTGAGTGGATAGATTTTAGTTGGGGTAGTCGTTCAACATTCTACAAGAACAACTTACCATGGATTATGATTTCTCTGAAATAATTTTTGTTGAGTGGATAGATTTTAGTTGGGGTAGTCGTTCAACATTCTACAAGAACAACGAACCATGGAGTATGATTTCTCTGAAACCATGATAGATTTCAAATCGATCCTGACCAAGATGAGTCTGTGGTGTGAAATAATTTTTGTTGAGTGGATAGATTTTAGTTGGGGTAGTCGTTCAACATTCTACAAGAACAACTTACCATGGAGTATGATTTCTCTGAAACCATGATAGATTTCAAATCGATCCTGACCAAGATGAGTCTGTGGTGTGAAATAATTTTTGTTGAGTGGATAGATTTTAGTTGAAATAGTCGTTCAACATTCTACAAGAACAACTTACCATGGAGTATGATTTCTCTGAAATAATTTTTGTTGAGTGGATAGATTTTAGTTGGGATAGTCGTTCAACATTCTACAAGAACAACTTACCATGGAGTATGATTTCTCTGAAATAATTTTTGTTGAGTGGATAGATTTTAGTTGGGGTAGTCGTTCAACATTCTACAAGAACAACTTACCATGGAGTATGATTTCTCTGAAATAATTTTTGTTGAGTGGATAGATTTTAGTTGGGGTAGTCGTTCAACATTCTACAAGAACAACGAAATATGGAGTATGATTTCTCTGAAATAATTTTTGTTGAGTGGATAGATTTTAGTTGGGGTAGTCGTTCAACATTCTACAAGAACAACGAACCATGGAGTATGATTTCTCTGAAACCATGATAGATTTCAAATCGATCCTGACCAAGATGAGTCTGTGGTGTGAAATAATTTTTGTTGAGTGGATAGATTTTAGTTGGGATAGTCGTTCAACATTCTACAAGAACAACGAAATATGGAGTATGATTTCTCTGAAACCATGATAGATTTCAAATCGATCCTGACCAAGATGAGTCTGTGGTGTGAAATAATTTTTGTTGAGTGGATAAATTTTAGTTGGGGTAGTCGTTCAACATTCTACAAGAACAACGAACCATGGAGTATGATTTCTCTGAAACCATGATAGATTTCAAATCGATCCTGACCAAGATGAGTCTGTGGTGTGAAATAATTTTTGTTGAGTGGATAGATTTTAGTTGAAATAGTCGTTCAACATTCTACAAGAACAACTTACCATGGAGTATGATTTCTCTGAAATAATTTTTGTTGAGTGGATAGATTTTAGTTGGGATAGTCGTTCAACATTCTACAAGAACAACTTACCATGGAATATGATTTCTCTGAAATATTTTTTGTTGAGTGGATAGATTTTAGTTGGGGTAGTCGTTCAACATTTTACAAGAACAACGAACCATGGAGTATGATTTCTCTGAAACCATGATAGATTTCAAATCGATCCTGACCAAGATGAGTCTGTGGTGTGAAATAATTTTTGTTGAGTGGATAGATTTTAGTTGGGATAGTCGTTCAACATTCTACAAGAACAACGAAATATGGAGTATGATTTCTCTGAAACCATGATAGATTTCAAATCGATCCTGACCAAGATGAGTCTGTGGTGTGAAATAATTTTTGTTGAGTTAATAGATTTTAGTTGGGGTAGTCGTTCAACATTCTACAAGAACAACGAACCATGGAGTATGATTTCTCTGAAACCATGATAGATTTCAAATCGATCCTGACCAAGATGAGTCTGTGGTGTGAAATAATTTTTGTTGAGTGGATAGATTTTAGTTGGAGTAGTCGTTCAGCATTTTACAAGAACAACTTACCATGGAGTATGATTTCTCTGATACCATGATAGATTTCAAATCGATCCTGACCAAGATGAGTCTGTGGTGTGAAATAATTTTTGTTGAGTGGATAGATTTTAGTTGGGGTAGGCGTTCAACATTCTACAAGAACAACTTACCATGGAGTATAATTTCTCTGAAATAATTTTTGTTGAGTGGATAGATTTTAGTTGGGATAGTCGTTCAACATTCTACAAGAACAACTTACCATGGAGTATGATTTCTCTGAAACCATGATAGATTTCAAATCGATCCTGACCAAGATGAGTCTGTGGTGTGAAATAATTTTTGTTGAGTGGATAGATTTTAGTTGGGATAGTCGTTCAACATTCTACAAGAACAACTTACCATGGAGTATGATTTCTCTGAAATAATTTTTGTTGAGTGGATAGATTTTAGTTGGGATAGTCGTTCAACATTCTACAAGAACAACTTACCATGGAATATGATTTCTCTGAAATATTTTTTGTTGAGTGGATAGATTTTAGTTGGGGTAGTCGTTCAACATTTTACAAGAACAACGAACCATGGAGTATGACTTCTCTGAAACCATGATAGATTTCAAATCGATCCTGACCAAGATGAGTCTGTGGTGTGAAATAATTTTTGTTGAGTGGATAGATTTTAGTTAGGGGTAGTCGTTCAACATTCTACAAGAACAACGAACCATGGAGTATGATTTCTCTGAAACCATGATAGATTTCAAATCGATCCTGACCAAGATGGGTCTGTGGTGTGAAATAATTTTTGTTGAGTGGATAGATATTAGTTGGGGTAGTCGCTCAACATTCTACAAGAACAACTTACCATGGAGTATGATTTCTCTGAAATAATTTTTGTTGAGTGGATAGATTTTAGTTGGGGTAGTCGTTCAACATTTTACAAGAACAACGAACCATGGAGTATGATTTCTCTGAAATAATTTTTGTTGAGTGGATAAATTTTAGTTGGGGTAGTCGTTCAACATTCTACAAGAACAACTTACCATGGAGTATGATTTCTCTAAAACCATGATAGATTTGAAATCGATCCTGACCAAGATGAATCTGTGGTGTGAAATAATTGTTGTTGAGTGGAAAAATTTTAGTTTAGGTAATCGTTCAACATTTTACAAGAACAACGAACCATGGAGTATGATTTCTCTGAAATAATTTTTGTTGAGTGGATAGATTTTAGTTGGGGTAGTCGTTCAACATCCTACAAGAACAACTTACCATGGAGTATGATTTCTCTGAAACCATGATAGATTTCAAATCGATCCTGACCAAGATGAGTCTGTGGTGTGAAATAATTTTTGTTGAGTGGATAGATTTTAGTTGGGATAGTCTTTCAACATTCTACAAGAACAACTTACCATGGAGTATGATTTCTCTGAAATAATTTTTGTTGAGTGGATAGATTTTAGTTGGGATAGTCGTTCAACATTCTACAAGAACAACTTACCATGGAGTATGATTTCTCTGAAATAATTTTTGTTGAGTGGATAGATTTTAGTTGGGGTAGTCGTTCAACATTCTACAAGAACAACGAACCATGGAGTATGATTTCTCTGAAACCATGATAGATTTCAAATCGATCCTGACCAAGATGAGTCTGTGGTGTGAAATAATTTTTGTTGAGTGGATAGATTTTAGTTGGGGTAGTCGTTCAACATTCTACAAGAACAACGAACCATGGAGTATGATTTCTCTGAAATAATTGTTGTTGAGTGGATAGATTTTAGTTGGGGTAGTCCTTCAACATTCTACAAGAACAACGAACCATGGAGTATGATTTCTCTGAAACCATGATAGATTTCAAATCGATCCTGACCAAGATGAGTCTGTGGTGTGAAATAATTTTTGTTGAGTGGATAGATTTTAGTTGCTGTAGTCGTTCAAGATTCTACAAGAACAACTTACCATGGACTATGATTTCTCTGAAACCATGATAGATTTCAAATCGATCCTGACCAAGATGAGTCTGTGGTGTGAAATAATTTTTGTTGAGTGGATAGATTTTAGTTGGGGTAGTCGTTCAACATTCTACAAGAACAACTTACCATGGAGTATGATTTCTCTGAAATAATTTTTGTTGAGTATATAGATTTTAGTTGGGGTAGTCGTTCAAGATTTTACAAGAACAACGAACCATGGAGTATGATTTCTCTGAAACCATGATAGATTTCAAATCGATCCTGACCAAGATGAGTCTGTGGAGTGAAATAATTTTTGTTAAGTGGATAGATTTTAGTTGGGGTAGTCGTTCAACATTCTACAAGAACAACGAACCATGGAGTATGATTTCTCTGAAACCATGATAGATTTCAAATCGATCCTGACCAAGATGAGTGTGTGGTGTGAAATAATTTTTGTTGAATGGATAAATTTTAGTTGGGGTAGTCGTTCAACATTCTACAAGAACAACGAACCATGGAGTATGATTTCTCTGAAATAATTTTTGTTGAGTGGATAGATTTTAGTTGGGGTAGTCGTTCAACATTCTACAAGAACAACTTACCATGGAGTATGATTTCTCTGAAATAATTTTTGTTGAGTGGATAGATTTTAGTTGGGGTAGTCGTTCAACATTCTACAAGAACAACGAACCATGGAGTATGATTTCTCTGAAACCATGATAGATTTCAAATCGATCCTGACCAAGATGAGTCTGTGGTGTGAAATAATTTTTGTTGAGTGGATAGATTTTAGTTGGGGTAGTCGTTCAACATTCTACAAGAACAACGAACCATGGAGTATGATTTCTCTGAAACCATGATAGATTTCAAATCGATCCTGACCAAGATGAGTCTGTGGTGTGAAATAATTTTTGTTGAGTGGATAGATTTTAGTTGGGGTAGTCGTTCAACATTCTACAAGAACAACGAACCATGGAGTATGATTTCTCTGAAATAATTGTTGTTGAGTGGATAGATTTTAGTTGGGGTAGTCCTTCAACATTCTACAAGAACGACGAACCATGGAGTATGATTTCTCTGAAACCATGATAGATTTCAAATCGATCCTGACCAAGATGAGTCTGTGGTGTGAAATAATTTTTGTTGAGTGGATAGATTTTAGTTGCTGTAGTCGTTCAAGATTCTACAAGAACAACTTACCATGGACTATGATTTCTCTGAAACCATGATAGATTTCAAATCGATCCTGACCAAGATGAGTCTGTGGTGTGAAATAATTTTTGTTGAGTGGATAGATTTTAGTTGGGGTAGTCGTTCAACATTCTACAAGAACAACTTACCATGGAGTATGATTTCTCTGAAATAATTTTTGTTGAGTATATAGATTTTAGTTGGGGTAGTCGTTCAAGATTTTACAAGAACAACGAACCATGGAGTATGATTTCTCTGAAACCATGATAGATTTCAAATCGATCCTGACCAAGATGAGTCTGTGGAGTGAAATAATTTTTGTTAAGTGGATAGATTTTAGTTGGGGTAGTCGTTCAACATTCTACAAGAACAACGAACCATGGAGTATGATTTCTCTGAAACCATGATAGATTTCAAATCGATCCTGACCAAGATGAGTGTGTGGTGTGAAATAATTTTTGTTGAATGGATAAATTTTAGTTGGGGTAGTCGTTCAACATTCTACAAGAACAACGAACCATGGAGTATGATTTCTCTGAAATAATTTTTGTTGAGTGGATAGATTTTAGTTGGGGTAGTCGTTCAACATTTTACAAGAACAACGAACCATGGAGTATGATTTCTCTGAAACCATGATAGATTTCAAATCGATCCTGACCAAGATAAGTCTGTGGTGTGAAATAATTTTTGTTGAGTGGATAGATTTTAGTTGGGGTAGTCGTTCAACATTCTACAAGAACAACTTACCATGGAGTATGATTTCTCTGAAATAATTTTTGTTGAGTTAATAGATTTTAGTTGGGGTAGTCGTTCAACATTCTACAAGAACAACGAACCATGGAGTATGATTTCTCTGAAATAATTTTTGTTGAGTTAATAGATTTTAGTTGGGGTAGTCGTTCAACATTCTACAAGAACAACGAACCATGGAGTATGATTTCTCTGAAACCATGATAGATTTCAAATCGATCCTGACCAAGATGAGTCTGTGGTGTGAAATAATTTTTGTTGAGTGGATAGATTTTAGTTAGGGTAGTCGTTCAAGATTCTACAAGAACAACTTACCATGGACTATGATTTCTCTGAAACCATGATAGATTTCAAATCGATCCTGACCAAGATGAGTCTGTGGTGTGAAATAATTTTTGTTGAGTGGATAGATTTTAGTTAGGGGTAGTCGTTCAACATTCTACAAGAACAACGAACCATGGAGTATGATTTCTCTGAAACCATGATAGATTTCAAATCGATCCTGACCAAGATGAGTCTGTGGTGTGAAATAATTTTTGTTGAGTGGATAGATTTTAGTTGGGGTAGTCGTTCAACATTCTACAAGAACAACGAACCATGGAGTATGATTTCTCTGAAACCATGATAGATTTCAAATCGATCCTGACCAAGATGAGTCTGTGGTGTGAAATAATTTTTGTTGAGTGGATAGATTTTAGTTGGGGTAGTCGTTCAACATTCTACAAGAACAACTTACCATGGAGTATGATTTCTCTGAAATAATTTTTGTTGAGTGGATAGATTTTAGTTGGGGTAGTCGTTCAACATTCTACAAGAACAACGAACCATGGAGTATGATTTCTCTGAAACCATGATAGATTTCAAATCGATCCTGACCAAGATGAGTCTGTGGTGTGAAATAATTTTTGTTGAGTGGATAGATTTTAGTTGGGGTAGTCGTTCAACATTCTACAAGAACAACTTACCATGGAGTATGATTTCTCTGAAACCATGATAGATTTCAAATCGATCCTGACCAAGATGAGTCTGTGGTGTGAAATAATTTTTGTTGAGTGGATAGATTTTAGTTGGGATAGTCGTTCAACATTCTACAAGAACAACTTACCATGGAGTATGATTTCTCTGAAATAATTTTTGTTGAGTGGATAGATTTTAGTTGGGGTAGTCGTTCAACATTCCACAAGAACAACTTACCATGGAGTATGATTTCTCTGAAATAATTTTTGTTGAGTGGATAGATTTTAGTTGGGGTAGTCGTTCAACATTCTACAAGAACAACGAACCATGGAGTATGATTTCTCTGAAATAATTTTTGTTGAGTGGATAGATTTTAGTTGGGGTAGTCGTTCAACATTCTACAAGAACAACGAACCATGGAGTATGATTTCTCTGCAACCATGATAGATTTCAAATCGATCCTGACCAAGATGAGTCTGTGGTGTGAAATAATTTTTGTTGAGTGGATAGATTTTAGTTGGGGTAGTCGTTCAACATTCTACAAGAACAACTTACCATGGAGTATGATTTCTCTGAAATAATTTTTGTTGAGTGGATAGTTTTTAGTTGGGGTAGTCGTTCGACATTCTACAAGAACAACTTACCATGGAGTATGATTTCTCTGAAACCATGATAGGTTTCAAATCGATCCTGACCAAGATGAGTCTGCGGTGTGAAATAATTTTTGTTGAGTGGATAGATTTTAGTTGGGGTAGTCGTTCAACATTCTACAAGAACAACTTACCATGGAGTATGATTTCTCTGAAATAATTTTTGTTGAGTGGATAGATTTTAGTTGGGGTAGTCGTTCAACATTTTACAAGAACAACTAACCATGGAGTATGATTTCTCTGAAATAATTTTTGTTGAGTGGATAGATTTTAGTTGGGATAGTCGTTCAACATTCTACAAGAACAGCTTACAATGGAGTATGATTTCTCTGAAATAATTTTTGTTGAGTGGATAGATTTTTTGTTGGGGTAGTCGTTCAACATTCTACAAGAACAGCGAACCATGGAGTATGATTTCTCTGAAACCATGATAGATTTCAAATCGATCCTGACCAAGATGAGTCTGTGGTGTGAAATAATTTTTGTTGAGTGGATAGATTTTAGTTGGGGTAGTCGTTCAACATTCTACAAGAACAACTTACCATGGACTATGATTTCTCTGAAACCATGATAGATTTCAAATCGATCCTGACCAAGATGAGTCTGTGGTGTGAAATAATTTTTGTTGAGTGGTTAGATTTTAGTTGGGGTAGTCGTTCAACATTCTACAAGAACAACTTACCATGGAGTATGATTTCTCTGAAACCATGATAGATTTCAAATCGATCCTGACCAAGATGAGTCTGTGGTGTGAAATAATTTTTGTTGAGTGGATAGATTTCAGTTGGGGTAGTCGTTCAACATTCTACAAGAACAACTTACCATGGACTATGATTTCTCTGAAACCATGATAGATTTCAAATCGATCCTGACCAAGATGAGTCTGTGGTGTGAAATAATTTTTGTTGAGTGGATAGATTTTAGTTGGGGTAGTCGTTCAACATTCTACAAGAACAACGAACCATGGAGTATGATTTCTCTGAAACCATGATAGATTTCAAATCGATCCTGACCAAGATGAGTCTGTGGTGTGAAATAATTTTTGTTGAGTGTGTAGAGGTGGGGGTAAGGAGAGGAGGAGGTGATGGATCCTTCGAAGGTATGTTATAGTCCCTATGTAGCAGAGGTGTGGCATGCTTGCGGGATTGCACGGCGACAGCTCGTCGGATTGGGTGGGGTTCTTTCTGCTACTTTCCTACCTACACAATAAAATCATGCCACGTCTCGCATGGATACAATCCATAAATGTATGTTCCACTATGTATGAGAATCGTCTATCAGACCTGTCTAAAGAAGGGTTGCAAACTATCTGAGATAACTCACAAATAGGAGTCAATGAAAGGAACGAAAGGGAAAAGGGAAAAGGAGGGGTTAGGTCAGATGTAGGTGACCTTGCAGCTACATGTATAGACATGCTGCTTTCTTCGGCTATGCCCACCCTCGACGGTTGGTTTATCAACCGACAGCACCATGGCTACCTTACGCCGGAGAAATCTTTTAAGGTAACCCCTAAAGAAAAACAAAAGGTTACGCACGATTACCACATTCTATTCACACAATATCTCCTATTATCTCCCACTAATGATTTCTCATAATAACGCGGAATCTACCAAAACAAACAAAACTTAAAACTGTATGATTTAAATTCACTGAACATAGTTTATTAATTCACTAATGCGGATAGAACAATTCCGTTAAGCTTATGCTTATGTGCTTATGCTAATCTTAATGCAGAAATATGAAAAGAGATTATAGAGAGCATGTCTCCCAACATCTGATAACGCGATAGCAGGGTACGTTAAACTAAATCTTAAGAATAAGTGTGTATGGAGTATGTAAGATATTATAAATTGTATGAATGATTAAATTATAACTAGATATAAGAATTCAGGAAATATAGTGTTAGAAATTAAGTACTAAAACTAATACTAATGATAGGGTTTTGCCAAAAGAATGTACTAGGAAAATGAATATCAGAGACTTACGGTTTTTACGAGTATAGTATATGTATTTTTTTTTTTTTTTACCAACTATGGTGAAATGATGAAATTTGTGTTCTTGATAATTGTAATTGTATGTTGGATTTGATGATAATTATGTTCTAATCGACGATGGATGACTCCGTTTTGTGCGCACAAATCGTGTGTCGTGTCGGCGATCTGGATCAATTGGTAGCTGGGTAAAATAATGAATTAATGTAATGAATAAATAGTAATATCTTTTCGGCATTACCTGGGGTAGACTTAATCTATGAAAATAATAATAGGTTATTTTAATACTATATAAATCTTAACGCTAAACTTAATCTAGTGTATAGTGAGATAATACAGAAGGTGTATTTTAGGGTTATACGTAGGGTGATAACATCATGGTATAAGTGTGTGGGGTTACGTCCGGAGTATGGTTGAAATGGCTAGTTTTCGAGCACATGGTCCAAGCGACAGGCATCATCTTTAGGTCTGTGAAGTCGCCAAGCAGGTGGATGTATGATAGGTTCGGGAGATGTTTGTATGCGTGGTTTCAATGTACAAGTTTGAGGATCGAGGGCTGTTGTGAAACCATGTGGTTTTGTGCACATATAAGAACATACATATGCAATGCGTATGTACATTTACGTCCGGGGTGATCTTTGGATGTATATTAAGAATGGTGGAGTTTCAGCTACGGTGTTACTGCTGGTGTCTTTCAGCTTTCGAGTCCAAGCTTGTGATAAGGTGAAGTGGGAATGCAGCGTACCTTGATGCAGGTAACTTTTCGACGACAAACGCTTCGCAGATGGTGGAATGGATACGGTGCAGTGGGGCAAGTGATAATTAAAGTCACTGAATATCGTCTCCACTGGGCACATGCGGTGCTGCAGCGATGAATTGAATGATTTAAATATTTGAATTAAGGTGTTTAATAGGTATACTGAAAACACTATTCTATGTACTAAACTATGTAATTAGGAAGGGTTTGACCCTAACACGCGATATCTTAGAGCCCGCACTCACTACTCACTCACTGCCACTTGTTAATCAAAAAGATCGTGTGCACATGACTATTTATACAGATGAGGTTATTAACTACATCCTTCGTCAAGTAGGTTGTGTTTCACGAATTTTACAGCGGCTGTTGTAGTGGGTGGTCGCCATATAACCGAATACATACATTTGTATCGGGTAGATTTAAAATGCACAAAAAAGTAATAGAAACAGCCATGTAAGTATTTACAGGGGTACGCTACACCATCATGAATTTTGTCAACACTTGTGTTGTCAAAAGGCATGAAAAACGGACAACTGGAAATTGTATGCAAATTTCTCATGAGTCAGGTGTACTGATACTCGACCCAAGACCCTGTTGTTCTAAGTAAGTCAGAATGTTAGGTTCTTCGTTGCAAAGAGAACACAGACTTAATGTCGTAAATCCTTAGCGTGGTAAACAAAATTATTTTGCCTTGCATGTTTTCAAGTTCGTATAACGATCTTCCAATTTGTCTAACAATGCGACATTTTACGAATTTTTTACAAAGTTTGGAGTTGAAATTCTTCGAGTCATTACTTAGTACAAAATTTCTGCGGTACACTTCCGATCCAGGTTTAAAGATACGAACCGAAGATCTCAAGTTGTAACTCTTTGAAATGCGCTCATAGGCATGTCTTAAATTTTCTTTTACCTTTTCTCTAACAAGTTGTAATGTACTCGATTGGGGTAAGCATTCCATCTCACCATCATTCAATGCTTTTAGCTTCCTAGCGATCTTATACATGCTGGCATGCGATATCATGTGACGTCCGAATAAGGTGAAGAATGGTGACATTCCTGTCGATTGGTGTACGGATGTACACAAGGCTTGTTGAATGAGGGATAGATGAAGATCCCAATCTCTCTGATCATCTTTAAGATAAGTTCTTATGGCGGATAGAATGGACCTGTTTACTCTCTCGGAAGCATTTGCTTGAGGAGAATAAACTGCGTTTTTAATGTGAGTAGTCCCATACTTAGTCAGGAACCGACTGAATTCTTGCGAAACGAATTGTTTGCCGTTGTCGCTGTGCAAAAACTCAGGCACTCCAAATTTTTGAAAAACTTCTTTTTCGAGAAAGTCAATGACCAATTTGGATGTTGCTTTATGCATTGCTTTCAGGAAAACAAATTTAGACATATAATCTACAACAATAAAGATAAAAATATTTCCCCTTTTCGTACGGACATAAGGTCCCATAAAATCTATATATATTTTCTGGAATGGGAGATCTATGTCTTGTTGGGCTCCCATAGGTGGTCTAAGAATAAAGTTTGGTGACTTATTTTCTTTACAAGCTGCACATTTGGTGACATAATTACGCACTTGCGTTACCATATTTGGCCAGTAAAACTTTTCTTTTATTCGTTCAAGGGTTTTATGAATTCCTCCATGAGAACAATTTGGGGGATTATGATTTTGTTCGATGATGGAATTGGTTAGCTGTGTTGGAATCCAAAGTTTCCATTGGTACTGCGGGTTCAAGAAGTCGCTGCCATTTGGAAGGACTCTTTTAAAAACTAAATCATTTTCAATTTTAAGATCAGTCAAATTTTCAAGATTTTCTCGAATGGTTTTTAGGAGATCTAAGTACTCCGCTGACTTAAATTCAGGAGAATTAAAGTCAGGTAAGGCATTATCAGGGCCTGTAGAGGTGATTTGTTCCACGTACACTCGAGACAAGGCGTCAGGTACTAAGTTATGAGCACCTTTTCGATGTTCTATGTTGAAACTGAAGCCTTGTAGTTTCAGAGACCAACGAGCTAGCCGGCCACTAAGGTCTTTCAGATTCATGAGCCACTTAAGGCTCGCATGATCCGTGATGATTGTGAAGTAAGTACCTTCAACGTATGGTCTAAACTTATGAACAGCTTTCACTGCTGCTAAACATTCCAGTTCAGTAACGCTATACTTTTGTTGACAAGCGTTTAGCTTTTCCGAAAAGTAGGCAATAGGTTTTTCATGTTGCTCTTCGTCGTATTGAAACAATACACCACCAATGCCTTTTGACGATGCATCGCATTGGATTACAAAATCTTTACAAAAATCGGGATTACTAAGAAGAGGAGCTGAAACTAAGGCTGTCTTCAATGCTTCAAAAGAGATAAGGGCATCCGGAGAAAGTGAAAAGACTTTTCCTTTTTTCAGTGTATCGGTCAAGGGAGTTGCTATTGATGAAAAGTTCCTAATGAATCTGCGGTACCATCCACAAAGACCTAAGAATCTCCTCACTTGTTTCTGAGTGGTTGGAATGGGAAAATCTTTGATTGCCGATACTTTATCTGGATTTGGCTTAATATGTCCTTGTCCAATAATATATCCTAGATAACGTAGCTCTTTAAAACAGAAGAATGATTTCTCTACGTTGATAGTCAGATTAGCTTTCTTCAAGCATTCTGCTACCTGTTCTAAAACGATAAGGTGTTGTTGGAAGTAACCGACACATCCTTTGAGGTGCATTACACAACCCAAAAGGCATGACGGTGAATTGGTAAAGAGGTCGACCTGGCACAGTGAATGCGGTTTTTTCCTTCGATTTCTCCTCTAGGGGAATCTGCCAGAAAGCGTCTTTGAGATCCACACTACTAATGTAATGCGTATCTCCTAGTCTGCTGAGAAGACCCTCTATATGAGGTAATGGGTACGCATCTCTCTTGGTGAGAGAGTTCACTTTGCGATAGTCCAAGCATAGTCTGTTCTTACCAGGTTTTCTAATAAGGACTATGGGAGAACTCCAAGCACTATGACTCTCTTCAATGACACCCAATGAGAGCATGCGATCCAGTTCTTCATAGATCAGTTGCTGTATTATTGGTGATATAGGGTAATGGCGCTGCTTTACTGGTTCTGCATCATTGGTGTCTATAATATGTTTTTCGATTGACGTCTTACCTAAGCCGATTTTTACGAAAGATGGAAAATGTGAAATCACTGACTGTAGCTGATGTTCTTGCTCTCTTGTCAATTCATGCATTGGGGGTTTAGGTTTCGTGTTTACAACACAATTCTGGTAACCATCGGCACTAATGAAAACTTCACTAATAATATTTGGAGCGATTTGAAACTTAGACCAAAAATCCACGCCAAGATATAGAGGTTGTACTAACTCCGGGACAAGGTAGAGGTCTAATGTTTCCTTTATATTGTTGTATTCTATGGATACTTTGATACGTCCTATTATATTTTGTCCTTTGCCATCGGCAGTGTTAACTAACGAATTGTATTTAAATATTGGTACACCGAGTTCTTTAACGAGTGTCATGCAATCTTTACCTAAACAAGATATGGATGCACCACTATCTAAAAGTCCATTGATTTATTTTCCTTGCACTAAAACTTTGGCATAGGGTCTGTTGTCAATGTTGTCTGAAAGAATGGAATCACAGATGAGCTTCCGGTAAGCGCGTCTCTTTCTATACCTTTGTCTAGTTTTAAGTATTTTTAAAGGAATTTTTTGTTGTGAAATGTCTTCTAATCTAAAAATTCGGTTGCGAATCTTATAATATTCATACAGTCTTTGTTTATAACACTTCTTATAAAAAGGAATAGGTTCTGATATTGTAAACTTTTTAGAAGGGATAGAAACAATAGTGTTTGAATTATCAGAATCTCTTTTCATGATTTTAACTTTGCCATATTCATCATTGTCTAAGTCTTGTGAGGCGTTAGTCGAAGCATCTTGTGTTGTTACTCTGGGTTGGTTTGCGTCGAACGCGACTCCCCAGATTTCTTCACGTTCGGTTTCTGGTTTCCCTTTTGTGGCTGACAATTAGGACAATCCAATGCGGTATGGTTTTCAGTACCACATCTATAACAAAATAGTTTTCGAATTGGTAAATTACAATTAATGAAAAGATGACCAAGTTGTTTGCAATTATAACACTTAACATTAGCATTACGGTCATTAGAGCGATCTGGGAATGAAATAGCTGAAATGCTGTCATATGCATCTAAGTTAGGATCAATGCGTCGATCGTCAGTGCAATGGAGTTCGCTTACATTCCTCGGAATGCTAAGACGATTCTGCATAACGTAACGTGACTGAATCATCTTTTCCGTTCGTCTACATTCATCACTGAAGTGCTCGAACGTATTTATTCTCATTGGATATATGAAATTCATGAGACGAGTGTTGATATTATTTCTCAAAATTTTAATGAGATCTTGATCTATTATTGGAACTTTTAATTGACTTTTAAGGTGGACTATAGACTTAAAGAATTCATCAAAGGGTTCATTCGGCATTTGCCGTCGATCCATTAATTGCTTAAGGATCTCAAAATCGTTCTCATATCTCTTAAATTGTTTTAATAGGGCTGCTCGAAGTAGTGGCCAATCAGATCTAGGACTACACCTAAGATGTTGCCAATACCATTCTTGGGCGGATCCTGAGAGTAAGTGATGGAAGTTCCTAATGATCTCTTCCCAAGGACAATTATAATTATTTTTCAAAACTTCAACTCGAAAGACGAAATCTTCGATCGACATGCCTTTGGCGGAATCGTCGAATCTTATACCCCAACGATCTAATTCAAATCGTCGTCTATTGTTTGGTCTATTGACATGATAATCAAACTGACGCTGCCTCTGTGCATTTGCATTTGAGCGAGCATTATTCTCCGAAAGGTTATGAAACTGATTATGTTCATGTGGTAAACGATTTCTAAATTGTGAACTAGTGGATAAATCTACAGAATGAAGAGAATAGTTCTCTTCCGGGACGGAATCATAGTGATTTGGTGCAGGCTGAGAAACATAATTCCTACCTTGTGAAGTGTTTTCAATTAGAATATGCTTCATACGCTGTTCTACATTTTGTTTAATCAAACTTGGTAGGTCTCTAAGTAGTGAACTTTGCAAATCAGTTAGGCTAGCATCGACCACTCTCTTTATGTGTGAATGGAGATGACTAGTTGACAGCTGTTGTTGTGAACTTATATGTGTATTACTTTTACCACCTACTGCAGAAGACCTGTGATAAGTGTCATTGACATTCAAAACAGTGCGATCAGCTGGTTCGTCGCTAAAAATAGACATGATAGGGACTGCTGAAGTAGCGGTTGTAGTTGTAGTAATTGGACTAGTGGTGGCATTCGTAAATATGATAGGTCTGGGTGTAAATAAAGCAACGGTTTCATTGATAACTTGTGTTGTACTTCTATCAAGGTTGGTATTCTTCTCTTGTTGAGGAGAATGACGTACAGGTTTACTGTAACTTGCGCGAGAGAAGGCTATGGGCGAGTCAGAGGTTGCATGTAGATTACTCTGCGATCGAGTTTGCATGGTCCGGTTAGCATCTAAAGCGGAATTTCTGTTTTGTTTTGGAATAGCTCCAGTGCTCTGCTTCTGACTATTGCTCATGTCGTAATCTAATTAAACTAAATTTAAATCTAAAGATGTAAGATAGATAAACAAAACTAAATGGATCTTAACTATAAGCTCATACTATAACTGGGAAATGTTAAGGTGATATGTATGTGAAAAGATTGAAGTAATTTTGCGTAACGTAATTTAGATAGAAGGATAAAAGTAATGGAGGAACTAGACAGGCTGTATGCACAAAAGGTGTTGTATAAACTTAAGCATTGAATGTTAAGGCATCTTCCTGTGGCTACTTGAACATAAACCATCTAGGTTGTGAATGTAAGGACTCATAGGTGAACTTCCTTAACTGCTAATGCGTGTGTCTACGTCGACTCAGAAATCAAAAAAAAAATATTCTAGTGCAACTAATTTGTATGACGTATAGCCTTTCAAAATCAGGACTCCTAGAACACTTGTGAAGATAAAAGGTTCTGACGTATCTGCCAAAAGATATAATGTGCATAAAAAATATTGTTGACGTTTAAAGTTTTTGCAGCTATTTAAATTTAAATTGCAACTATTGAGCTAGGTGGTGAGCTTCTATTAAAATGTATTTGTTAATTAGTTGCTGGAAAATAATTGTTTGGAACCGATAAGATTGAGAATAACCACGCTGTTAGGTTAGACTAAGGTGGTAGTGCCTTTGACTCGTATTTTGGATTGACTTTCTATTTCGGTCAGGGGTTTTATTGCTCGATTGCCTTTATAGGGTCGGCTGGCTTTCTTTATCGTTTCGGCCCACGTTGGGCGCCAATTATGTAAAGGTGGGGGTAAGGAGAGGAGGAGGTGATGGACGGAATCTACCAAAACAAACAAAACTTAAAACTGTATGATTTAAATTCACTGAACATAGTTTATTAATTCACTAATGCGGATAGAACAATTCCGTTACGCTTATGCTTATGTGCTTATGCTAATCTTAATGCAGAAATATGAAAAGAGATTATAGAGAGCATGTCTCCCAACATCTGATAACGCGATAGCAGGGTACGTTAAACTAAATCTTAAGAATAAGTGTGTATGGAGTATGTAAGATATTATAAAGTATAAGGATTGTATGAATGATTAAATTATAACTAGATATAAGAATTCAGGAAATATAGAGTTAGAAATTAAGTACTAAAACTAATACTAATGATAGGGTTTTGCCAAAAGAATGTACTAGGAAAATGAATATCAGAGACTTACGGTTTTTACGAGTATAGTATATGTATTTTTTTTTTTTTACCAACTATGGTGAAATGATGAAATTTGTGTTCTTGATAATTGTAATTGTATGTTGGATTTGATAATAATTATGTTCTAATCGACGATGGATGACTCCGTTTTGTGCGCACAAATCGTGTGTCGTGTCGGCGATCTGGATCAATTGGTAGCTGGGTAAAATAATGAATTAATGTAATGAATAAATAGTAATATCTTTTCGGCATTACCTGGGGTAGACTTAATCTATGAAAATAGTAATAGGTTATTTTAATACTATATAAATCTTAACGCTAAACTTAATCTAGTGTATAGTGAGATAATACAGAAGGTATATTTTAGGGTTATACGTAGGGTGATAACATCATGGTATAAGTGTGTGGGGTTACGTCCGGAGTATGGTTGAAATGGCTAGTTTTCGAGCACATGGTCCAAGCGACAGGCATCATCTTTAGGTCTGTGAAGTCGCCAAGCAGGTGGATGTATGATAGGTTCGGGAGATGTTTGTATGCGTGGTTTCAATGTACAAGTTTGAGGATCGAGGGCTGTTGTGAAACCATGTGGTTTTGTGCACATATAAGAACATACATATGCAATGCGTATGTACATTTACGTCCGGGGTGATCTTTGGATGTATATTAAGGATGGTGGAGTTTCAGCTACGGTGTTACTGCTGGTGTCTTTCAGCTTTCGAGTCCAAGCTTGTGATAAGGTGAAGTGGGAATGCAGCGTACCTTGATGCAGGTAACTTTTCGACGACAAACGCTTCGCAGATGGTGGAATGGATACGGTGCAGTGGGACAAGTGATAATTAAAGTCACTGAATATCGTCCCCACTGGGCACATGCGGTGCTGCAGCGATGAATTGAATGATTTAAATATTTGAATTAAGGTGTTTAATAGGTATACTGAAAACACTATTCTATGTACTAAACTATGTAATTAGGAAGGGTTTGACCCTAACACGCGATATCTTAGAGCCCGCACTCACTACTCACTCACTGCCACTTGTTAATCAAAAAGATCGTGTGCGTCTTGCACATGACTATTTATACAGATGAGGTTATTAACTACATCCTTCGTCAAGTAGGTTGTGTTTCACGAATTTTACAGCGGCTGTTGTAGTGGGTGGTCGCCATATAACCGAATACATACATTTGTATCGGGTAGATTTAAAATGCACAAAAAAATAATAGAAAGAGCCATGTAAGTATTTACAGGGGTACGCTACAAGTGGATAGATTTTAGTTGGGGTAGTCGTTCAACATTCTACAAGAACAACTTACCATGGACTATGATTTCTCTGAAACCATGATAGATTTCAAATCGATCCTGACCAAGATGAGTCTGTGGTGTGAAATAATTTTTGTTGAGTGGATAGATTTTAGTTGGGGTAGTCGTTCAACATTCTACAAGAACAACTTACCATCGAGTATGATTTCTCTGAAATAATTTTTGTTGAGTGGATATATTTTAGTTGGGGTAGTCGTTCAACATTCTACAAGAACAACGAACCATGGAGTATGATTTCTCTGAAACCATGATAGATTTCAAATCGATCCTGACCAAGATGAGTCTGTGGTGTGAAATAATTTTTGTTGAGTGGATAGATTTTAGTTGGGGTAGTCGTTCAACATTTTACAAGAACAACGAAACATGGAGTATGATTTCTCTGAAACCATGATAGATTTCAAATCGATCCTGACCAAGATGAGTCTGTGGTGTGAAATAATTTTTGTTGAGTGGATAGATTTTAGTTGGGATAGTCGTTCAACATTCTACAAGAACAACGAACCATGGAGTATGATTTCTCTGAAACCATGATAGATTTCAAATCGATCCTGACCAAGATGAGTCTGTGGTGTGAAATAATTTTTGTTGAGTAGATAGATTTTAGTGGGGGTAGTCGCTCAACATTTTACAAGAACAACGAACCATGGAGTATGATTTCTCTGAAACCATGATAGATTTCAAATCGATCCTGACCAAGATGAGTCTGTGGTGTGAAATAATTTTTGTTGAGTGGATAGATTTTAGTTGGGATAGTCGTTCAACATTCTACAAGAACAACGAACCATGGAGTATGATTTCTCTGAAACCATGATAGATTTCAAATCGATCCTGACCAAGATGAGTCTGTGGTGTGAAATAATTTTTGTTGAGTGGATAGATTTTAGTTGGGGTAGTCGTTCAACATTCTACAAGAACAACTTACCATGGACTATGATTTCTCTGAAATAATTTTTGTTGAGTGGATAGATTTTAGTTGGGGTAGTCGTTCAACATTCTACAAGAACAACGAACCATGGAGTATGATTTCTCTGAAACCATGATAGATTTCAAATCGATCCTGACCAAGATGAGTCTGTGGTGTGAAATAATTTTTGTTGAGTGGATAGATTTTAGTTGGGGTAGTCGTTCAACATTCTACAAGAACAACGAACCATGGAGTATGATTTCTCTGAAATACTTTTTGTTGAGTGGATAGATTTTAGTTGGGGTAGTCGTTCAACATTCTACAAGAACAACTTACCATGGACTATGATTTCTCTGAAATAATTTTTGTTGAGTGGATAGATTTTAGTTGGGATAGTCGTTCAACATTCTACAAGAACAACTTACCATGGACTATGATTTCTCTGAAACCATGATAGATTTCAAATCGATCCTGACCAAGATGAGTCTGTGGTGTGAAATAATTTTTGTTGAGTGGATAGATTTTAGTTGGGATAGTCGTTCAACATTCTACAAGAACAACGAACCATGGAGTATGATTTCTCTGAAACCATGATAGATTTCAAATCGATCCTGACCAAGATGAGTCTGTGGTGTGAAATAATTTTTGTTGAGTGAATAGATTTTAGTTGGGGTAGTCGTTCAACATTCTACAAGAACAACTTACCATGGAGTATGATTTCTCTGAAACCATTATAGATTTCAAATCGATCCTGACCAAGATGAGTCTGTGGTGTGAAATAATTTTTGTTGAGTGGATAGATTTTAGTTGGGGTAGTCGTTCAACATTCTACAAGATCAACTTACCATGGAGTATGATTTCTCTGAAACCATGATAGATTTCAAATCGATCCTGACCAAGATAAGTCTGTGGTGTAAAATAATTTTTGTTGAGTGGATAGATTTTAGTTGGGGTAGTCGTTCAACATTCTACAAGAACAACGAACCATGGACTATGATTTCTCTGAAATAATTTTTGTTGAGTAGATAGATTTTAGTTGGGGTAGTCGTTCAACATTCTACAAGAACAACGAACCATGGAGTATGATTTCTCTGCAACCATGATAGATTTCAAATCGATCCTGACCAAGATGAGTCTGTTGTGTGAAATAATTTTTGTTGAGTGGATAGATTTTAGTTGGGGTAGTCGTTCAACATTCTACAAGAACAACTTACCATGGAGTATGATTTCTCTGAAATAATTTTTGTTGAGTGGATAGATTTTAGTTGGGGTAGTCGTTCAACATTCTACAAGAACAACGAACCATGGAGTATGATTTCTCTGAAACCATGATAGATTTCAAATCGATCCTGACCAAGATGAGTCTGTGGTGTGAAATAATTTTTGTTGAGTGGATAGATTTTAGTTGGGGTAGTCGTTCAACATTCTACAAGAACAACTTACCATGGACTATGATTTCTCTGAAACCATGATAGATTTCAAATCGATCCTGACCAAGATGAGTCTGTGGTGTGAAATAATTTTTGTTGAGTGGATAGATTTTAGTTGGGGTAGTCGTTCAACATTCTACAAGAACAACTTACCATGGAGTATGATTTCTCTGAAATAATTTTTGTTGAGTGGATAGATTTTAGTTGGGGTAGTCGTTCAACATTCTACAAGAACAACGAAACATGGAGTATGATTTCTCTGAAACCATGATAGATTTCAAATCGATCCTGACCAAGATGAGTCTGTGGTGTGAAATAATTTTTGTTGAGTGGATAGATTTTAGTTGGGATAGTCGTTCAACATTCTACAAGAACAACGAACCATGGAGTATGATTTCTCTGAAACCATGATAGATTTCAAATCGATCCTGACCAAGATGAGTCTGTGGTGTGAAATAATTTTTGTTGAGTAGATAGATTTTAGTTGGGGTAGTCGCTCAACATTTTACAAGAACAACGAACCATGGAGTATGATTTCTCTGAAACCATGATAGATTTCAAATCGATCCTGACCAAGATGAGTCTGTGGTGTGAAATAATTTTTGTTGAGTGGATAGATTTTAGTTGGGATAGTCGTTCAACATTCTACAAGAACAACGATCCATGGAGTATGATTTCTCTGAAACCATGATAGATTTCAAATCGATCCTGACCAAGATGAGTCTGTGGTGTGAAATAATTTTTGTTGAGTGGATAGATTTTAGTTGGGGTAGTCGTTCAACATTCTACAAGAACAACGAACCATGGACTATGATTTCTCTGAAATAATTTTTGTTGAGTGGATAGATTTTAGTTGGGGTAGTCGTTCAACATTCTACAAGAACAACGAACCATGGAGTATGATTTCTCTGAAACCATGATAGATTTCAAATCGATCCTGACCAAGATGAGTCTGTGGTGTGAAATAATTTTTGTTGAGTGGATAGATTGTAGTTGGGGTAGTCGTTCAACATTCTACAAGAACAACGAACCATGGAGTATGATTTCTCTGAAATACTTTTTGTTGAGTGGATAGATTTTAGTTGGGGTAGTCGTTCAACATTCTACAAGAACAACTTACCATGGACTATGATTTCTCTGAAATAATTTTTGTTGAGTGGATAGATTTTAGTTGGGATAGTCGTTCAACATTCTACAAGAACAACTTACCATGGACTATGATTTCTCTGAAACCATGATAGATTTCAAATCGATCCTGACCAAGATGAGTCTGTGGTGTGAAATAATTTTTGTTGAGTGGATAGATTTTAGTTGGGATAGTCGTTCAACATTCTACAAGAACAACGAACCATGGAGTATGATTTCTCTGAAACCATGATAGATTTCAAATCGATCCTGACCAAGATGAGTCTGTGGTGTGAAATAATTTTTGTTGAGTGAATAGATTTTAGTTGGGGTAGTCGTTCAACATTCTACAAGAACAACTTACCATGGAGTATGATTTCTCTGAAACCATGATAGATTTCAAATCGATCCTGACCAAGATGAGTCTGTGGTGTGAAATAATTTTTGTTGAGTGGATAGATTTTAGTTGGGGTAGTCGTTCAACATTCTACAAGAACAACTTACCATGGAGTATGATTTCTCTGAAACCATGATAGATTTCAAATCGATCCTGACCAAGATAAGTCTGTGGTGTAAAATAATTTTTGTTGAGTGGATAGATTTTAGTTGGGGTAGTCGTTCAACATTCTACAAGAACAACGAACCATGGACTATGATTTCTCTGAAATAATTTTTGTTGAGTAGATAGATTTTAGTTGGGGTAGTCGTTCAACATTCTACAAGAACAACGAACCATGGAGTATGATTTCTCTGCAACCATGATAGATTTCAAATCGATCCTGACCAAGATGAGTCTGTTGTGTGAAATAATTTTTGTTGAGTGGATAGATTTTAGTTGGGGTAGTCGTTCAACATTCTACAAGAACAACTTACCATGGAGTATGATTTCTCTGAAATAATTTTTGTTGAGTGGATAGATTTTAGTTGGGATAGTCGTTCAACATTCTACAAGAACAACTTACCATGGAGTATGATTTCTCTGAAACCATGATAGATTTCAAATCGATCCTGACCAAGATGAGTCTGTGGTTTGAAATAATTTTTGTTGAGTGGATAGATTTTAGTTTTGGTAGTCGTTCAACATTTTACAAGAACAACGAACCATGGAGTATGATTTCTCTGAAACCATGATAGATTTCAAATCGATCCTGACCAAGATGAGTCTGTGGTGTGAAATAATTTTTGTTGAGTGGATAGATTTTAGTTGGGGTAGTCGTTCAACATTCTACAAGAACAACTTACCATGGAGTATGATTTCTCTGAAATAATTTTTGTTGAGTGGATAGATTTTAGTTGGGATAGTCGTTCAACATTCTACAAGAACAACTTACCATGGAGTATGATTTCTCTGAAACCATGATAGATTTCAAATCGATCCTGACCAAGATGAGTCTGTGGTGTGAAATAATTTTTGTTGAGTGGATAGATTTTAGTTGGGGTAGTCGTTCAACATTTTACAAGAACAACGAACCATGGAGTATGATTTCTCTGAAACCATGATAGATTTCAAATCGATCCTGACCAAGATGAGTCTGTGGTGTGAAATAATTTTTGTTGATTGGATAGATTTTAGTTGGGGTAGTCGTTCAACATTTTACAAGAACAACGAACCATGGAGTATGATTTCTCTGAAACCATGATAGATTTCAAATCGATCCTGACCAAGATGAGTCTGTGGTGTGAAATAATTTTTGTTGAGTGGATAGATTTTAGTTGGGGTAGTCGTTCAACATTCTACAAGAACAACTTACCATGGAGTATGATTTCTCTGAAACCATGATAGATTTCAAATCGATCCTGACCAAGATGAGTCTGTGGTGTGAAATAATTTTTGTTGAGTGGATAGATTTTAGTTGGGGTAGTCGTTCAACATTCTACAAGAACAACGAACCATGGAGTATGATTTCTCTGAAATAATTTTTGTTGAGTGGATAGATTTTAGTTGGGATAGTCGTTCAACATTCTACAAGAACAACTTACCATGGAGTATGATTTCTCTGAAACCATGATAGATTTCAAATCGATCCTGACCAAGATGAGTCTGTGGTGTGAAATAATTTTTGTTGAGTGGATAGATTTTAGTTGGGGTAGTCGTTCAACATTTTACAAGAACAACGAACCATGGAGTATGATTTCTCTGAAACCATGATAGATTTCAAATCGATCCTGACCAAGATGAGTCTGTGGTGTGAAATAATTTTTGTTGAGTGGATAGATTTTAGTTGGGGTAGTCGTTCAACATTCTACAAGAACAACTTACCATGGAGTATGATTTCTCTGAAATAATTTTTGTTGAGTGGATAGATTTTAGTTGGGGTAGTCGTTCAACATTCTACAAGAACAACTTACCATGGAGTATGATTTCTCCCAAATAATTTTTGTTGAGTGGATAGATTTTAGTTGGGGTAGTCGTTCAACATTCTACACGAACAACTTACCATCTAGTATGATTTCTCTGAAATAATTTTTGTTGAGTGGATAGATTTTAGTTGGGGTGGTCGTTCAACATTCTCTGAAACCATGATAGATTTCAAATCGATCCTGACCAAGATGAGTCTGTGGTGTGAAATAATTTTTGTTGAGTGGATAGATTTTAGTTGGGGTAGTCGTTCAACATTCTACAAGAACAACTTACCATGGACTATGGTTTCCCTGAAATAATTTTTGTTGAGTGGATAGATTTTAGTTGGGGTAGTCGTTCAACATTCTACAAGAACAACTTACCATGGAGTATGATTTCTCTGAAATAATTTTTGTTGAGTGGATAGATTTTAGTTGGGATAGTCGTTCAACATTCTACAAGAACAACTTACCATGGAGTATGATTTCTCCCAAATAATTTTTGTTGAGTGGATAGATTTTAGTTGGGGTAGTCGTTCAACATTCTACACGAACAACTTACCATCTAGTATGATTTCTCTGAAATAATTTTTGTTGAGTGGATAGATTTTAGTTGGGGTAGTCGTTCAACATTCTCTGAAACCATGATAGATTTCAAATCGATCCTGACCAAGATGAGTCTGTGGTGTGAAATAATTTTTGTTGAGTGGATAGATTTTAGTTGGGGTAGTCGTTCAACATTCTACAAGAACAACTTACCATGGACTATGGTTTCCCTGAAATAATTTTTGTTGAGTGGATAGATTTTAGTTGGGGTAGTCGTTCAACATTCTACAAGAACAACTTACCATGGAGTATGATTTCTCTGAAATAATTTTTGTTGAGTGGATAGATTTTAGTTGGGATAGTCGTTCAACATTTTACAAGAACAACTTACCATGGAGTATGATTTCTCTGAAATAATTTTTGTTGAGTGGATAGATTTTAGTTGGGATAGTCGTTCAACATTCTACAAGAACAACGATGATTTCTCTGAAACCATGAAAGATTTCAAATCGATCCTGACCAAGATGAGTCTGTGGTGTGAAATAATTTTTGTTGAGTGGATAGATTTTAGTTGGGGTAGTGGTTCAACATTCTACAAGAACAACGAACCATGGAGTATGATTTCTCTGAAATCATTTTTGTTGAGTGGATAGATTTTAGTTGGGATAGTCGTTCAACATTCTACAAGAACAACTTACCATGGAGTATGATTTCTCTGAAATAATTTTTGTTGAGTGGATAGATTTTAGTTGGGGTAGTCGTTCAACATTCTACAAGAACAACGAACCATGGTGTATGATTTCTCTGCAACCATGATAGATTTCAAATCGATCCTGACCAAGATGAGTCTGTGGTGTGAAATAGTTTTTGTTGAGTGAATAGATTTTAGTTGGGGTAGTCGTTCAACATTCTACAAGAACAACTTACCATGGAGTATGATTTCTCTGAAACCATGATAGATTTCAAATCGATCCTGACCAAGATGAGTCTGTGGTGTGAAATAATTTTTGTTGAGTGGATAGATTTTAGTTGGGATAGTCGTTCAACATTTTACAAGAACAAGGAACCATGGAGTATGATTTCTCTGAAACCATGATAGATTTCAAATCGATCCTGACCAAGATGAGTCTGTGGTGTGAAATAATTTTTGTTGAGTGGATAGATTTTAGTTGGGGTAGTCGTTCAACATTCTACAAGAACAACTTACCATGGAGTATGATTTCTCTGAAACCATGATAGATTTCAAATCGATCCGGACCAAGATGAGTCTGTGGTGTGAAATAATTTTTGTTGAGTGGATAGATTTTAGTTGGGGTAGTCGTTCAACATTCTACAAGAACAACGAACCATGGAGTATGATTTCTCTGAAATAATTTTTGTTGAGTGGATAGATTTTAGTTGGGGTATAAGTTCAACATTCTACAAGAACAACTTACCATGGACTATGATTTCTCTGAAACCATGATAGATTTCAAATCGATCCTGACCAAGATGAGTCTGTGGTGTGAAATAATTTTTGTTGAGTGGATAGATTTTAGTTGGGGTAGTCGTTCAACATTCTACAAGAACAACGAACCATGGAGTATGATTTCTCTGAAATAATTGTTGTTGAGTGGATAGATTTTAGGTGGGGTAGTCGTTCAACATTCTACAAGAACAACGAACCATGGAGTATGATTTCTCTGAAACCATGATAGATTTCAAATCGATCCTGACCAAGATGAGTCTGTGGTGTGAAATAATTTTTGTTGAGTGGATAGATTTTAGTTGGGATAGTCGTTCAACATTTTACAAGAACAACGAACCATGGAGTATGATTTCTCTGAAACCATGATAGATTTCAAATCGATCCTGACCAAGATGAGTCTGTGGTGCGAAATAATTTTTGTTGAGTGGATAGATTTTAGTTGGGATAGTCGTTCAACATTCTACAAGAACAACGAACCATGGAGTATGATTTCTCTGAAACCATGATAGATTTCAAATCGATCCTGACCAAGATGAGTCTGTGGTGTGAAATAATTTTTGTTGAGTGGATAGATTTTAGTTGGGGTAGTCGTTCAACATTCTACAAGAACAACTTACCATGGAGTATGATTTCTCTGAAATAATTTTTGTTGAGTGGATAGATTTTAGTTGGGGTAGTCGTTCAACATTCTACAAGAACAACTTACCATGGACTATGATTTCTCTGAAATAATTTTTGTTGAGTGGATAGATTTTAGTTAGGGTAGTCGTTCAACATTCTACAAGAACAACTTACCATGGAGTATGATTTCTCTGAAACCATGATAGATTTCAAATCGATCCTGACCAAGATGAGTCTGTGGTGTGAAATAATTTTTGTTGAGTGGATAGATTTTAGTTGGGGTAGTCGTTCAACATTCTACAAGAACAACTTACCATGGAGTATGATTTCTCTGAAACCATGATAAATTTCAAATCGATCCTGACCAAGATGAGTCTGTGGTGTGAAATAATTTTTGTTGAGTGGATAGTTTTTGTTGGGGTAGTTGTTCAACATTCTACAAGAACAACTTAAAATGGAGTATGATTTCTCTGAAACCATGATAGATTTCAAATCGATCCTGACCAAGATGAGTCTGTGGTGTGAAATAATTTTTGTTGAGTGGATAGATTTTAGTTGGGGTAGTCGTTCAACATTCTACAAGAACAACGAACCATGGAGTATGATTTCTCTGTAATAATTTTTGTTGAGTGGATAGATTTTTGTTGGGGTAGTCGTTCAACATTTTACAAGAACAACGAACCATGGAGTATGATTTCTCTGAAACCATGATAGATTTCAAATCGATCCTGACCAAGATGAGTCTGTGGTGTGAAATAATTTTTGTTGAGTGGATAGATTTTAGTTGGGATAGTCGTTCAACATTCTACAAGAACAACGAACCATGGAGTATGATTTCTCTGAAACCATGATAGATTTCAAATCGATCCTGACCAAGATGAGTCTGTGGTGTGAAATAATTTTTGTTGAATGGATAGATTTTAGTTGGGGTAGTCGTTCAACATTCTACAAAAACAACTTACCATGGAGTATGATTTCTCTGAAACCATGATAGATTTCAAATCGATCCTGACCAAGATGAGTCTGTGGTGTGAAATAATTTTTGTTGAGTGGATAGATTTTAGTTGGGGTAGTCGTTCAACATTCTACAAGAACAACTTACCATGGACTATGATTTCTCTGAAATAATTTTTGTTGAGTGGATAAATTTTAGTTGGGATAGTCGTTCAACATTTTACAAGAACAGCTTACCATGGAGTATGATTTCTCTGAAACAATGATAGATTTCAAATCGATCCTGACCAAGATGAGTCTGTGGTGTGAAATAATTTTTGTTGAGTGGATAGATTTTAGTTGGGATAGTCGTTCAACATTCTACAAGAACAACTTACCATGGACTATGATTTCTCTGAAATAATTTTTGTTGAGTGGATAGATTTTAGTTGGGGTAGTCGTTCAACATTCTACAAGAACAACTTACCATGGACTATGATTTCTCTGAAACCATGATAGATTTCAAATCGATCCTGACCAAGATGAGTCTGTGGTGTGAAATAATTTTTCTTGAGTGGATAGATTTTAGTTGGGGTAGTCGTTCAACATTCTACAAGAACAACTAACCATGGACTATGATTTCTCTGAAACCATGATAGATTTCAAATCGATCCTGACCAAGATGAGTCTGTGGTGTGAAATAATTTTTGTTGAGTGGATAGATTTTAGTTGGGATAGTCGTTCAACATTCTACAAGAACAACGAACCATGGAGTATGATTTCTCTGAAACCATGATAGATTTCAAATCGATCCTGACCAAGATGAGTCTGTGGTTTGAAATAATTTTTGTTGAGTGGATAGATTTTAGTTGGGGTAGTCGTTCAACATTCTACAAGAACAACGAATCATGGAGTATGATTTCTCTGAAATAATTTTTGTTGAGTGGATAGATTTTAGTTGGGGTAGTCGTTCAACATTCTACAAGAACAACTTACCATGGAGTATGGTTTCTCTGAAATAATTTTTGTTGAGTGGATAGATTTTAGTTGGGGTAGTCGTTCAACATTCTACAAGAACAACTTACCATGGAGTATGATTTCTCTGAAATAATTTTTGTTGAGTGGATAGATTTTAGTTGGGGTAGTCGTGCAACATTCTACAAGAACAACTTACCATGGACTATGATTTCTCTGAAACCATGATAGATTTCAAATCGATCCTGACCAAGATGAGTCTGTGGTGTGAAATAATTTTTGCTTCGGTGGATAGATTTTAGTTGGGGTAGTCGTTCAGCATTCTACAAGAACAACTTACCATGGAGTATGATTTCTCTGAAACCATGATAGATTTCAAATCGATCCTGACCAAGATGAGTCTGTGGTGTGAAATAATTTTTGTTGAGTGGATAGATTTTAGTTGGGGTAGTCGTTCAACATTCTACAAGAACAACTTACCATGGAGTATGATTTCTCTGAAACCATGATAGATTTCAAATCGATTCTGACCAAGATGAGTCTGTGGTGTGAAATAATTTTTGTTGAGTGGATAGATTTTAGTTGGGGTAGTCGTTCAACATTCTACAAGAACAACTTACCATGGAGTACGATTTCTCTGAAACCATGATAAATTTCAAATCGATCCTGACCAAGATGAGTCTGTGGTGTGAAATAATTTTTGTTGAGTGGATAGTTTTTGTTGGGGTAGTTGTTCAACATTCTACAAGAACAACTTACCATGGAGTATGATTTCCCTGAAACCATGATAGATTTCAAATCGACCCTGACCAAGATGAGTCTGTGGTGTGAAATAATTTTTGTTGAGTGGATAGATTTTAGTTGGGGTAGTCGTTCAACATTCTACAAGAACAACGAACCATGGAGTATGATTTCTCTGAAATAATTTTTGTTGAGTGGATAGATTTTAGTTGGGGTAGTCGTTCAACATTTTACAAGAACAACTTACCATGGAGTATGATTTCTCTGAAACCATGATAGATTTCAAATCGATCCTGACCAAGATGAGTCTGTGGTGTGAAATAATTTTTGTTGAGTGGATAGATTTTAGTTGGGATAGTCGTTCAACATTCTACAAGAACAACGAACCATGGAGTATGATTTCCCTGAAACCATGATAGATTTCAAATCGATCCTGACCAAGATGAGTCTGTGGTGTGAAATAATTTTTGTTGAGTGGATAGATTTTAGTTTTGGTAGTCGTTCAACATTCTACAAGAACAACTTACCATGGAGTATGATTTCTCTGAAACCATGATAGATTTTAAATCGATCCTGACCAAGATGAGTCTGTGGTGTGTAATAATTTTTGTTGAGTGGATAGATTTTAGTTGGGGTAGTCGTTCAACATTCTACAAGAACAACTTACCATGGACTATGATTTCTCTGAAATAATTTTTGTTGAGTGGGTAAATTTTAGTTGGGATAGTCGTTCAACATTTTACAAGAAAAACTTACCATGGAGTATGATTTCTCTGAAACAATGATAGATTTCAAATCGATCCTGACCAAGATGAGTCTGTGGTGTGAAATAATTTTTGTTGAGTGGATAGATTTTAGTTGGGATAGTCGTTCAACATTCTACAAGAACAACTTACCATGGACTATGATTTCTCTGAAATAATTTTTGTTGAGTGGATAGATTTTAGTTGGGATAGTCGTTCAACATTCTACAAGAACAACGAACCATGGAGTATGATTTCTCTGAAACCATGATAGATTTCAAATCGATCCTGACCAAGATGAGTCTGTGGTGTGAAATAATTTTTGTTGAGTGGATAGATTTTAGTTGGGGTAGTCGTTCAACATTCTACAAGAACAACTTATCATGGACTATGATTTCTCTGAAACCATGATAGATTTCAAATCGATCCTGACCAAGATGAGTCTGTGGTGTGAAATAATTTTTGTTGAGTGGATAGATTTTAGTTGGGGTAGTCGTTCAACATTCTACAAGAACAACTTACCATGGACTATGATTTCTCTGAAACCATGATAGATTTCAAATTGATCCTGGCCAAGATGAGTCTGTGGTGTGAAATAATTTTTGTTGAGTGGATAGATTTTAGTTGGGATAGTTGTTCAACATTCTACAAGAACAACGAACCATGGAGTATGATTTCTCTGAAACCATGATAGATTTCAAATCGATCCTGACCAAGATGAGTCTGTGGTGTGAAATAATTTTTGTTGAGTGGATAGATTTTAGTTGGGATAGTCGTTCAACATTCTACAAGAACAACTTACCATGGAGTATGATTTCCCTGAAACCATGATAGATTTCAAATCGATCCTGACCAAGATGAGTCTGTGGTGTGAAATAATTTTTGTTGAGTGGATAGATTTTAGTTGGGGTAGTCGTTCAACATTCTACAAGAACAACGAACCATGGAGTATGATTTCTCTGAAATAATTTTTGTTGAGTGGATAGATTTTAGTTGGGGTAGTCGTTCAACATTCTACAAGAACAACTTACCATGGAGTATGATTTCTCTGTAACCATGATAGATTTCAAATCGATCCTGACCAAGATGAGTCTGTGGTGTGAAATAATTTTTGTTGAGTGGATAGATTTTAGTTGGGGTAGTCGTTCAACATTCTACAAGAACAACGAACCATGGAGTATGATTTCTCTGAAATAATTTTTGTTGAGTGGATAGATTTTAGTTGGGGTAGTCGTTCAACATTCTACAAGAACAACTTACCATGGACTATGATTTCTCTGAAATAATTTTTGTTGAGTGGATAGATTTTAGTTGGGGTAGTCGTTCAACATTCTACAAGAACAACTTACCATGGAGTATGATTTCTCTGTAACCATGATAGATTTCAAATCGATCCTGACCAAGATGAGTCTGTGGTGTGAAATAATTTTTGTTGAGTGGATAGATTTTAGTTGGGGTAGTCGTTCAACATTCTACAAGAACAACTTACCATGGAGTATGATTTCTCTGAAACCATGATAGATTTCAAATCGATCCTGACCAAGATGAGTCTGTGGTGTGAAATAATTTTTGTTCAGTGGATAGATTTTAGTTGGGGTAGTCGTTCAACATTCTACAAGAACAACGAACCATGGAGTATGATTTCTCTGAAATAATTTTTGTTGAGTGGATAGATTTTAGTTAGGATAGTCGTTCAACATTCTACAAGAACAACGAACCATGGAGTATGATTTCTCTGAAATAATTTTTGTTGAGTAGATAGATTTTAGTTGGGGTAGTCGTTCAACATTCTACAAGAACAACTTACCATGGAGTATGATTTCTCTGAAACCATGATAGATTTCAAATCGATCCTGACCAAGATGAGTCTGTGGTGTGAAATAATTTTTGTTGAGTGGATAGATTTTAGTTGGGGTAGTCGTTCAACATTCTACAAGAACAACTTACCATGGAGTATGATTTCCTTGAAACCGTGATAGATTTCAAATCGATCCTGACCAAGATGAGTCTGTGGTGTGAAATAATTTTTGTTGAGTGGATAGATTTTAGTTGGGGTAGTCGTTCAACATTCTACAAGAACAACGAACCATGGAGTATGATTTCTCTGAAATAATTTTTGTTGAGTGGATAGATTTTAGTTGGGATAGTCGTTCAACATTCTACAAGAACAACTTACCATGGAGTATGATTTCTCTGAAACCATGATAGATTTCAAATCGATCCTGACCAAGATGAGTCTGTGGTGTGAAATAATTTTTGTTGAGTGGATAGATTTTAGTTGGGGTAGTCGTTCAACATTCTACAAGAACAACTTACCATGGAGTATGATTTCTCTGAAACCATGATAGAGATCAAATCGATCCTGACCAAGATGAGTCTGTGGTGTGAAATAATTTTTGTTGAGTGGATAGATTTTAGTTGGGATAGTCGTTCAACATTCTACAAGAACAACTTACCATGGAGTATGATTTCTCTGAAACCATGATAGACTTCAAATCGATCCTGACCAAGATGAGTCTGTGGTGTGAAATAATTTTTGTTGAGTGGATAGATTTTAGTTGGGGTAGTCGTTCAACATTCTACAAGAACAACGAACCATGGAGTATGATTTCTCTGAAATAATTTTTGTTGAGTGGATAGATTTTAGTTGGGGTAGTCGTTCAACATTCTACAAGAACAACTTACCATGGACTATGATTTCTCTGAAATAATTTTTGTTGAGTGGATAGATTTTAGTTGGGGTAGTCGTTCAACATTCTACAAGAACAACGAACCATGGAGTATGATTTCTCTGTAACCATGATAGATTTCAAATCGATCCTGACCAAGATGAGTCTGTGGTGTGAAATAATTTTTGTTGAGTGGATAGATTTTAGTTGGGGTAGTCGTTCAACATTCTACAACAACAACTTACCATGGAGTATGATTTCCCTGAAACCATGATAGATTTCAAGTCGATCCTGACCAAGATGAGTCTGTGGTGTGAAATAATTTTTGTTGAGTGGATAGATTTTAGTTGGGGTAGTCGTTCAACATTCTACAAGAACAACGAACCATGAAGTATGATTTCTCTGAAATAATTTTTGTTGAGTGGATAGATTTTAGTTGGGGTAGTCGTTCAACATTCTACAAGAACAACTTACCATGGACTATGTTTTCTCTGAAATAATTTTTGTTGAGTGGATAGATTTTAGTTGGGGTAGTCGTTCAACATTCTACAAGAACAACTTACCATGGAGTATGATTTCTCTGAAACCATGATAGATTTCAAATCGATCCTGACCAAGATGAGTCTGTGGTGTGAAATAATTTTTGTTGAGTGGATAGATTTTAGTTGGGGTAGTCGTTCAACATTCTACAAGAACAACTTACCATGGAGTATGATTTCTCTGTAACCATGATAGATTTCAAATCGATCCTGACCAAGATGAGTCTGTGGTGTGAAATAATTTTTGTTGAGTGGATAGATTTTAGTTGGGGTAGTCGTTCAACATTCTACAAGAACAACTTACCATGGAGTATGATTTCTCTGAAACCATGATAGATTTCAAATCGATCCTGACCAAGATGAGTCTGTGGTGTGAAATAATTTTTGTTCAGTGGATAGATTTTAGTTGGGGTAGTCGTTCAACATTCTACAAGAACAACGAACCATGGAGTATGATTTCCCTGAAATAATTTTTGTTGAGTGGATAGATTTTAGTTGGGGTAGTCGTTCAACATTCTACAAGAACAACTTACCATGGAGTATGATTTCTCTGAAATAATTTTTGTTGAGTGGATAAATTTTAGTTGGGGTAGTCGTTCAACATTCTACAAGAACAACTTACCATCTAGTATGATTTCTCTGAAACCATGATAGATTTCAAATCGATCCTGACCAAGATGAGTCTGTGGTGTGAAATAATTTTTGTTGAGTGGATAGATTTTAGTTGGAGTAGTCGTTCAACATTCTACAAGAACAACTTACCATGGAGTATGATTTCTCTGAAACCATGATAGATTTCAAATCGATCCTGACCAAGATGAGTCTGTGGTGTGAAATAATTTTTGTTGAGTGGATAGAGTTTAGTTGGGGTAGTCGTTCAACATTCTACAAGAACAACTTACCATGGAGTATGATTTCTCTGAAATAATTTTTGTTGAGTGGATAGATTTTAGTTGGGGTAGTCGTTCAACATTCTACAAGAACAACGAACCATGGAGTATGATTTCTCTGAAATAATTTTTGTTGAGTGGATAGATTTTAGTTTAGATAGTCGTTCAACATTCTACAAGAACAACTTATTATGGACTATGATTTCTCTGAAACCATGATAGATTTCAAATCGATCCTGACCAAGATGAGTCTGTGGTGTGAAATAATTTTTGTTGAGTGGATAGATTTTAGTTAGGTGTAGTCGTTCAACATTCTACAAGAACAACGAACCATGGAGTATGATTTCTCTGAAACCATGATAGATTTCAAATCGATCCTGACCAAGATGAGTCTGTGGTGTGAAATAATTTTTGTTGAGTGGATAGATTTTAGTTGGGGTAGTCGTTCAACATTCTACAAGAACAACTTACCATGGAGTATGATTTCTCTGAAACCATGATAGATTTCAAATCGATCCTGACCAAGATGAGTCTGTGGTGTGAAATAATTTTTGTTGAGTGGATAGATTTTAGTTGGGGTGGTCGTTCAACATTCTACAAGAACAACTTACCATGGAGTATGATTTCTCTGTAACCATGATAGATTTCAAATCGATCCTGACCAAGATGAGTCTGTGGTGTGAAATAATTTTTGTTGAGTGGATAGATTTTAGTTGGGGTAGTAGTTCAACATTCTACAAGAACAACTTACCATGGAGTATGATTTCTCTGTAACCATGATAGATTTCAAATCGATCCTGACCAAGATGAGTCTGTGGTGTGAAATAATTTTTGTTGAGTGGATAGATTTTAGTTGGGGTAGTCGTTCAACATTCTACAAGAACAACGAACCATGGAGTATGATTTCTCTGAAATAATTTTTGTTGAGTGGATAGATTTTAGTTGGGGTAGTCGTTCAACATTCTACAAGAACAACTTACCATGGAGTATGATTTCTCTGAAATAATTTTTGTTGAGTGGATAAATTTTAGTTGGGGTAGTCGTTCAACATTCTACAAGAACAACTTACCATCTAGTATGATTTCTCTGAAACCATGATAGATTTCAAATCGATCCTGACCAAGATGAGTCTGTGGTGTGAAATAATTTTTGTTGAGTGGATAGATTTTAGTTGGAGTAGTCGTTCAACATTCTACAAGAACAACTTACCATGGAGTATGATTTCTCTGAAACCATGATAGATTTCAAATCGATCCTGACCAAGATGAGTCTGTGGTGTGAAATAATTTTTGTTGAGTGGATAGAGTTTAGTTGGGGTAGTCGTTCAACATTCTACAAGAACAACTTCCCATGGAGTATGATTTCTCTGAAATAATTTTTGTTGAGTGGATAGATTTTAGTTGGGGTAGTCGTTCAACATTCTACAAGAACAACGAACCATGGAGTATGATTTCTCTGAAATAATTTTTGTTGAGTGGATAGATTTTAGTTTAGATAGTCGTTCAACATTCTACAAGAACAACTTATTATGGACTATGATTTCTCTGAAACCATGATAGATTTCAAATCGATCCTGACCAAGATGAGTCTGTGGTGTGAAATAATTTTTGTTGAGTGGATAGATTTTAGTTAGGTGTAGTCGTTCAACATTCTACAAGAACAACGAACCATGGAGTATGATTTCTCTGAAACCATGATAGATTTCAAATCGATCCTGACCAAGATGAGTCTGTGGTGTGCAATAATTTTTGTTGAGTGGATAGATTTTAGTTGGGGTAGTCGTTCAACATTCTACAAGAACAACTTACCATGGAGTATGATTTCTCTGAAACCATGATAGATTTCAAATCGATCCTGACCAAGATGAGTCTGTGGTGTGAAATAATTTTTGTTGAGTGGATAGATTTTAGTTGGGGTGGTCGTTCAACATTCTACAAGAACAACTTACCATGGACTATGATTTCTCTGAAATAATTTTTGTTGAGTGGATGGATTTTAGTTGGGATAGTCGTTCAACATTCTACAAGAACAACTTACCATGGAGTATGATTTCTCTGAAATAATTTTTGTTGAGTGGATAGATTTTAGTTGGGATAGTCGTTCAACATTTTACAAGAACAACTTACCATGGACTATGATTTCTCTGAAACCATGATAGATTTCAAATCGATCCTGACCAAGATGAGTCTGTGGTGAGAAATAATTTTTGTTGAGTGGATAGATTTTAGTTGGGGTAGTCGTTCAACATTCTACAAGAACAACTTACCATGGAGTATGATTTCTCTGAAATAATTTTTGTTGAGTGGATAGATTTTAGTTGGGGTAGTCGTTCAACATTCTACAAGAACAACTTACCATGGAGTATGATTTCTCTGAAATAATTTTTGTTGAGTGGATAGATTTTAGTTGCTGTAGTCGCTCAATATTTTACAAGAACAACGAACCATGGAGTATGATTTCTCTGAAATAATTTTTGTTGAGTGGATAGATTTTAGTTGGGGTAGTCGTTCAACATTCTACAAGAACAACTTACCATGGAGTATGATTTCTCTAAAACCATGATAGATTTGAAATCAATCCTGACCAAGATGAGTCTGTGGTGTGAAATAATTGTTGTTGAGTGGAAAAATTTTAGTTGGGGTAGTCGTTCAACATTTTACAAGAACAACGAACCATGGAGTATGATTTCTCTGAAACCATGATACATTTCAAATCGATCCTGACCAAGATGAGTCTGTGGTGTGAAATAATTTTTGTTGAGTGGATAGATTTTAGTTGGGGTAGTCGTTCAACATTCTACAAGAACAACGAACCATGGAGTATGATTTCTCTGAAATAATTTTTGTTGAGTGGATAGATTTTAGTTGCTGTAGTCGCTCAATATTTTACAAGAACAACGAACCATGGAGTATGATTTCTCTGAAATAATTTTTGTTGAGTGGATAGATTGTAGTTAGGGGTAGTCGTTCAACATTCTACAAGAACAACTTACCATGGAGTATGATTTCTCTGAAACCATGATACATTTCAAATCGATCCTGACCAAGATGAGTCTGTGGTGTGAAATAATTTTTGTTGAGTGGATAGATTTTAGTTGGGGTAGTCGTTCAACATTCTACAAGAACAACGAACCATGGAGTATGATTTCTCTGAAATAATTTTTGTTGAGTGGATAGATTTTAGTTGGGGTAGTCGTTCAACATTCTACAAGAACAACGAACCATGGAGTATGATTTCTCTAAAATAATTTTTGTTGAGTGGATAGATTTTAGTTGGGGTAGTCGTTCAACATTCTACAAGAACAACGAACCATGGAGTATGATTTCTCTGAAATAATTTTTGTTGAGTGGATAGATTTTAGTTGGGATAGTCGTTCAACATTCTACAAGAACAACTTACCATGGAGTATGATTTCTCTGGAATAATTTTTGTTGAGTGGATAGATTTTAGTTGGGATAGTCGTTCAACATTTTACAAGAACAACTTACCATGGAGTATGATTTCTCTGAAACCATGATAGATTTCAAATCGTACCTGACCAAGATGAGTCTGTGGTGTGAAATAATTTTTGTTGAGTGGATAGATTTTAGTTGGGGTAGTCGTTCAACATTCTACAAGAACAACTTACCATGGAGTATGATTTCTCTGAAATAATTTTTGTTGAGTGGATAGATTTTAGTTGGGGTAGTCCTTCAACATTCTACAAGAACAACTTACCATGGAGTATGATTTCTCTGAAATAATTTTTGTTGAGTGGATAGATTTTAGTTGCTGTAGTCGCTCAATATTTTACAAGAACAACGAACCATGGAGTATGATTTCTCTGAAATAATTTTTGTTGAGTGGATAGATTTTAGTTGGGATAGTCGTTCAACATTCTACAAGAACAACGAACCATGGAGTATGATTTATCTGAAATAATTTTTGTTGAGTGGATAGATTTTAGTTGGGATAGTCGTTCAACATTCTACAAGAACAACTTACCGTGGACTATGATTTCTCTGAAACCATGATAGATTTCAAATCGATCCTGACCAAGATGAGTCTGTGGTGTGAAATAATTTTTGTTGAGTAGATAGATTTTAGTTGGGGTAGTCGTTCAACATTCTACAAGAACAACTTACCATGGACTATGATTTCTCTGAAACCATGATAGATTTCAAATCGATCCTGACCAAGATGAGTCTGTGGTGTGAAATAATTTTTGTTGAGTGGATAGATTTTAGTTGGGATAGTCGTTCAACATTCTACAAGCTCAACGAACCATGGAGTATGATTTCTCTGAAACCATGATAGATTTCAAATCGATCCTGACCAAGATGAGTCTGTGGTGTGAAATAATTTTTGTTGAGTGGATAGATTTTAGTTGGGGTGGTCGTTCAACATTCTACAAGAACAACTTACCATGGACTATGATTTCTCTGAAATAATTTTTGTTGAGTGGATGGATTTTAGTTGGGATAGTCGTTCAACATTCTACAAGAACAACTTACCATGGAGTATGATTTCTCTGAAATAATTTTTGTTGAGTGGATAGATTTTAGTTGGGATAGTCGTTCAACATTTTACAAGAACAACTTACCATGGACTATGATTTCTCTGAAACCATGATAGATTTCAAATCGATCCTGACCAAGATGAGTCTGTGGTGTGAAATAATTTTTGTTGAGTGGATAGATTTTAGTTGGGGTAGTCGTTCAACATTCTACAAGAACAACTTACCATGGAGTATGATTTCTCTGAAATAATTTTTGTTGAGTGGATAGATTTTAGTTGGGGTAGTCGTTCAACATTCTACAAGAACAACTTACCATGGAGTATGATTTCTCTGAAATAATTTTTGTTGAGTGGATAGATTTTAGTTGCTGTAGTCGCTCAATATTTTACAAGAACAACGAACCATGAAGTATGATTTCTCTGAAATAATTTTTGTTGAGTGGATAGATTTTAGTTGGGGTAGTCGTTCAACATTCTACAAGAACAACTTACCATAGAGTATGATTTCTCTAAAACCATGATAGGTTTGAAATCAATCCTGACCAAGATGAGTCTGTGGTGTGAAATAATTGTTGTTGAGTGGAAAAATTTTAGTTGGGGTAGTCGTTCAACATTTTACAAGAACAACGAACCATGGAGTATGATTTCTCTGAAACCATGATACATTTCAAATCGATCCTGACCAAGATGAGTCTGTGGTGTGAAATAATTTTTGTTGAGTGGATAGATTTTAGTTGGGGTAGTCGTTCAACATTCTACAAGAACAACGAACCATGGAGTATGATTTCTCTGAAATAATTTTTGTTGAGTGGATAGATTTTAGTTGCTGTAGTCGCTCAATATTTTACAAGAACAACGAACCATGGAGTATGATTTCTCTGAAATAATTTTTGTTGAGTGGATAGATTGTAGTTAGGGGTAGTCGTTCAACATTCTACAAGAACAACTTACCATGGAGTATGATTTCTCTGAAACCATGATACATTTCAAATCGATCCTGACCAAGATGAGTCTGTGGTGTGAAATAATTTTTGTTGAGTGGATAGATTTTAGTTGGGGTAGTCGTTCAACATTCTACAAGAACAACGAACCATGGAGTATGATTTCTCTGAAATAATTTTTGTTGAGTGGATAGATTTTAGTTAGGATAGTCGTTCAACATTCTACAAGAACAACGAACCATGGAGTATGATTTCTCTGAAATAATTTTTGTTGAGTGGATAGATTTTAGTTGGGGTAGTCGTTCAACATTCTACAAGAACAACGAACCATGGAGTATGATTTCTCTGAAATAATTTTTGTTGAGTGGATAGATTTTAGTTGGGATAGTCGTTCAACATTCTACAAGAACAACTTACCATGGAGTATGATTTCTCTGGAATAATTTTTGTTGAGTGGATAGATTTTAGTTGGGATAGTCGTTCAACATTTTAGAAGAACAACTTACCATGGAGTATGATTTCTCTGAAACCATGATAGATTTCAAATCGTACCTGACCAAGATGAGTCTGTGGTGTGAAATAATTTTTGTTGAGTGGATAGATTTTAGTTGGGGTAGTCGTTCAACATTCTACAAGAACAACTTACCATGGAGTATGATTTCTCTGAAATAATTTTTGTTGAGTGGATAGATTTTAGTTGGGGTAGTCGTTCAACATTCTACAAGAACAACTTACCATGGAGTATGATTTCTCTGAAATAATTTTTGTTGAGTGGATAGATTTTAGTTGCTGTAGTCGCTCAATATTTTACAAGAACAACGAACCATGGAGTATGATTTCTCTGAAATAATTTTTGTTGAGTGGATAGATTTTAGTTGGGATAGTCGTTCAACATTCTACAAGAACAACGAACCATGGAGTATGATTTATCTGAAATAATTTTTGTTGAGTGGATAGATTTTAGTTGGGATAGTCGTTCATCATTCTACAAGAACAACTTACCGTGGACTATGATTTCTCTGAAACCATGATAGATTTCAAATCGATCCTGACCAAGATGAGTCTGTGGTGTGAAATAATTTTTGTTGAGTAGATAGATTTTAGTTGGGGTAGTCGTTCAACATTCTACAAGAACAACTTACCATGGACTATGATTTCTCTGAAACCATGATAGATTTCAAATCGATCCTGACCAAGATGAGTCTGTGGTGTGAAATAATTTTTGTTGAGTGGATAGATTTTAGTTGGGATAGTCGTTCAACATTCTACAAGCTCAACGAACCATGGAGTATGATTTCTCTGAAACCATGATAGATTTCAAATCGATCCTGACCAAGATGAGTCTGTGGTGTGAAATAATTTTTGTTGAGTGGATAGATTTTAGTTGGGGTAGTCGTTCAACATTTTACAAGAACAACTTACCATGGAGTATGATTTCTCTGAAATAATTTTTGTTGAGTGGATAGATTTTAGTTGGGATAGTCGTTCAACATTCTACAAGAACAACTTACCATGGAGTATGATTTCTCTGAAATAATTTTTGTTGAGTGGATAGATTTTAGTTGGGGTAGTCGTTCAACATTCTACAAGAACAACGAACCATGGAGTATGATTTCTCTGAAACCATGATAGATTTCAAATCGATCCTGACCAAGATGAGTCTGTGGTGTGAAATAATTTTTGTTGAGTGGATAGATTTTAGTTGGGGTAGTCGTTCAACATTCTACAAGAACAACGAACCATGGAGTATGATTTCTCTGAAACCATGATAGATTTCAAATCGATCCTGACCAAGATGAGTCTGTGGTGTGAAATAATTTTTGTTGAGTGGATAGATTTTATTTGGGGTAGTCGTTCAACATTCTACAAGAACAACTTACCATGGAGTATGATTTCTCTGAAACCATGATAGATTTAAAATCGATCCTGACCAAGATGAGTCTGTGGTGTGAAATAATTTTTGTTGAGTGGATAGATTTTAGTTGGGGTAGTCGTTCAACATTCTACAAGAACAACTTACCATGGAGTATGATTTCTCTGAAACCATGATAGATTTCAAATCGATCCTGACCAAGATGAATCTGTGGTGTGAAATAATTTTTGTTGAGTGGATAGATTTTAGTTGGGATAGTCATTCAACATTCTACAAGAACAACTTAAAATGGAGTATGATTTCTCTGAAATAATTTTTGTTGAGTGGATAGATTTTTGTCGGGGTATTCGTTCAATATTCTACAAGAACAACTTACCATGGAGTATGATTTCTCTGAAATCATTTTTGTTGAGTGGATAGATTTTAGTTGTGATAGTCGTTCAACATTCTACAAGAACAACTTACCATGGACTATGATTTCTCTGAAACCATGATAGATTTCAAATCGATCCTGAATTTTTGTTGAGTGGATAGATTTTAGTTGGGGTAGTCGTTCAACATTCTACAAGAACAACTTACTATGGAGTATGATTTCTCTGAAATAATTTTTGTTGAGTGGATAGATTTTAGTTGGGGTAGTCGTTCAACATTCTACAAGAACAACTTACCATGGACTATGATTTCTCTGAAATAATTTTTGTTGAGTGGATAGATTTTAGTTGGGATAGTCGTTCAACATTCTACAAGAACAACTTACCATGGAGTATGAATTCTCTGAAATAATTTTTGTTGAGTGGATAGATTTTAGTTGGGGTAGTCGTTTAACATTCTACAAGAACAACGAACCATGGAGTATGATTTCTCTGCAACCATGATAGATTTCAAATCGATCCTGACCAAGATGAGTCTGTGGTGTGAAATAATTTTTGTTGAGTGGATAGATTTTAGTTGGGATAGTCGTTCAACATTCTACAAGAACAACGAACCATGGAGTATGATTTCTCAGCAACCATGATAGATTTCAAATCGATCCTGACCAAGATGAGTCTGGTGTGAAATAATTTTTGTTGAGTGGATAGATTTTAGTTGGGGTAGTCGTTCAACATTCTACAAGAACAACTTACCATGGACTATGATTTCTCTGAAATAATTTTTGTTGAGTGGATAGATTTTAGTTGGGATAGTCGTTCAACATTCTACAAGAACAACTTGCCATGGAGTATGATTTCTCTGAAACCATGATAGATTTCAAATCGATCCTGACCAAGATGAGTCTGTGGTGTGAAATAATTTTTGCTGAGTGGATAGATTTTAGTTGGGGTAGTCGTTCAACATTCTACAAGAACAACTTACCACGGAGTATGATTTCTCTGAAACCATGATAGATTTCAAATCGATCCTGACCAAGATGAGTCTGTGGTGTGAAATAATTTTTGTTGAGTGGATAGATTTTAGTTGGGGTAGTCGTTCAACATTCTACAAGAACAACTTACCATAGAGTATGATTTCTCTGAAATAATTTTTGTTGAGTGGATAGATTTTAGTTGGGATAGTCGTTCAACATTCTACAAGAACAACTTACCATGGAGTATGATTTCTCTGAAACCATGATAGATTTCAAATCGATCCTGACCAAGATGAGTCTGTGGTGTGAAATAATTTTTGCTGAGTGGATAGATTTTAGTTGGGGTAGTCGTTCAACATTCTACAAGAACAACTTACCATGGACTATGATTTCTCTGAAACCATGATAGATTTCAAATCGATCCTGACCAAGATGAGTCTGTGGTGTGAAATAATTTTTGTTGAGTGGATAGATTTTAGTTGGGGTAGTCGTTCAAGATTCTACAAGAACAACTTACCATAGAGTATGATTTCTCTGAAATAATTTTTGTTGAGTGGATAGATTTTAGTTGGGATAGTCGTTCAACATTCTACAAGAACAACTTACTATGGAGTATGATTTCTCTGAAATAATTTTTGTTGAGTGGATAGATTTTAGTTGGGGTAGTCGTTCAACATTCTACAAGAACAACTTACCATAGAGTATGATTTCTCTGAAATAATTTTTGTTGAGTGGATAGATTTTAGTTGGGATAGTCGTTCAACATTCTACAAGAACAACTTACCATGGAGTATGATTTCTCTGAAACCATGATAGATTTCAAATCGATCCTGACCAAGATGAGTCTGTGGTGTGAAATAATTTTTGCTGAGTGGATAGATTTTAGTTGGGGTAGTCGTTCAACATTCTACAAGAACAACTTACCATGGAGTATGATTTCTCTGAAACCATGATAGATTTCAAATCGATCCTGACCAAGATGAATCTGTGGTGTGAAATAATTTTTGTTGAGTGGATAGATTTTAGTTGGGATAGTCATTCAACATTCTACAAGAACAACTTAAAATGGAGTATGATTTCTCTGAAATAATTTTTGTTGAGTGGATAGATTTTTGTCGGGGTATTCGTTCAATATTCTACAAGAACAACTTACCATGGAGTATGATTTCTCTGAAATCATTTTTGTTGAGTGGATAGATTTTAGTTGGGATAGTCGTTCAACATTCTACAAGAACAACTTACCATGGACTATGATTTCTCTGAAACCATGATAGATTTCAAATCGATCCTGACCAAGATGAGTCTGTGGTGTGAAATAATTTTTGTTGAGTGGATAGATTTTAGTTGGGGTAGTCGTTCAACATTCTACAAGAACAACTTACTATGGAGTATGATTTCTCTGAAATAATTTTTGTTGAGTGGATAGATTTTAGTTGGGGTAGTCGTTCAACATTCTACAAGAACAACTTACCATGGACTATGATTTCTCTGAAATAATTTTTGTTGTGTGGATAGATTTTAGTTGGGATAGTCGTTCAACATTCTACAAGAACAACTTACCATGGAGTATGAATTCTCTGAAATAATTTTTGTTGAGTGGATAGATTTTAGTTGGGGTAGTCGTTTAACATTCTACAAGAACAACGAACCATGGAGTATGATTTCTCTGCAACCATGATAGATTTCAAATCGATCCTGACCAAGATGAGTCTGTGGTGTGAAATAATTTTTGTTGAGTGGATAGATTTTAGTTGGGATAGTCGTTCAACATTCTACAAGAACAACGAACCATGGAGTATGATTTCTCAGCAACCATGATAGATTTCAAATCGATCCTGACCAAGATGAGTCTGGTGTGAAATAATTTTTGTTGAGTGGATAGATTTTAGTTGGGGTAGTCGTTCAACATTCTACAAGAACAACTTACCATGGACTATGATTTCTCTGAAATAATTTTTGTTGAGTGGATAGATTTTAGTTGGGATAGTCGTTCAACATTCTACAAGAACAACTTACCATGGAGTATGATTTCTCTGAAACCATGATAGATTTCAAATCGATCCTGACCAAGATGAGTCTGTGGTGTGAAATAATTTTTGCTGAGTGGATAGATTTTAGTTGGGGTAGTCGTTCAACATTCTACAAGAACAACTTACCACGGAGTATGATTTCTCTGAAACCATGATAGATTTCAAATCGATCCTGACCAAGATGAGTCTGTGGTGTGAAATAATTTTTGTTGAGTGGATAGATTTTAGTTGGGGTAGTCGTTCAACATTCTACAAGAACAACTTACCATAGAGTATGATTTCTCTGAAATAATTTTTGTTGAGTGGATAGATTTTAGTTGGGATAGTCGTTCAACATTCTACAAGAACAACTTACCATGGAGTATGATTTCTCTGAAACCATGATAGATTTCAAATCGATCCTGACCAAGATGAGTCTGTGGTGTGAAATAATTTTTGCTGAGTGGATAGATTTTAGTTGGGGTAGTCGTTCAACATTCTACAAGAACAACTTACCACGGAGTATGATTTCTCTGAAACCATGATAGATTTCAAATCGATCCTGACCAAGATGAGTCTGTGGTGTGAAATAATTTTTGTTGAGTGGATAGATTTTAGTTGGGGTAGTCGTTCAACATTCTACAAGAACAACTTACTATGGAGTATGATTTCTCTGAAACCATGATAGATTTCAAATCGATCCTGACCAAGATGAGTCTGTGGTGTGAAATAATTTTTGCTGAGTGGATAGATTTTAGTTGGGGTAGTCGTTCAACATTCTACAAGAACAACTTACCACAGAGTATGATTTCTCTGAAACCATGATAGATTTCAAATCGATCCTGACCAAGATGAGTCTGTGGTGTGAAATAATTTTTGCTGAGTGGATAGATTTTAGTTGGGGTAGTCGTTCAACATTCTACAAGAACAACTTACCATGGACTATGATTTCTCTGAAATAATTTTTGTTGAGTGGATAGATTTTAGTTGGGATAGTCGTTCAACATTCTACAAGAACAACTTACCATGGAGTATGAATTCTCTGAAATAATTTTTGTTGAGTGGATAGATTTTAGTTGGGGTAGTCGTTCAACATTCTACAAGAACAACTTACCATGGACTATGATTTCTCTGAAATAATTTTTGTTGAGTGGATAGATTTTAGTTGGGATAGTCGTTCAACATTCTACAAGAACAACTTACCATGGAGTATGAATTCTCTGAAATAATTTTTGTTGAGTGGATAGATTTTAGTTGGGGTAGTCGTTTAACATTCTACAAGAACAACGAACCATGGAGTATGATTTCTCTGCAACCATGATAGATTTCAAATCGATCCTGACCAAGATGAGTCTGTGGTGTGAAATAATTTTTGTTGAGTGGATAGATTTTAGTTGGGATAGTCGTTCAACATTCTACAAGAACAACGAACCATGGAGTATGATTTCTCAGCAACCATGATAGATTTCAAATCGATCCTGACCAAGATGAGTCTGGTGTGAAATAATTTTTGTTGAGTGGATAGATTTTAGTTGGGATAGTCGTTCAACATTCTACAAGAACAACTTACCATGGAGTATGATTTCTCTGAAACCATGATAGATTTCAAATCGATCCTGACCAAGATGAGTCTGTGGTGTGAAATAATTTTTGCTGAGTGGATAGATTTTAGTTGGGGTAGTCGTTCAACATTCTACAAGAACAACTTACCACGGAGTATGATTTCTCTGAAACCATGATAGATTTCAAATCGATCCTGACCAAGATGAGTCTGTGGTGTGAAATAATTTTTGTTGAGTGGATAGATTTTAGTTGGGGTAGTCGTTCAACATTCTACAAGAACAACTTACCATAGAGTATGATTTCTCTGAAATAATTTTTGTTGAGTGGATAGATTTTAGTTGGGATAGTCGTTCAACATTCTACAAGAACAACTTACCATGGAGTATGATTTCTCTGAAACCATGATAGATTTCAAATCGATCCTGACCAAGATGAGTCTGTGGTGTGAAATAATTTTTGCTGAGTGGATAGATTTTAGTTGGGGTAGTCGTTCAACATTCTACAAGAACAACTTACCACGGAGTATGATTTCTCTGAAACCATGATAGATTTCAAATCGATCCTGACCAAGATGAGTCTGTGGTGTGAAATAATTTTTGTTGAGTGGATAGATTTTAGTTGGGGTAGTCGTTCAACATTCTACAAGAACAACTTACTATGGAGTATGATTTCTCTGAAACCATGATAGATTTCAAATCGATCCTGACCAAGATGAGTCTGTGGTGTGAAATAATTTTTGCTGAGTGGATAGATTTTAGTTGGGGTAGTCGTTCAACATTCTACAAGAACAACTTACCACGGAGTATGATTTCTCTGAAACCATGATAGATTTCAAATCGATCCTGACCAAGATGAGTCTGTGGTGTGAAATAATTTTTGCTGAGTGGATAGATTTTAGTTGGGGTAGTCGTTCAACATTATACAAGAACAACTTACCACGGAGTATGATTTCTCTGAAACCATGATAGATTTCAAATCGATCCTGACCAAGATGAGTCTGTGGTGTGAAATAATTTTTGCTGAGTGGATAGATTTTAGTTGGGGTAGTCGTTCAACATTCTATAAGAACAACTTACCATGGACTATGATTTCTCTGAAACCATGATAGATTTCAAATCGATCCTGACCAAGATGAGTCTGTGGTGTGAAATAATTTTTGTTGAGTGGATAGATTTTAGTTGGGGTAGTCGTTCAACATTCTACAAGAACAACTTACTATGGAGTATGATTTCTCTGAAATAATTTTTGTTGAGTGGATAGATTTTAGTTGGGGTAGTCGTTCAACATTCTACAAGAACAACTTACCATGGACTATGATTTCTCTGAAATAATTTTTGTTGAGTGGATAGATTTTAGTTGGGATAGTCGTTCAACATTCTACAAGAACATCTTACCATGGAGTATGAATTCTCTGAAATAATTTTTGTTGAGTGGATAGATTTTAGTTGGGGTAGTCGTTTAACATTCTACAAGAACAACGAACCATGGAGTATGATTTCTCTGCAACCATGATAGATTTCAAATCGATCCTGACCAAGATGAGTCTGTGGTGTGAAATAATTTTTGTTGAGTGGATAGATTTTAGTTGGGATAGTCGTTCAACATTCTACAAGAACAACGAACCATGGAGTATGATTTCTCAGCAACCATGATAGATTTCAAATCGATCCTGACCAAGATGAGTCTGGTGTGAAATAATTTTTGTTGAGTGGATAGATTTTAGTTGGGGTAGTCGTTCAACATTCTACAAGAACAACTTACCATGGACTATGATTTCTCTGAAATAATTTTTGTTGAGTGGATAGATTTTAGTTGGGATAGTCGTTCAACATTCTACAAGAACAACTTACCATGGTGTATGATTTCTCTGAAACCATGATAGATTTCAAATCGATCCTGACCAAGATGAGTCTGTGGTGTGAAATAATTTTTGCTGAGTGGATAGATTTTAGTTGGGGTAGTCGTTCAACATTCTACAAGAACAACTTACCACGGAGTATGATTTCTCTGAAACCATGATAGATTTCAAATCGATCCTGACCAAGATGAGTCTGTGGTGTGAAATAGTTTTTGTTGAGTGGATAGATTTTAGTTGGGGTAGTCGTTCAACATTCTACAAGAACAACTTACCATAGAGTATGATTTCTCTGAAATAATTTTTGTTGAGTGGATAGATTTTAGTTGGGATAGTCGTTCAACATTCTACAAGAACAACTTACCATGGAGTATGATTTCTCTGAAACCATGATAGATTTCAAATCGATCCTGACCAAGATGAGTCTGTGGTGTGAAATAATTTTTGCTGAGTGGATAGATTTTAGTTGGGGTAGTCGTTCAACATTCTACAAGAACAACTTACCACGGAGTATGATTTCTCTGAAACCATGATAGATTTCAAATCGATCCTGACCAAGATGAGTCTGTGGTGTGAAATAATTTTTGTTGAGTGGATAGATTTTAGTTGGGATAGTCGTTCAACATTCTACAAGAACAATGAACCATGGAGTATGATTTCTCTGAAACCATGATAGATTTCAAATCGATCCTGACCAAGATGAGTCTGTGGTGTGAAATAATTTTTGTTGAGTGGATAGATTTTAGTTGGGGTAGTCGTTCAACATTCTACAAGAACAACTTACCATGGAGTATGATTTCTCTGAAACCATGATAGATTTCAAATCGATCCTGACCAAGATGAGTCTGTGGTGTGAAATAATTTTTGTTGAGTGGATAGATTTTAGTTGGGGTAGTCGTTCAACATTCTACAAGAACAACTTACCATGGAGTATGATTTCTCTGAAATAATTTTCGTTGAGTGGATAGATTTTAGTTGGGATAGTCGTTCAACATTCTACAAGAACAACGAACCATGGAGTATGATTTCTCTGAAACCATGATAGATTTCAAATCGATCCTGACCAAGATGAGTCTGTGGTGTGAAATAATTTTTGTTGAGTGGATAGATTTTAGTTGGGGTAGTCGTTCAACATTCTACAAGAACAACGAACCATGGAGTATGATTTATCTGAAACCATGATAGATTTCAAATCGATCCTGACCAAGATGAGTCTGTGGTGTGAAATAATTTTTGTTGAGTGAATAGATTTTAGTTGGGGTAGTCGTTCAACGTTCTACAAGAACAACTTACCATGGACTATGATTTCTCTGAAACCATGATAGATTTCAAATCGATCCTGACCAAGATGAGTCTGTGGTGTGAAATAATTTTTGCTGAGTGGATAGATTTTAGTTGGTGTAGTCGTTCAACATTCTACAAGAACAACTTACCACGGAGTATGATTTCTCTGAAACCATGATAGATTTCAAATCGATCCTGACCAAGATGAGTCTGTGGTGTGAAATAATTTTTGTTGAGTGGATAGATTTTAGTTGGGATAGTCATTCAACATTCTACAAGAACAACTTAAAATGGAGTATGATTTCTCTGAAATAATTTTTGTTGAGTGGATAGATTTTTGTCGGGGTATTCGTTCAATATTCTACAAGAACAACTTACCATGGAGTATTATTTCTCTGAAATCATTTTTGTTGAGTGGATAGATTTTAGTTGGGATAGTCGTTCAACATTCTACAAGAACAACTTACCATGGACTATGATTTCTCTGAAACCATGATAGATTTCAAATCGATCCTGACCAAGATGAGTCTGTGGTGTGAAATAATTTTTGTTGAGTGGATAGATTTTAGTTGGGGTAGTCGTTCAACATTCTACAAGAACAACTTACTATGGAGTATGATTTCTCTGAAATAATTTTTGTTGAGTGGATAGATTTTAGTTGGGGTAGTCGTTCAACATTCTACAAGAACAACTTACCATGGACTATGATTTCTCTGAAATAATTTTTGTTGAGTGGATAGATTTTAGTTGGGATAGTCGTTCAACATTCTACAAGAACAACTTACCATGGAGTATGAATTCTCTGAAATAATTTTTGTTGAGTGGATAGATTTTAGTTGGGGTGGTCGTTTAACATTCTACAAGAACAACGAACCATGGAGTATGATTTCTCTGCAACCATGATAGATTTCAAATCGATCCTGACCAAGATGAGTCTGTGGTGTGAAATAATTTTTGTTGAGTGGATAGATTTTAGTTGGGATAGTCGTTCAACATTCTACAAGAACAACGAACCATGGAGTATGATTTCTCAGCAACCATGATAGATTTCAAATCGATCCTGACCAAGATGAGTCTGGTGTGAAATAATTTTTGTTGAGTGGATAGATTTTAGTTGGGGTAGTCGTTCAACATTCTACAAGAACAACTTACCATGGACTATGATTTCTCTGAAATAATTTTTGTTGAGTGGATAGATTTTAGTTGGGATAGTCGTTCAACATTCTACAAGAACAACTTACCATGGAGTATGATTTCTCTGAAACCATGATAGATTTCAAATCGATCCTGACCAAGATGAGTCTGTGGTGTGAAATAATTTTTGCTGAGTGGATAGATTTTAGTTGGGGTAGTCGTTCAACATTCTACAAGAACAACTTACCACGGAGTATGATTTCTCTGAAACCATGATAGATTTCAAATCGATCCTGACCAAGATGAGTCTGTGGTGTGAAATAATTTTTGTTGAGTGGATAGATTTTAGTTGGGATAGTCGTTCAACATTCTACAAGAACAACTTACCATGGAGTATGATTTCTCTGAAACCATGATAGATTTCAAATCGATCCTGACCAAGACGAGTCTGTGGTGTGAAATAATTTTTGCTGAGTGGATAGATTTTAGTTGGGGTAGTCGTTCAACATTCTACAAGAACAACTTACCACGGAGTATGATTTCTCTGAAACCATGATAGATTTCAAATCGATCCTGACCAAGATGAGTCTGTGGTGTGAAATAATTTTTGTTGAGTGGATAGATTTTAGTTGGGGTAGTCGTTCAACATTCTACAAGAACAACGAACCATGGAGTATGATTTCTCTGCAACCATGATAGATTTCAAATCGATCCTGACCAAGATGAGTCTGTGGTGTGAAATAATTTTTGTTGAGTGGATAGATTTTAGTTGGGATAGTCGTTCAACATTCTACAAGAACAACTTACCATGGAGTATGATTTCTCTGAAATAATTTTTGTTGAGTGGATAGATTTTAGTTGGGATAAACGTTCAACATTCTACAAGAACAACGAACCATGGAGTATGATTTCTCTGAAACCATGATAGATTTCAAATCGATCCTGACCAAGATGAGTCTGTGGTGTGAAATAATATTTGTTGAGTGGATAGATTTTAGCTGGTTTAGTCGTTCAACATTCTACAAGAACAACGAACCATGGAGTATGATTTCTCTGAAACCATGATAGATTTCAAATCGATCCTGACCAAGATGAGTCTGTGGTGTGAAATAATTTTTGTTGAGTGGATAGATTTTAGTTGGGGTAGTCGTTCAACATTCTACAAGAACAACTTACCATGGACTATGATTTCTCTGAAACCATGATAGATTTCAAATCGATCCTGACCAAGATGAGTCTGTGGTGTGAATTAATTTTTGTTGAGTGGATAGATTTTAGTTGGGGTAGTCGTTCAACATTCTACAAGAACAACTTACCATGGAGTATGATTTCTCTGAAACCATGATAGATTTCAAATCGATCCTGACCAAGATGAGTCTGTGGTGTGAAATAATTTTTGTTGAGTGGATAGATTTTAGTTGGGGTAGTCGTTCAACATTCTACAAGAACAACTTATCATGGAGTATGATTTCTCTGCAACCATGATAGATTTCAAATCGATCCTGACCAAGATGAGTCTGTGGTGTGAAATAATTTTTGTTGAGTGGATAGATTTTAGTTGGGATAGTCGTTCAACATTCTACAAGAACAACTTACCATGGACTATGATTTCTCTGAAACCATGATATATTTCAAATCGATCCTGACCAAGATGAGTCTGTGGTGTGAAATAATTTTTGTTGAGTGGATAGATTTTAGTTGGGATAGTCGTTCAACATTCTACAAGAACAACTTACCATGGACTATGATTTCTCTGAAACCATGATATATTTCAAATCGATCCGGACCAAGATGAGTCTGTGTTGTGAAATAATTTTTGTTGAGTGGATAGATTTTAGTTGGGGTAGTCGTTCAACATTCAACAAGAACAACTTACCATGGACTATGATTTCTCTGAAACCATGATAGATTTCAAATCGATCCTGACCAAGATGAGTCTGTGGTGTGAAATAATTTTTGTTGAGTGGATAGATTTTAGTTGGGATAGTCGTTCAACATTCTACAAGAACAACGAACCATGGAGTATGATTTCTCTGAAACCATGATAGATTTCAAATCGATCCTGACCAAGATGAGTCTGTGGTGTGAAATAATTTTTGTTGAGTGGATAGATTTTAGTTGGGGTAGTCGTTCAACATTCTACAAGAACAACTTACCATGGAGTATGATTTCTCTGAAATAATTTTTGTTGAGTGGATAGATTTTAGTTGGGATAGTCGTTCAACATTCTACAAGAACAACGAACCATGGAGTATGATTTCTCTGCAACCATGATAGATTTCAAATCGATCCGGACCAAGATGAGTCTGTGGTGTGAAATAATTTTTGTTGAGTGGATAGATTTTAGTTGGGATAGTCGTTCAACATTCTACAAGAACAACGAACCATGGAGTATGATTTCTCTGAAACCATGATAGATTTCAAATCGATCCTGACCAAGATGAGTCTGTGGTGTGAAATAATTTTTGTTGAGTGGATAGATTTTAGTTGGGATAGTCGTTCAACATTCTACAAGAACAACTTACCATGGACTATGATTTCTCTGAAACCATGATATATTTCAAATCGATCCGGACCAAGATGAGTCTGTGTTGTGAAATAATTTTTGTTGAGTGGATAGATTTTAGTTGGGGTAGTCGTTCAACATTCTACAAGAACAATGAACCATGGAGTATGATTTCTCTGCAACCATGATAGATTTCAAATCGATCCTGACCAAGATGAGTCTGTGGTGTGAAATAATTTTTGTTGAGTGGATAGATTTTAGTTGGGATAGTCGTTCAACATTCTACAAGAACAACTTACCATGGAGTATGATTTCTCTAAAATAATTTTTGTTGAGTGGATAGATTTTAGTTGGGATAAACGTTCAACATTCTACAAGAACAACGAACCATGGAGTATGATTTCTCTGAAACCATGATAGATTTCAAATCGATCCTGACCAAGATGAGTCTGTGGTGTGAAATAATATTTGTTGAGTGGATAGATTTTAGTTGGTTTAGTCGTTCAACATTCTACAAGAACAACGAACCATGGAGTATGATTTCTCTGAAACCATGATAGATTTCAAATCGATCCTGACCAAGATGAGTCTGTGGTGTGAAATAATTTTTGTTGAGTGGATAGATTTTAGTTGGGGTAGTCGTTCAACATTCTACAAGAACAACTTACCATGGACTATGATTTCTCTGAAACCATGATAGATTTCAAATCGATCCTGACCAAGATGAGTCTGTGGTGTGAATTAATTTTTGTTGAGTGGATAGATTTTAGTTGGGGTAGTCGTTCAACATTCTACAAGAACAACTTACCATGGAGTATGATTTCTCTGAAACCATGATAGATTTCAAATCGATCCTGACCAAGATGAGTCTGTGGTGTGAAATAATTTTTGTTGAGTGGATAGATTTTAGTTGGGGTAGTCGTTCAACATTCTACAAGAACAACTTATCATGGAGTATGATTTCTCTGCAACCATGATAGATTTCAAATCGATCCTGACCAAGATGAGTCTGTGGTGTGAAATAATTTTTGTTGAGTGGATAGATTTTAGTTGGGATAGTCGTTCAACATTCTACAAGAACAACTTACCATGGACTATGATTTCTCTGAAACCATGATATATTTCAAATCGATCCTGACCAAGATGAGTCTGTGGTGTGAAATAATTTTTGTTGAGTGGATAGATTTTAGTTGGGATAGTCGTTCAACATTCTACAAGAACAACTTACCATGGACTATGATTTCTCTGAAACCATGATATATTTCAAATCGATCCGGACCAAGATGAGTCTGTGTTGTGAAATAATTTTTGTTGAGTGGATAGATTTTAGTTGGGGTAGTCGTTCAACATTCAACAAGAACAACTTACCATGGACTATGATTTCTCTGAAACCATGATAGATTTCAAATCGATCCTGACCAAGATGAGTCTGTGGTGTGAAATAATTTTTGTTGAGTGGATAGATTTTAGTTGGGATAGTCGTTCAACATTCTACAAGAACAACGAACCATGGAGTATGATTTCTCTGAAACCATGATAGATTTCAAATCGATCCTGACCAAGATGAGTCTGTGGTGTGAAATAATTTTTGTTGAGTGGATAGATTTTAGTTGGGGTAGTCGTTCAACATTCTACAAGAACAACTTACCATGGAGTATGATTTCTCTGAAATAATTTTTGTTGAGTGGATAGATTTTAGTTGGGATAGTCGTTCAACATTCTACAAGAACAACGAACCATGGAGTATGATTTCTCTGCAACCATGATAGATTTCAAATCGATCCGGACCAAGATGAGTCTGTGGTGTGAAATAATTTTTGTTGAGTGGATAGATTTTAGTTGGGATAGTCGTTCAACATTCTACAAGAACAACTTACCATGGACTATGATTTCTCTGAAACCATGATATATTTCAAATCGATCCGGACCAAGATGAGTCTGTGTTGTGAAATAATTTTTGTTGAGTGGATAGATTTTAGTTGGGGTAGTCGTTCAACATTCTACAAGAACAACTTACCATGGACTATGATTTCTCTGAAACCATGATAGATTTCAAATCGATCCTGACCAAGATGAGTCTGTGGTGTGAAATAATTTTTGTTGAGTGGATAGATTTTAGTTGGGATAGTCGTTCAACATTCTACAAGAACAACGAACCATGGAGTATGATTTCTCTGAAACCATGATAGATTTCAAATCGATCCTGACCAAGATGAGTCTGTGGTGTGAAATAATTTTTGTTGAGTGGATAGATTTTAGTTGGGGTAGTCGTTCAACATTCTACAAGAACAACTTACCATGGAGTATGATTTCTCTGAAATAATTTTTGTTGAGTGGATAGATTTTAGTTGGGATAGTCGTTCAACATTCTACAAGAACAACGAACCATGGAGTATGATTTCTCTGCAACCATGATAGATTTCAAATCGATCCTGACCAAGATGAGTCTGTGGTGTGAAATAATTTTTGTTGAGTGGATAGATTTTAGTTTAGGTAGTCGTTCAACATTCTACAAGAACAACTTACCATGGACTATGATTTCTCTGAAATAATTTTTGTTGAGTGGATAGATTTTAGTTGGGATAGTCGTTCAACATTCTACAAGAACAACTTACCATGGAGTATGATTTCTCTGAAATAATTTTTGTTGAGTGGATAGATTTTAGTTGGGATAAACGTTCAACATTCTACAAGAACAACGAACCATGGAGTATGATTTCTCTGAAACCATGATAGATTTCAAATCGATCCTGACCAAGATGAGTCTGTGGTGTGAAATAATTTTTGTTGAGTGGATAGATTTTAGTTGGGGTAGTCGTTCAACATTCTACAAGAACAACTTACCATGGACTATGATTTCTCTGAAATAATTTTTGTTGAGTGGATAGATTTTAGTTGGGATAGTCGCTCAACATTCTACAAGAACAACTTACCATGGAGTATGATTTCTCTGAAATAATTTTTGTTGAGTGGATAGATTTTAGTTGGGGTAGTCGTTCAACATTCTACAAGAACAACTTACCATGGAGTATGATTTCTCTGAAACCATGATAGATTTCAAATCGATCCTGACCAAGATGAGTCTGTGGTGTGAAATAATTTTTGTTGAGTGGATAGATTTTAGTTGGGGTAGTCGTTCAACATTCTACAAGAACAACTTACCATGGAGTATGATTTCTCTGAAACCATGATAGATTTCAAATCGATCCTGACCAAGATGAGTCTGTGGTGTGAAATAATTTTTGTTGAGTGGATAGATTTTAGTTGGGGTAGTCGTTCAACATTCTACAAGAACAACTTACCATGGAGTATGATTTCTCTGAAATAATTTTTGTTGAGTGGATAGATTTTAGTTGGGATAGTCGTTCAACATTCTACAAGAACAACGAACCATGGAGTATGATTTCTCTGCAACCATGATAGATTTCAAATCGATCCTGACCAAGATGAGTCTGTGGTGTGAAATAATTTTTGTTGAGTGGATAGATTTTAGTTGGGGTAGTCGTTCAACATTCTACAAGAACAACTTACCATGGACTATGATTTCTCTGAAATAATTTTTGTTGAGTGGATAGATTTTAGTTGGGATAGTCGTTCAACATTCTACAAGAACAACTTACCATGGAGTATGATTTCTCTGAAATAATTTTTGTTGAGTGGATAGATTTTAGTTGGGATAAACGTTCAACATTCTACAAGAACAACGAACCATGGAGTATGATTTCTCTGAAACCATGATAGATTTCAAATCGATCCTGACCAAGATGAGTCTGTGGTGTGAAATAATTTTTGTTGAGTGGATAGATTTTAGTTGGGGTGGTCGTTCAACATTCTACAAGAACAACTTACCATGGACTATGATTTCTCTGAAATAATTTTTGTTGAGTGGATAGATTTTAGTTGGGATAGTCGCTCAACATTCTACAAGAACAACTTACTATGGAGTATGATTTCTCTGAAATAATTTTTGTTGAGTGGATAGATTTTAGTTGGGGTAGTCGTTCAACATTCTACAAGAACAACGAACCATGGAGTATGATTTCTCTGAAACCATGATAGATTTCAAATCGATCCTGACCAAGATGAGTCTGTGGTGTGAAATAATTTTTGTTGAGTGGATAGATTTTAGTTGGGGTAGTCGTTCAACATTCTACAAGAACAACTTACCATGGAGTATGATTTCTCTGAAACCATGATAGATTTCAAATCGATCCTGACCAAGATGAGTCTGTGGTGTGAAATAATTTTTGTTGAGTGGATAGATTTTAGTTCGGGTAGTCGTTCAACATTCTACAAGAACAACGAACCATGGAGTATGATTTCTCTGAAACCATGATAGATTTCAAATCGATCCTGACCAAGATGAGTCTGTGGTGTGAAATAATTTTTGTTGAGTGGATAGATTTTAGTTGGGGTAGTCGTTCAACATTCTACAAGAACAACGAACCATGGAGTATGATTTCTCTGAAACCATGATAGATTTCAATTCGATCCTGACCAAGATGAGTCTGTGGTGTGAAATAGTTTTTGTTGAGTGGATAGATTTTAGTTGGGGTAGTCGTTCAACATTCTACAAGAACAACGAACCATGGAGTATGATTTTTCTGCAACCATGAGAGATTTCAAATCGATCCTGACCAAGATGAGTCTGTGGTTTGAAATAATTTTTGTTGAGTGGATAGATTTTAGTTGGGATAGTCGTTCAACATTCTACAAGAACAACTTACCATGGAGTATGATTTCTCTGAAATAATTTTTGTTGAGTGGATAGATTTTAGTTGGGATAGTCGTTCAACATTCTACAAGAACAACGAACCATGGAGTATGATTTCTCTGAAACCATGATAGATTTCAAATCGATCCTGACCAAGATGAGTCTGTGGTGTGAAATAATTTTTGTTGAGTGGATAGGTTTTAGTTGGGGTAGTCGTTCAACATTCTACAAGAACAACTTACCATGGAGTATGATTTCTCTGAAACCATGATAGATTTTAAATCGATCCTGACCAAAATGAGTCTGTGGTGTGAAATAATTTTTGTTGAGTGGATAGATTTTAGTTGGGGTAGTCGTTCAACATTCTACAAGAACAACGAACCATGGAGTATGATTTCTCTGAAACCATGATAGATTTCAAATCGATCCTGACCAAGATGAGTCTGTGGTGTGAAATAATTTTTGTTGAGTGGATAGATTTTAGTTGGGGTAGTCGTTCAACATTCTACAAGAACAACGAACCATGGAGTATGATTTCTCTGAAACCATGATAGATTTCAAATCGATCCTGACCAAGATGAGTCTGTGGTGTGAAATAATTTTTGTTGAATGGATAGATTTTAGTTGGGGTAGTCGTTCAACATTTTACAAGAACAACGAACCATGGAGTATGATTTCTCTGAAACCATGATAGATTTCAAATCGATCCTGACCAAGATGAGTCTGTGGTGTGAAATAATTTTTGTTGAGTGGATAGATTTTAGTTGGGGTAGTCGTTCAACATTCTACAAGAACAACTTACCATGGAGTATGATTTCTCTGAAATAATTTTTGTTGAGTGGATAGATTTTAGTTGGGATAGTCGTTCAACATTCTACAAGAACAACGAACCATGGAGTATGATTTCTCTGAAACCATGATAGATTTCAAATCGATCCTGACCAAGATGAGTCTGTGGTGTGAAATAATTTTTGTTGAGTGGATAGATTTTAGTTGGGGTAGTCGTTCAACATTCTATAAGAACAACTTACGATGGAGTATGATTTCTCTGAAACCATGATAGATTTCAAATCGATCCTGACCAAGATGAGTCTGCGGTGTGAAATAATTTTTGTTGAGTGGATAGATTTTAGTTGGGATAGTCGTTCAACATTTTACAAGAACAACGAACCATGGAGTATGATTTCTCTGAAACCATGATAGATTTCAAATCGATCCTGACCAAGATGAGTCTGTGGTGTGAAATAATTTTTGTTGAGTGGATAGATTTTAGTTGGGGTAGTCGTTCAACATTCTACAAGAACAACTTACCATGGAGTATGATTTCTCTGAAATAATTTTTGTTGAGTGGATAGATTTTAGTTGGGGTAGTCGTTCAACATTTTACAAGAACAACGAACCATGGAGTATGATTTCTCTGAAACCATGATAGATTTCAAATCGATCCTGACCAAGATGAGTCTGTGGTGTGAAATAATTTTTGTTGAGTGGATAGATTTTAGTTGGGGTAGTCGTTCAACATTCTACAAGAACAACGAACCATGGAGTATGATTTCTCTGAAACCATGATAGATTTCAATTCGATCCTGTACAAGATGAGTCTGTGGTGTGAAATAATTTTTGTTGAGTGGATAGATTTTAGTTGGGATAGTCGTGCAACATTTTACAAGAACAACTTACCATGGAGTATGATTTCTTTGAAACCATGATAGATTTCAAATCGATCCTGCCCAAGATGAGTCTGTGGTGTGAAATAATTTTTGTTGGGTGGATAGATTTTAGTTGGGATAGTCGTTCAACATTCTACAAGAACAACTTACCATGGAGTATGATTTCTCTGAAATAATTTTTGTTGAGTGGATTGATTTTAGTTGGGGTAGTCGTTCAACATTCTACAAGAACAACTTACCATGGACTATGATTTCTCTGCAACCATGATAGATTTCAAATCGATCCTGACCAAGATGAGTCTGTGGTGTGAAATAATTTTTGTTGAGTGGATAGATTTTAGTTGGGATAGTCGTTCAACATTCTACAAGAACAACTTACCATGGAGTATGATTTCTCTGAAATAATTTTTGTTCAGTGGATAGATTTTAGTTGGGATAGTCGTTCAACATTCTACAAGAACAACGAACCATGGAGTATGATTTCTCTGAAACCATGATAGATTTCAAATCGATCCTGACCAAGATGAGTCTGTGGTGTGAAATAATTTTTGTTGAGTTAATCGATCTTAGTTGGGGTAGTCGTTCAACATTCTACAAGAACAACTTACCATGGACTATGATTTCTCTGAAACCATGATAGATTTCAAATCGATCTTGACCAAGATGAGTCTGTGGTGTGAAATAATTTTTGTTGAGTGGATAGATTTTAGTTGGGGTAGTCGTTCAACATTCTACAAGAACAACTTACCATGGACTTTGATTTCTCTGAAACCATGATAGATTTCAAATCGATCCTGACCAAGATGAGTCTGTGGTGTGAAATAATTTTTGTTGAGTGGATAGATTTTAGTTAGGGGTAGTCGTTCAACATTCTACAAGAACAACTTACCATGGAGTATGATTTCTCTGAAACCATGATAGATTTCAAATCGATCCTGACCAAGATGAGTCTGTGGTGTGAAATAATTTTTGTTGAGTGGATAGATTTTAGTTGGGGTGGTCGTTCAACATTCTACAAGAACAACGAACCATGGAGTATGATTTCTCTGAAATAATTTTTGTTGAGTGGATAGATTTTAGTTGGGGTAGTCGTTCAACATTCTACAAGAACAACTTACCATGGAGTATGATTTCTCTGAAATAATTTTTGTTGAGTGGATAGATTTTAGTTGGGGTAGTCGTTCAACATTCTACAAGAACAACGAACCATGGAGTATGATTTCTCTGCAACCATGATAGATTTCAAATCGATCCTGACCAAGATGAGTCTGTGGTGTGAAATAATTTTTGTTGAGTGGATAGATTTTAGTTATGGGTAGTCGTTCAACATTCTACAAGAACAACTTACCATAGACTATGATTTCTCTGAAACCATGATAGATTTCAAATCGATCCTGACCAAGATGAGTCTGTGGTGTGAAATAATTTTTGTTGAGTGGATAGATTTTAGTTAGGGGTAGTCGTTCAACATTCTACAAGAACAACTTACCATGGAGTATGATTTCTCTGAAACCATGATAGATTTCAAATCGATCCTGACCAAGATGAGTCTGTGGTGTGAAATAATTTTTGTTGAGTGGATAGATTTTAGTTAGGGGTAGCCGTTCAACATTCTACAAGAACAACTTACCATGGAGTATGATTTCTCTGAAACCATGATAGATTTCAAATCGATCCTGACCAAGATGAGTCTGTGGTGTGAAATAATTTTTGTTGAGTGGATAGATTTTAGTTGGGGTAGTCGTTCAACATTCTACAAGAACAACGAACCATGGAGTATGATTTCTCTGAAATAATTTTTGTTGAGTGGATAGATTTTAGTTGGGGTAGTCGTTCAACATTCTACAAGAACAACTTACCATGGAGTATGATTTCTCTGAAATAATTTTTGTTGAGTGGATAGATTTTAGTTGGGGTAGTCGTTCAACATTCTACAAGAACAACGAACCATGGAGTATGATTTCTCTGCAACCATGATAGATTTCAAATCGATCCTGACCAAGCTGAGTCTGTGGTGTGAAATAATTTTTGTTGAGTGGATAGATTTTAGTTATGGGTAGTCGTTCAACATTCTACAAGAACAACTTACCATAGACTATGATTTCTCTGAAACCATGATAGATTTCAAATCGATCCTGACCAAGATGAGTCTGTGGTGTGAAATAATTTTTGTTGAGTGGATAGATTTTAGTTAGGGGTAGTCGTTCAACATTCTACAAGAACAACTTACCATGGAGTATGATTTCTCTGAAACCATGATAGATTTCAAATCGATCCTGACCAAGATGAGTCTGTGGTGTGAAATAATTTTTGTTGAGTGGATAGATTTTAGTTGGGGTAGTCGTTCAACATTCTACAAGAACAACGAACCATGGAGTATGATTTCTCTGAAATAATTTTTGTTGAGTGGATAGATTTTAGTTGGGGTAGTCGTTCAACATTCTACAAGAACAACTTACCATGGAGTATGATTTCTCTGAAATAATTTTTGTTGAGTGGATAGATTTTAGTTGGGGTAGTCGTTCAACATTCTACAAGAACAACGAACCATGGAGTATGATTTCTCTGCAACCATGATAGATTTCAAATCGATCCTGACCAAGATGAGTCTGTGGTGTGAAATAATTTTTGTTGAGTGGATAGATTTTAGTTGGGGTAGTCGTTCAACATTCTACAAGAACAACTTACCATGGAGTATGATTTCTCTGAAACCACGATAGATTTCAAATCGATCCTGACCCAGATGAGTCTGTGGTGTGAAATAATTTTTGTTGAGTGGATAGATTTTAGTTGGGGTAGGCGTTCAACATTCTACAAGAACAACTTACCATGGAGTATGATTTCTCTGAAATAATTTTTGTTGAGTGGATAGATTTTAGTTGGGGTAGTCGTTCAACATTCTACAAGGACAACGAACCATGGAGTATGATTTCTCTGCAACCATGATAGATTTCAAATCGATCCTGACCAAGATGAGTCTGTGGTGTGAAATAATTTTTGTTGAGTGGATAGATTTTAGTTGGGATAGTCGTTCAACATTTTACAAGAACAACTTACCATGGAGTATGATTTCTCTGAAACCATGATAGATTTCAAATCGATCCTGACCAAGATGAGTCTGTGGTGTGAAATAATTTTTGTTGAGTGGATAGATTTTAGTTGGGGTAGTCGTTCAACATTCTACAAGAACAACGAACCATGGAGTATGATTTCTCTGAAATAATTTTTGTTGAGTGGATAGATTTTAGTTGGGGTAGTAGTTCAACATTCTACAAGAACAACGAACCATGGAGTATGATTTCTCTGAAACCATGATAGATTTCAAATCGATCCTGACCAAGATGAATGTGTGGTGTGAAATAATTTTTGTTGAGTGGATAGATTTTAGTTGGGGTAGTCGTTCAACATTCTACAAGAACAACGAACCATGGAGTATGATTTCTCTGAAATAATTTTTGTTGAGTGGATAGATTTTAGTTGGGGTAGTAGTTCAACATTCTACAAGAACAACGAACCATGGAGTATGATTTCTCTGAAATAATTTTTGTTGAGTGGATAGATTTTAGTTGGGATAGTCGTTCAACATTCTACAAGAACAACGAACCATGGAGTATGATTTCTCTGAAATAATTTTTGTTGAGTTTATAGATTTTAGTTGGGATAGTCGTTCAACATTTTACAAGAACAACTTACCATGGAGTATGATTTCTCTGAAATAATTTTTGTTGAGTGGATAGATTTTAGTTGGGATAGTCGTTCAACATTCTACAAGAACAACTTACCATGGAGTATGATTTCTCTGAAACCATTATAGATTTCAAATCGATCCTGACCAAGATGAGTCTGTGGTGTGAAATAATTTTTGTTGAGTGGATAGATTTTAGTTGGGGTAGTCGTTCAACATTCTACAAGAACAACTTACCATGGAGTATGATTTCTCTGAAATAATTTTTGTTGAGTGGATATATTTTAGTTGGGGTAGTCGTTCAACATTCTACAAGAACAACGAATCATGGAGTATGATTTCTCTGCAACCATGATAGATTTCAAATAGATCCTGACCAAGATGAGTCTGTGGTGTGAAATAATTTTTGTTGAGTGGATAGATTTTAGTTGGAGTAGTCGTTCAACATTCTACAAGAACAACTTACCATGGAGTATGATTTCTCTGAAATAATTTTTGTTGAGTGGATAGATTTTAGTTGGGATAGTCGTTCAACATTCTACAAGAACAACGAACCATGGAGTATGATTTCTCTGAAATAATTTTTGTTGAGTGGATAGATTTTAGTTGGGGTAGTCGTTCAACATTCTACAAGAACAACGAACCATGGAGTATGATTTCTCTGCAACCATGATAGATTTCAAATCGATCCTGACCAAGATGAGTCTGTGGTGTGAAATAATTTTTGTTGAGTGGATAGATTTTAGTTGGGATAGTCGTTCAACATTCTACAAGAACAACGAACCATGGAGTATGATTTCTCTGAAATAATTTTTGTTGAGTGGATAGATTTTAGTTGGGGTAGTCGTTCAACATTCTACAAGAACAACGAACCATGGAGTATGATTTCTCTGCAACCATGATAGATTTCAAATCGATCCTGACCAAGATGAGTCTGTGGTGTGAAATAATTTTTGTTGAGTGGATAGATTTTAGTTGGGGTAGGCGTTCAACATTCTACAAGAACAACTTACCATGGAGTATGATTTCTCTGAAATAATTTTTGTTGAGTGGATAGATTTTAGTTGGGGTAGTCGTTCAACATTCTACAAGAACAACTTACCATGGAGTATGATTTCTCTGAAACCATGATAGATTTCAAATCGATCCTGACCAAGATGAGTCTGTGGTGCGAAATAATTTTTGTTGAGTGGATAGATTTTAGTTGGGATAGTTGTTCAACATTCTACAAGAACAACTTACCATGGAGTATGATTTCTCTGAAATAATTTTTGTTGAGTGGATAGATTTTAGTTGGGGTAGTCGTTCAACATTCTACAAGAACAACTTACCATGGAGTATGATTTCTCTGAAATAATTTTTGTTGAGTGGATAGATTTTAGTTGGGATAGTCGTTCAACATTCTACAAGAACAACGAACCATGGAGTATGATTTCTCTGAAACCATGATAGATTTCAAATCGATGCTGACCAAGATGAGTCTGTGGTGTGAAATAATTTTTGTTGAGTGGATAGATTTTAGTTGGGATAGTTGTTCAACATTCTACAAGAACAACTTACCATGGAGTATGATTTCTCTGAAATAATTTTTGTTGAGTGGATAGATTTTAGTTGGGGTAGTCGTTCAACATTCTACAAGAACAACTTACCATGGAGTATGATTTCTCTGAAATAATTTTTGTTGAGTGGATAGATTTTAGTTGGGGTAGTCGTTCAACATTCTACAAGAACAACTTACCATGGAGTATGATTTCTCTGAAATAATTTTTGTTGAGTGGATAGATTTTAGTTGGGATAGTCGTTCAACATTCTACAAGAACAACGAACCATGGAGTATGATTTCTCTGAAACCATGATAGATTTCAAATCGATCCTGACCAAGATGAGTCTGTGGTGTGAAATAATTTTTGCTGAGTGGATAGATTTTAGTTGGGATAGTCGTTCAACATTGTACAAGAACAACTTACCATGGAGTATGATTTCTCTGAAATAATTTTTGTTGAGTGGATAGATTTTAGTTGGGGTAGGCGTTCAACATTCTACAAGAACAACTTACCATGGAGTATGATTTCTCTGAAATAATTTTTGTTGAGTGGATAGATTTTAGTTGGGGTAGTCGTTCAACATTCTACAAGAACAACTTACCATGGAGTATGATTTCTCTGAAATAATTTTTGTTGAGTGGATAGATTTTAGTTGGGGTAGTCGTTCAACATTCTACAAGAACAACTTACCATGGAGTATGATTTCTCTGAAACCATGATAGATTTCAAATCGATCCTGACCAAGATGAGTCTGTGGTGTGAAATAATTTTTGTTGAGTGGATAGATTTTAGTTGGGGTAGTCGTTCAACATTCTACAAGAACAACTTACCATGGAGTATGATTTCTCTGAAACCATTATAGATTTCAAATCGATCCTGACCAAGATGAGTCTGTGGTGTGAAATAATTTTTGTTGAGTGGATAGATTTTAGTTGGGGTAGTCGTTCAACATTCTACAAGAACAACTTACCATGGAGTATGATTTCTCTGAAATAATTTTTGTTGAGTGGATATATTTTAGTTGGGGTAGTCGTTCAACATTCTACAAGAACAACGAATCATGGAGTATGATTTCTCTGAAATAATTTTTGTTGAGTGGATAGATTTTAGTTGGGATAGTCGTTCAACATTCTACAAGAACAACGAACCATGGAGTATGATTTCTCTGAAATAATTTTTGTTGAGTTTATAGATTTTAGTTGGGATAGTCGTTCAACATTTTACAAGAACAACTTACCATGGAGTATGATTTCTCTGAAATAATTTTTGTTGAGTGGATAGATTTTAGTTGGGATAGTCGTTCAACATTCTACAAGAACAACTTACCATGGAGTATGATTTCTCTGAAACCATTATAGATTTCAAATCGATAATGACCAAGATGAGTCTGTGGTGTGAAATAATTTTTGTTGAGTGGATAGATTTTAGTTACGGTAGTCGGTCAACATTCTACAAGAACAACTTACCATGGAGTATGATTTCTCTGAAATAATTTTTGTTGAGTGGATATATTTTAGTTGGGGTAGTCGTTCAACATTCTACAAGAACAACGAATCATGGAGTATGATTTCTCTGCAACCATGATAGATTTCAAATAGATCCTGACCAAAATGATTCTGTGGTGTGAAATAATTTTTGTTGAGTGGATAGATTTTAGTTGGAGTAGTCGTTCAACATTCTACAAGAACAACTTACCATGGAGTATGATTTCTCTGAAATAATTTTTGTTGAGTGGATAGATTTTAGTTGGGATAGTCGTTCAACATTCTACAAGAACAACGAACCATGGAGTATGATTTCTCTGAAATAATTTTTGTTGAGTGGATAGATTTTAGTTGGGGTAGTCGTTCAACATTCTACAAGAACAACGAACCATGGAGTATGATTTCTCTGCAACCATGATAGATTTCAAATCGATCCTGACCAAGATGAGTCTGTGGTGTGAAATAATTTTTGTTGAGTGGATAGATTTTAGTTGGGGTAGGCGTTCAACATTCTACAAGAACAACTTACCATGGAGTATGATTTCTCTGAAATAATTTTTGTTGAGTGGATAGATTTTAGTTGGGATAGTCGTTCAACATTCTACAAGAACAACGAACCATGGAGTATGATTTCTCTGCAACCATGATAGATTTCAAATCGATCCTGACCAAGATGAGTCTGTGGTGTGAAATAATTTTTGTTGAGTGGATAGATTTTAGTTGGGATAGTTGTTCAACATTCTACAAGAACAACTTACCATGGAGTATGATTTCTCTGAAATAATTTTTGTTGAGTGGATAGATTTTAGTTGGGGTAGTCGTTCAACATTCTACAAGAACAACTTACCATGGAGTATGATTTCTTTGAAACCATGATAGATTTCAAATCGATCCTGACCAAGATGAGTCTGTGGTGCGAAATAATTTTTGTTGAGTGGATAGATTTTAGTTGGGATAGTTGTTCAACATTCTACAAGAACAACTTACCATGGAGTATGATTTCTCTGAAATAATTTTTGTTGAGTGGATAGATTTTAGTTGGGGTAGTCGTTCAACATTCTACAAGAACAACTTACCATGGAGTATGATTTCTCTGAAATAATTTTTGTTGAGTGGATAGATTTTAGTTGGGATAGTCGTTCAACATTCTACAAGAACAACGAACCATGGAGTATGATTTCTCTGAAACCATGATAGATTTCAAATCGATCCTGACCAAGATGAGTCTGTGGTGTGAAATAATTTTTGTTGAGTGGATAGATTTTAGTTGGGATAGTTGTTCAACATTCTACAAGAACAACTTACCATGGAGTATGATTTCTCTGAAATAATTTTTGTTGAGTGGATAGATTTTAGTTGGGGTAGTCGTTCAACATTCTACAAGAACAACTTACCATGGAGTATGATTTCTCTGAAATAATTTTTGTTGAGTGGATAGATTTTAGTTGGGGTAGTCGTTCAACATTCTACAAGAACAACTTACCATGGAGTATGATTTCTCTGAAATAATTTTTGTTGAGTGGATAGATTTTAGTTGGGATAGTCGTTCAACATTCTACAAGAACAACGAACCATGGAGTATGATTTCTCTGAAACCATGATAGATTTCAAATAGATCCTGACCAAGATGAGTCTGTGGTGTGAAATAATTTTTGCTGAGTGGATAGATTTTAGTTGGGATAGTCGTTCAACATTCTACAAGAACAACTTACCATGGAGTATGATTTCTCTGAAATAATTTTTGTTGAGTGGATAGATTTTAGTTGGGGTAGGCGTTCAACATTCTACAAGAACAACTTACCATGGAGTATGATTTCTCTGAAATAATTTTTGTTGAGTGGATAGATTTTAGTTGGGGTAGTCGTTCAACATTCTACAAGAACAACTTACCATGGAGTATGATTTCTCTGAAACCATGATAGATTTCAAATCGATCCTGACCAAGATGAGTCTGTGGTGTGAAATAATTTTTGTTGAGTGGATAGATTTTAGTTGGGGTGGTCGTTCAACATTCTACAAGAACAACGAACCATGGAGTATGATTTCTCTGCAACCATGATAGATTTCAAATAGATCCTGACCAAGATGATTCTGTGGTGTGAAATAATTTTTGTTGAGTGGATAGATTTTAGTTGGAGTAGTCGTTCAACATTCTACAAGAACAACTTACCATGGAGTATGATTTCTCTGAAATAATTTTTGTTGAGTGGATAGATTTTAGTTGGGATAGTCGTTCAACATTCTACAAGAACAACGAACCATGGAGTATGATTTCTCTGAAATAATTTTTGTTGAGTGGATAGATTTTAGTTGGGGTAGTCGTTCAACATTCTACAAGAACAACGAACCATGGAGTATGATTTCTCTGAAATAATTTTTGTTGAGTGGATAGATTTTAGTTGGGATAGTCGTTCAACATTCTACAAGAACAACGAACCATGGAGTATGATTTCTCTGAAACCATGATAGATTTCAAATCGATCCTGACCAAGATGAGTCTGTGGTGTGAAATAATTTTTGTTGAGTGGATAGATTTTAGTTGGGATAGTTGTTCAACATTCTACAAGAACAACTTACCATGGAGTATGATTTCTCTGAAATAATTTTTGTTGAGTGGATAGATTTTAGTTGGGATAGTCGTTCAACATTCTACAAGAACAACGAACCATGGAGTATGATTTCTCTGCAACCATGATAGATTTCAAATCGATCCTGACCAAGATGAGTCTGTGGTGTGAAATAATTTTTGTTGAGTGGATAGATTTTAGTTGGGATAGTTGTTCAACATTCTACAAGAACAACTTACCATGGAGTATGATTTCTCTGAAATAATTTTTGTTGAGTGGATAGATTTTAGTTGGGGTAGTCGTTCAACATTCTACAAGAACAACTTACCATGGAGTATGATTTCTCTGAAACCATGATAGATTTCAAATCGATCCTTAACCAAGATGAGTGTGTGGTGTGAAATAATTTTTGTTGAGTGGATAGATTTTAGTTGGGGTAGTCGTTCAACATTCTACAAGAACAACGAACCATGGAGTATGATTTCTCTGAAATAATTTTTGTTGAGTGGATAGATTTTAGTTGGGGTAGTAGTTCAACATTCTACAAGAACAACGAACCATGGAGTATGATTTCTCTGAAATAATTTTTGTTGAGTTTATAGATTTTAGTTGGGATAGTCGTTCAACATTTTACAAGAACAACTTACCATGGAGTATGATTTCTCTGAAATAATTTTTGTTGAGTGGATAGATTTTAGTTGGGATAGTCGTTCAACATTCTACAAGAACAACTTACCATGGAGTATGATTTCTCTGAAACCATTATAGATTTCAAATCGATCCTGACCAAGATGAGTCTGTGGTGTGAAATAATTTTTGTTGAGTGGATAGATTTTAGTTACGGTAGTCGGTCAACATTCTACAAGAACAACTTACCATGGAGTATGATTTCTCTGAAATAATTTTTGTTGAGTGGATATATTTTAGTTGGGGTAGTCGTTCAACATTCTACAAGAACAACGAATCATGGAGTATGATTTCTCTGCAACCATGATAGATTTCAAATAGATCCTGACCAAGATGATTCTGTGGTGTGAAATAATTTTTGTTGAGTGGATAGATTTTAGTTGGAGTAGTCGTTCAACATTCTACAAGAACAACTTACCATGGAGTATGATTTCTCTGAAATAATTTTTGTTGAGTGGATAGATTTTAGTTGGGATAGTCGTTCAACATTCTACAAGAACAACGAACCATGGAGTATGATTTCTCTGAAATAATTTTTGTTGAGTGGATAGATTTTAGTTGGGGTAGTCGTTCAACATTCTACAAGAACAACGAACCATGGAGTATGATTTCTCTGCAACCATGATAGATTTCAAATCGATCCTGACCAAGATGAGTCTGTGGTGTGAAATAATTTTTGTTGAGTGGATAGATTTTAGTTGGGGTAGGCGTTCAACATTCTACAAGAACAACTTACCATGGAGTATGATTTCTCTGAAATAATTTTTGTTGAGTGGATAGATTTTAGTTGGGATAGTCGTTCAACATTCTACAAGAACAACGAACCATGGAGTATGATTTCTCTGCAACCATGATAGATTTCAAATCGATCCTGACCAAGATGAGTCTGTGGTGTGAAATAATTTTTGTTGAGTGGATAGATTTTAGTTGGGATAGTTGTTCAACATTCTACAAGAACAACTTACCATGGAGTATGATTTCTCTGAAATAATTTTTGTTGAGTGGATAGATTTTAGTTGGGGTAGTCGTTCAACATTCTACAAGAACAACTTACCATGGAGTATGATTTCTCTGAAACCATGATAGATTTCAAATCGATCCTGACCAAGATGAGTCTGTGGTGCGAAATAATTTTTGTTGAGTGGATAGATTTTAGTTGGGATAGTTGTTCAACATTCTACAAGAACAACTTACCATGGAGTATGATTTCTCTGAAATAATTTTTGTTGAGTGGATAGATTTTAGTTGGGGTAGTCGTTCAACATTCTACAAGAACAACTTACCATGGAGTATGATTTCTCTGAAATAATTTTTGTTGAGTGGATAGATTTTAGTTGGGATAGTCGTTCAACATTCTACAAGAACAACGAACCATGGAGTATGATTTCTCTGAAACCATGATAGATTTCAAATCGATCCTGACCAAGATGAGTCTGTGGTGTGAAATAATTTTTGTTGAGTGGATAGATTTTAGTTGGGATAGTTGTTCAACATTCTACAAGAACAACTTACCATGGAGTATGATTTCTCTGAAATAATTTTTGTTGAGTGGATAGATTTTAGTTGGGGTAGTCGTTCAACATTCTACAAGAACAACTTACCATGGAGTATGATTTCTCTGAAATAATTTTTGTTGAGTGGATAGATTTTAGTTGGGGTAGTCGTTCAACATTCTACAAGAACAACTTACCATGGAGTATGATTTCTCTGAAATAATTTTTGTTGAGTGGATAGATTTTAGTTGGGATAGTCGTTCAACATTCTACAAGAACAACGAACCATGGAGTATGATTTCTCTGAAACCATGATAGATTTCAAATCGATCCTGACCAAGATGAGTCTGTGGTGTGAAATAATTTTTGCTGAGTGGATAGATTTTAGTTGGGATAGTCGTTCAACATTCTACAAGAACAACTTACCATGGAGTATGATTTCTCTGAAATAATTTTTGTTGAGTGGATAGATTTTAGTTGGGGTAGGCGTTCAACATTCTACAAGAACAACTTACCATGGAGTATGATTTCTCTGAAATAATTTTTGTTGAGTGGATAGATTTTAGTTGGGGTAGTCGTTCAACATTCTACAAGAACAACTTACCATGGAGTATGATTTCTCTGAAACCATGATAGATTTCAAATCGATCCTGACCAAGATGAGTCTGTGGTGTGAAATAATTTTTGTTGAGTGGATAGATTTTAGTTGGGGTGGTCGTTCAACATTCTACAAGAACAACGAACCATGGAGTATGATTTCTCTGCAACCATGATAGATTTCAAATAGATCCTGACCAAGATGATTCTGTGGTGTGAAATAATTTTTGTTGAGTGGATAGATTTTAGTTGGAGTAGTCGTTCAACATTCTACAAGAACAACTTACCATGGAGTATGATTTCTCTGAAATAATTTTTGTTGAGTGGATAGATTTTAGTTGGGATAGTCGTTCAACATTCTACAAGAACAACGAACCATGGAGTATGATTTCTCTGAAATAATTTTTGTTGAGTGGATAGATTTTAGTTGGGGTAGTCGTTCAACATTCTACAAGAACAACGAACCATGGAGTATGATTTCTCTGAAATAATTTTTGTTGAGTGGATAGATTTTAGTTGGGATAGTCGTTCAACATTCTACAAGAACAACGAACCATGGAGTATGATTTCTCTGAAACCATGATAGATTTCAAATCGATCCTGACCAAGATGAGTCTGTGGTGTGAAATAATTTTTGTTGAGTGGATAGATTTTAGTTGGGATAGTTGTTCAACATTCTACAAGAACAACTTACCATGGAGTATGATTTCTCTGAAATAATTTTTGTTGAGTGGATAGATTTTAGTTGGGATAGTCGTTCAACATTCTACAAGAACAACGAACCATGGAGTATGATTTCTCTGCAACCATGATAGATTTCAAATCGATCCTGACCAAGATGAGTCTGTGGTGTGAAATAATTTTTGTTGAGTGGATAGATTTTAGTTGGGATAGTTGTTCAACATTCTACAAGAACAACTTACCATGGAGTATGATTTCTCTGAAATAATTTTTGTTGAGTGGATAGATTTTAGTTGGGGTAGTCGTTCAACATTCTACAAGAACAACTTACCATGGAGTATGATTTCTCTGAAACCATGATAGATTTCAAATCGATCCTTAACCAAGATGAGTGTGTGGTGTGAAATAATTTTTGTTGAGTGGATAGATTTTAGTTGGGGTAGTCGTTCAACATTCTACAAGAACAACGAACCATGGAGTATGATTTCTCTGAAATAATTTTTGTTGAGTGGATAGATTTTAGTTGGGGTAGTAGTTCAACATTCTACAAGAACAACGAACCATGGAGTATGATTTCTCTGAAATAATTTTTGTTGAGTGGATAGATTTTAGTTGGGATAGTCGTTCAACATTCTACAAGAACAACGAACCATGGAGTATGATTTCTCTGAAATAATTTTTGTTGAGTTTATAGATTTTAGTTGGGATAGTCGTTCAACATTTTACAAGAACAACTTACCATGGAGTATGATTTCTCTGAAATAATTTTTGTTGAGTGGATAGATTTTAGTTGGGATAGTCGTTCAACATTCTACAAGAACAACTTACCATGGAGTATGATTTCTCTGAAACCATTATAGATTTCAAATCGATCCTGACCAAGATGAGTCTGTGGTGTGAAATAATTTTTGTTGAGTGGATAGATTTTAGTTGGGGTAGTCGTTCAACATTCTACAAGAACAACTTACCATGGAGTATGATTTCTCTGAAATAATTTTTGTTGAGTGGATATATTTTAGTTGGGGTAGTCGTTCAACATTCTACAAGAACAACGAATCATGGAGTATGATTTCTCTGCAACCATGATAGATTTCAAATAGATCCTGACCAAGATGATTCTGTGGTGTGAAATAATTTTTGTTGAATGGATAGATTTTAGTTGGAGTAGTCGTTCAACATTCTACAAGAACAACTTACCATGGAGTATGATTTCTCTGAAATAATTTTTGTTGAGTTAATAGATTTTAGTTGGGATAGTCGTTACAAGAACAACGAACCATGGAGTATGATTTCTCTGAAATAATTTTTGTTGAGTGGATAGATTTTAGTTGGGGTAGTCGTTCAACATTCTACAAGAACAACGAACCATGGAGTATGATTTCTCTGCAACCATGATAGATTTCAAATCGATCCTGACCAAGATGAGTCTGTGGTGTGAAATAATTTTTGTTGAGTGGATAGATTTTAGTTGGGGTAGGCGTTCAACATTCTACAAGAACAACTTACCATGGAGTATGATTTCTCTGAAATAATTTTTGTTGAGTGGATAGATTTTAGTTGGGATAGTCGTTCAACATTCTACAAGAACAACGAACCATGGAGTATGATTTCTCTGCAACCATGATAGATTTCAAATCGATCCTGACCAAGATGAGTCTGTGGTGTGAAATAATTTTTGTTGAGTGGATAGATTTTAGTTGGGATAGTTGTTCAACATTCTACAAGAACAACTTACCATGGAGTATGATTTCTCTGAAATAATTTTTGTTGAGTGGATATATTTTAGTTGGGGTAGTCGTTCAACATTCTACAAGAACAACGAATCATGGAGTATGATTTCTCTGCAACCATGATAGATTTCAAATCGATCCTGACCAAGATGAGTCTGTGGTGTGAAATAATTTTTGTTGAGTGGATATATTTTAGTTGGGGTAGTCGTTCAACATTCTACAAGAACAACGAATCATGGAGTATGATTTCTCTGCAACCATGATAGATTTCAAATAGATCCTGACCAAGATGATTCTGTGGTGTGAAATAATTTTTGTTGAGTGGATAGATTTTAGTTGGAGTAGTCGTTCAACATTCTACAAGAACAACTTACCATGGAGTATGATTTCTCTGAAATAATTTTTGTTGAGTGGATAGATTTTAGTTGGGATAGTCGTTACAAGAACAACGAACCATGGAGTATGATTTCTCTGAAATAATTTTTGTTGAGTGGATAGATTTTAGTTGGGGTAGTCGTTCAACATTCTACAAGAACAACGAACCATGGAGTATGATTTCTCTGCAACCATGATAGATTTCAAATCGATCCTGACCAAGATGAGTCTGTGGTGTGAAATAATTTTTGTTGAGTGGATAGATTTTAGTTGGGGTAGGCGTTCAACATTCTACAAGAACAACTTACCATGGAGTATGATTTCTCTGAAATAATTTTTGTTGAGTGGATAGATTTTAGTTGGGATAGTCGTTCAACATTCTACAAGAACAACGAACCATGGAGTATGATTTCTCTGCAACCATGATAGATTTCAAATCGATCCTGACCAAGATGAGTCTGTGGTGTGAAATAATTTTTGTTGAGTGGATAGATTTTAGTTGGGATAGTTGTTCAACATTCTACAAGAACAACTTACCATGGAGTATGATTTCTCTGAAATAATTTTTGTTGAGTGGATATATTTTAGTTGGGGTAGTCGTTCAACATTCTACAAGAACAACGAATCATGGAGTATGATTTCTCTGCAACCATGATAGATTTCAAATCGATCCTGACCAAGATGAGTCTGTGGTGTGAAATAATTTTTGTTGAGTGGATAGATTTTAGTTGGGGTAGTCGTTCAACATTCTACAAGAACAACGAACCATGGAGTATGATTTCTCGGAAATAATTTTTGTTGAGTGGATAGATTTTAGTTGGGGTAGTAGTTCAACATTCTACAAGAACAACGAACCATGGAGTATGATTTCTCTGAAACCATGATAGATTTCAAATCGATCCTGACCAAGATGAGTGTGTGGTGTGAAATAATTTTTGTTGAGTGGATAGATTTTAGTTGGGGTAGTCGTTCAACATTCTACAAGAACAACGAACCATGGAGTATGATTTCTCTGAAATAATTTTTGTTGAGTGGATAGATTTTAGTTGGGGTAGTAGTTCAACATTCTACAAGAACAACGAACCATGGAGTATGATTTCTCTGAAATAATTTTTGTTGAGTGGATAGATTTTAGTTGGGATAGTCGTTCAACATTCTACAAGAACAACGAACCATGGAGTATGATTTCTCTGAAATAATTTTTGTTGAGTTTATAGATTTTAGTTGGGATAGTCGTTCAACATTTTACAAGAACAACTTACCATGGAGTATGATTTCTCTGAAATAATTTTTGTTGAGTGGATAGATTTTAGTTGGGATAGTCGTTCAACATTCTACAAGAACAACTTACCATGGAGTATGATTTCTCTGAAACCATTATAGATTTCAAATCGATCCTGACCAAGATGAGTCTGTGGTGTGAAATAATTTTTGTTGAGTGGATAGATTTTAGTTGGGGTAGTCGTTCAACATTCTACAAGAACAACTTACCATGGAGTATGATTTCTCTGAAATAATTTTTGTTGAGTGGATATATTTTAGTTGGGGTAGTCGTTCAACATTCTACAAGAACAACGAATCATGGAGTATGATTTCTCTGCAACCATGATAGATTTCAAATAGATCCTGACCAAGATGATTCTGTGGTGTGAAATAATTTTTGTTGAGTGGATAGATTTTAGTTGGAGTAGTCGTTCAACATTCTACAAGAACAACTTACCATGGAGTATGATTTCTCTGAAATAATTTTTGTTGAGTGGATAGATTTTAGTTGGGGTAGTCGTTCAACATTCTACAAGAACAACGAACCATGGAGTATGATTTCTCTGAAATAATTTTTGTTGAGTGGATAGATTTTAGTTGGGGTAGTCGTTCAACATTCTACAAGAACAACGAACCATGGAGTATGATTTCTCTGCAACCATGATAGATTTCAAATCGATCCTGACCAAGATGAGTCTGTGGTGTGAAATAATTTTTGTTGAGTGGATAGATTTTAGTTGGGGTAGGCGTTCAACATTCTACAAGAACAACTTACCATGGAGTATGATTTCTCTGAAATAATTTTTGTTGAGTGGATAGATTTTAGTTGGGATAGTCGTTCAACATTCTACAAGAACAACGAACCATGGAGTATGATTTCGCTGCAACCATGATAGATTTCAAATCGATCCTGACCAAGATGAGTCTGTGGTGTGAAATAATTTTTGTTGAGTGGATAGATTTTAGTTGGGATAGTTGTTCAACATTCTACAAGAACAACTTACCATGGAGTATGATTTCTCTGAAATAATTTTTGTTGAGTGGATAGATTTTAGTTGGGGTAGTCGTTCAACATTCTACAAGAACAACTTACCATGGAGTATGATTTCTCTGAAACCATGATAGATTTCAAATCGATCCTGACCAAGATGAGTCTGTGGTGCGAAATAATTTTTGTTGAGTGGATAGATTTTAGTTGGGATAGTTGTTCAACATTCTACAAGAACAACTTACCATGGAGTATGATTTCTCTGAAATAATTTTTGTTGAGTGGATAGATTTTAGTTGGGGTAGTCGTTCAACATTCTACAAGAACAACTTACCATGGAGTATGATTTCTCTGAAATAATTTTTGTTGAGTGGATAGATTTTAGTTGGGATAGTCGTTCAACATTCTACAAGAACAACGAACCATGGAGTATGATTTCTCTGAAACCATGATAGATTTCAAATCGATCCTGACCAAGATGAGTCTGTGGTGTGAAATAATTTTTGTTGAGTGGATAGATTTTAGTTGTAATAGTTGTTCAACATTCTACAAGAACAACTTACCATGGAGTATGATTTCTCTGAAATAATTTTTGTTGAGTGGATAGATTTTAGTTGGGGTAGTCGTTCAACATTCTACAAGAACAACTTACCATGGAGTATGATTTCTCTGAAATAATTTTTGTTGAGTGGATAGATTTTAGTTGGGATAGTCGTTCAACATTCTACAAGAACAACTTACCATGGAGTATGATTTCTCTGAAATAATTTTTGTTGAGTGGATAGATTTTAGTTGGGATAAACGTTCAACATTCTACAAGAACAACGAACCATGGAGTATGATTTCTCTGAAACCATGATAGATTTCAAATCGATCCTGACCAAGATGAGTCTGTGGTGTGAAATAATTTTTGCTGAGTGGATAGATTTTAGTTGGGATAGTCGTTCAACATTCTACAAGAACAACTTACCATGGAGTATGATTTCTCTGAAATAATTTTTGTTGAGTGGATAGATTTTAGTTGGGGTAGGCGTTCAACATTCTACAAGAACAACTTACCATGGAGTATGATTTCTCTGAAACCATGATAGATTTCAAATCGATCCTGACCAAGATGAGTCTGTGGTGTGAAATAATTTTTGTTGAGTGGATAGATTTTAGTTGGGGTGGTCGTTCAACATTCTACAAGAACAACGAACCATGGAGTATGATTTCTCTGAAATAATTTTTGTTGAGTGGATAGATTTTAGTTTAGGTAGTCGTTCAACATTCTACAAGAACAACTTACCATGGAGTATGATTTCTCTGAAATAATTTTTGTTGAGTGGATAGATTTTAGTTGGGGTAGTCGTTCAACATTCTACAAGAACAACTTACCATGGAGTATGATTTCTCTGAAATAATTTTTGTTGAGTGGATAGATTTTAGTTGGGATAGTCGTTCAACATTCTACAAGAACAACTTACCATGGAGTATGATTTCTCTGAAATAATTTTTGTTGAGTGGATAGATTTTAGTTGGGATAAACGTTCAACATTCTACAAGAACAACGAACCATGGAGTATGATTTCTCTGAAACCATGATAGATTTCAAATCGATCCTGACCAAGATGAGTCTGTGGTGTGAAATAATTTTTGTTGAGTGGATAGATTTTAGTTGGGGTGGTCGTTCAACATTCTACAAGAACAACGAACCATGGAGTATGATTTCTCTGAAATAATTTTTGTTGAGTGGATAGATTTTAGTTTAGGTAGTCGTTCAACATTCTACAAGAACAACTTACCATGGAGTATGATTTCTCTGAAATAATTTTTGTTGAGTGGATAGATTTTAGTTGGGATAGTCGTTCAACATTCTACAAGAACAACTTACCATGGAGTATGATTTCTCTGAAATAATTTTTGTTGAGTGGATAGATTTTAGTTGGGATAGTCGTTCAACATTCTACAAGAACAACTTACCATGGAGTATGATTTCTCTGAAATAATTTTTTTTTGTTGAGTGGATAGATTTTAGTTGGGATAAACGTTCAACATTCTACAAGAACAACGAACCATGGAGTATGATTTCTCTGAAACCATGATAGATTTCAAATCGATCCTGACCAAGATGAGTCTGTGGTGTGAAATAATTTTTGCTGAGTGGATAGATTTTAGTTGGGATAGTCGTTCAACATTCTACAAGAACAACTTACCATGGAGTATGATTTCTCTGAAATAATTTTTGTTGAGTGGATAGATTTTAGTTGGGGTAGGCGTTCAACATTCTACAAGAACAACTTACCATGGAGTATGATTTCTCTGAAACCATGATAGATTTCAAATCGATCCTGACCAAGATGAGTCTGTGGTGTGAAATAATTTTTGTTGAGTGGATAGATTTTAGTTGGGGTGGTCGTTCAACATTCTACAAGAACAACGAACCATGGAGTATGATTTCTCTGAAATAATTTTTGTTGAGTGGATAGATTTTAGTTTAGGTAGTCGTTCAACATTCTACAAGAACAACTTACCATGGAGTATGATTTCTCTGAAATAATTTTTGTTGAGTGGATAGATTTTAGTTGGGGTAGTCGTTCAACATTCTACAAGAACAACGAACCATGGAGTATGATTTCTCTGAAACCATGATAGATTTCAAATCGATCCTGACCAAGATGAGTCTGTGGTGTGAAATAATTTTTGCTGAGTGGATAGATTTTAGTTGGGATAGTCGTTCAACATTCTACAAGAACAACTTACCATGGAGTATGATTTCTCTGAAATAATTTTTGTTGAGTGGATAGATTTTAGTTGGGGTAGGCGTTCAACATTCTACAAGAACAACTTACCATGGAGTATGATTTCTCTGAAACCATGATAGATTTCAAATCGATCCTGACCAAAATGAGTCTGTGGTGTGAAATAATTTTTGTTGAGTGGATAGATTTTAGTTGGGGTGGTCGTTCAACATTCTACAAGAACAACGACCCATGGAGTATGATTTCTCTGAAATAATTTTTGTTGAGTGGATAGATTTTAGTTTAGGTAGTCGTTCAACATTCTACAAGAACAACTTACCATGGAGTATGATTTCTCTGAAATAATTTTTGTTGAGTGGATAGATTTTAGTTGGGGTAGTCGTTCAACATTCTACAAGAACAACTTACCATGGAGTATGATTTCTCTGAAATAATTTTTGTTGAGTGGATAGATTTTAGTTGGGATAGTCGTTCAACATTCTACAAGAACAACTTACCATGGAGTATGATTTCTCTGAAATAATTTTTGTTGAGTGGATAGATTTTAGTTGGGATAAACGTTCAACATTCTACAAGAACAACGAACCATGGAGTATGATTTCTCTGAAACCATGATAGATTTCAAATCGATCCTGACCAAGATGAGTCTGTGGTGTGAAATAATTTTTGTTGAGTGGATAGATTTTAGTTGGGGTGGTCGTTCAACATTCTACAAGAACAACGAACCATGGAGTATGATTTCTCTGAAATAATTTTTGTTGAGTGGATAGATTTTAGTTTAGGTAGTCGTTCAACATTCTACAAGAACAACTTACCATGGAGTATGATTTCTCTGAAATAATTTTTGTTGAGTGGATAGATTTTAGTTCTGGTAGTCGTTCAACATTCTACAAGAACAACTTACCATGGAGTATGATTTCTCTGAAATAATTTTTGTTGAGTGGATAGATTTTAGTTGGGATAGTCGTTCAACATTCTACAAGAACAACTTACCATGGAGTATGATTTCTCTGAAATAATTTTTGTTGAGTGGATAGATTTTAGTTGGGATAAACGTGCAACATTCTACAAGAACAACGAACCATGGAGTATGATTTCTCTGAAACCATGATAGATTTCAAATCGATCCTGACCAAGATGAGTCTGTGGTGTGAAATAATTTTTGCTGAGTGGATAGATTTTAGTTGGGATAGTCGTTCAACATTCTACAAGAACAACTTACCATGGAGTATGATTTCTCTGAAATAATTTTTGTTGAGTGGATAGATTTTAGTTGGGGTAGGCGTTCAACATTCTACAAGAACAACTTACCATGGAGTATGATTTCTCTGAAACCATGATAGATTTCAAATCGATCCTGACCAAGATGAGTCTGTGGTGTGAAATAATTTTTGTTGAGTGGATAGATTTTAGTTGGGGTGGTCGTTCAACATTCTACAAGAACAACGAACCATGGAGTATGATTTCTCTGAAATAATTTTTGTTGAGTGGATAGATTTTAGTTTAGGTAGTCGTTCAACATTCTACAAGAACAACTTACCATGGAGTATGATTTCTCTGAAATAATTTTTGTTGAGTGGATAGATTTTAGTTGGGGTAGTCGTTCAACATTCTACAAGAACAACGAACCATGGAGTATGATTTCTCTGCAACCATGATAGATTTCAAATCGATCCTGACCAAGATGAGTCTGTGGTGTGAAATAATTTTTGTTGAGTGGATAGATTTTAGTTGGGGTAGTCGTTCAACATTCTACAAGAACAACTTACCATGGAGTATGATTTCTCTGAAACCACGATAGATTTCAAATCGATCCTGACCCAGATGAGTCTGTGGTGTGAAATAATTTTTGTTGAGTGGATAGATTTTAGTTGGGGTAGGCGTTCAACATTCGACAAGAACAACTTACCATGGAGTATGATTTCTCTGAAATAATTTTTGTTGAGTTGATAGATTTTAGTTGGGGTAGTCGTTCAACATTCTACAAGAACAACGAACCATGGAGTATGATTTCTCTGCAACCATGATAGATTTCAAATCGATCCTGACCAAGATGAGTCTGTGGTGTGAAATAATTTTTGTTGAGTGGATAGATTTTAGTTATGGGTAGTCGTTCAACATTCTACAAGAACAACTTACCATGGACTATGATTTCTCTGAAACCATGATAGATTTCAAATCGATCCTGACCAAGATGAGTCTGTGGTGTGAAATAATTTTTGTTGAGTGGATAGATTTTAGTTGGGGTAGTCGTTCAACATTCTACAAGAACAACTTACCATGGAGTATGATTTCTCTGAAATAATTTTTGTTGAGTGGATAGATTTTAGTTGGGGTAATCGTTCAACATTCTACAAGAACAACGAACCATGGAGTATGATTTCTCTGCAACCATGATGGATTTCAAATCGATCCTGACCAAGATGAGTCTGTGGTGTGAAATAATTTTTGTTGAGTGGATAGATTTTAGTTGGGGTAGTCGTTCAACATTCTACAAGAACAACTTACCATGGAGTATGATTTCTCTGAAACCACGATAGATTTCAAATCGATCCTGACCCAGATGAGTCTGTGGTGTGAAATAATTTTTGTTGAGTGGATAGATTTTAGTTGGGGTAGTCGTTCAACATTCTACAAGAACAACGAACCATGGAGTATGATTTCTCTGAAATAATTTTTGTTGAGTGGATAGATTTTAGTTGGGGTAGTAGTTCAACATTCTACAAGAACAACGAACCATGGAGTATGATTTCTCTGAAACCATGATAGATTTCAAATCGATCCTGACCAAGATGAGTGTGTGGTGTGAAATAATTTTTGTTGAGTGGATAGATTTTAGTTGGGGTAGTCGTTCAACATTCTACAAGAACAACGAACCATGGAGTATGATTTCTCTGAAATAATTTTTGTTGAGTGGATAGATTTTAGTTGGGGTAGTCGTTCAACATTCTACAAGAACAACTTACCATGGAGTATGATTTCTCTGAAATAATTTTTGTTGAGTGGATAGATTTTAGTTGGGGTAATCGTTCAACATTCTACAAGAACAACGAACCATGGAGTATGATTTCTCTGCAACCATGATGGATTTCAAATCGATCCTGACCAAGATGAGTGTGTGGTGTGAAATAATTTTTGTTGAGTGGATAGATTTTAGTTGGGGTAGTCGTTCAACATTCTACAAGAACAACTTACCATGGAGTATGATTTCTCTGAAACCACGATAGATTTCAAATCGATCCTGACCCAGATGAGTCTGTGGTGTGAAATAATTTTTGTTGAGTGGATAGATTTTAGTTGGGGTAGGCGTTCAACATTCTACAAGAACAACTTACCATGGAGTATGATTTCTCTGAAATAATTTTTGTTGAGTGGATAGATTTTAGTTGGGGTAGTCGTTCAACATTCTACAAGAACAACGAACCATGGAGTATGATTTCTCTGAAACCATGATAGATTTCAAATCGATCCTGACCAAGATGAGTGTGTGGTGTGAAATAATTTTTGTTGAGTGGATAGATTTTAGTTGGGATAGTCGTTCAACATTCTACAAGAACAACTTACCATGGAGTATGATTTCTCTGAAATAATTTTTGTTGAGTGGATAGATTTTAGTTGGGATAGTCGTTCAACATTTTACAAGAACAACTTACCATGGAGTATGATTTCTCTGAAACCATGATAGATTTCAAATCGATCCTGACCAAGATGAGTCTGTGGTGTGAAATAATTTTTGTTGAGTGGATAGATTTTAGTTGGGGTAGTCGTTCAACATTCTACAAGAACAACGAACCATGGAGTATGATTTCTCTGAAATAATTTTTGTTGAGTGGATAGATTTTAGTTGGGGTAGTAGTTCAACATTCTACAAGAACAGCGAACCATGGAGTATGATTTCTCTGAAACCATGATAGATTTCAAATCGATCCTGACCAAGATGAGTGTGTGGTGTGAAATAATTTTTGTTGAGTGGATAGATTTTAGTTGGGGTAGTCGTTCAACATTCTACAAGAACAACGAACCATGGAGTATGATTTCTCTGAAATAATTTTTGTTGAGTGGATAGATTTTAGTTGGGGTAGTAGTTCAACATTCTACAAGAACAACGAACCATGGAGTATGATTTCTCTGAAATAATTTTTGTTGAGTGGATAGATTTTAGTTGGGATAGTCGTTCAACATTCTACAAGAACAACGAACCATGGAGTATGATTTCTCTGAAATAATTTTTGTTGAGTTTATAGATTTTAGTTGGGATAGTCGTTCAACATTTTACAAGAACAACTTACCATGGAGTATGATTTCTCTGAAATAATTTTTGTTGAGTGGATAGATTTTAGTTGGGGTAGTCGTTCAACATTCTACAAGAACAACTTACCATGGAGTATGATTTCTCTGAAATAATTTTTGTTGAGTGGATAGATTTTAGTTGGGGTAGTCGTTCAACATTCTACAAGAACAACGAACCATGGAGCATGATTTCTTTGAAACCATGATAGATTTCAAATAGATCCTGACCAAGATGATTCTGTGGTGTGAAATAATTTTTGTTGAGTGAATAGATTTTAGTTGGAGTAGTCGTTCAACATTCTACAAGAACAACTTACCATGGAGTATGATTTCTCTGAAATAATTTTTGTTGAGTGGATAGATTTTAGTTGGGATAGTCGTTCAACATTCTACAAGAACAACGAACCATGGAGTATGATTTCTCTGAAACCATGATAGATTTCAAATCGATCCTGACCAAGATGAGTCTGTGGTGTGAAATAATTTTTGTTGAGTGGATAGATTTTAGTTGGGATAGTTGTTCAACATTCTACAAGAACAACTTACCATGGAGTATGATTTCTCTGAAATAATTTTTGTTGAGTGGATAGATTTTAGTTGGGGTAGTCGTTCAACATTCTACAAGAACAACTTACCATGGAGTATGATTTCTCTGAAATAATTTTTGTTGAGTGGATAGATTTTAGTTGGGGTAGTCGTTCAACATTCTACAAGAACAACTTACCATGGAGTATGATTTCTCTAAAATAATTTTTGTTGAGTGGATAGATTTTAGTTGGGATAGTCGTTCAACATTCTACAAGAACAACGAACCATGGAGTATGATTTCTCTGAAACCATGATAGATTTCAAATCGATCCTGACCAAGATGAGTGTGTGGTGTGAAATAATTTTTGTTGAGTGGATAGATTTTAGTTGGGGTAGTCGTTCAACATTCTACAAGAACAACGAACCATGGAGTATGATTTCTCTGAAATAATTTTTGTTGAGTGGATAGATTTTAGTTGGGGTAGTATTTCAACATTCTACAAGAACAACGAACCATGGAGTATGATTTCTCTGAAATAATTTTTGTTGAGTGGATAGATTTTAGTTGGGATAGTCGTTCAACATTCTACAAGAACAACGAACCATGGAGTATGATTTCTCTGAAATAATTTTTGTTGAGTTTATAGATTTTAGTTGGGATAGTCGTTCAACATTTTACAAGAACAACTTACCATGGAGTATGATTTCTCTGAAATAATTTTTGTTGAGTGGATAGATTTTAGTTGGGGTAGTCGTTCAACATTCTACAAGAACAACTTACCATGGAGTATGATTTCTCTGAAATAATTTTTGTTGAGTGGATAGATTTTAGTTGGGGTAGTCGTTCAACATTCTACAAGAACAACGAACCATGGAGCATGATTTCTTTGAAACCATGATAGATTTCAAATAGATCCTGACCAAGATGATTCTGTGGTGTGAAATAATTTTTGTTGAGTGAATAGATTTTAGTTGGAGTAGTCGTTCAACATTCTACAAGAACAACTTACCATGGAGTATGATTTCTCTGAAATAATTTTTGTTGAGTGGATAGATTTTAGTTGGGATAGTCGTTCAACATTCTACAAGAACAACGAACCATGGAGTATGATTTCTCTGAAACCATGATAGATTTCAAATCGATCCTGACCAAGATGAGTCTGTGGTGTGAAATAATTTTTGTTGAGTGGATAGATTTTAGTTGGGATAGTTGTTCAACATTCTACAAGAACAACTTACCATGGAGTATGATTTCTCTGAAATAATTTTTGTTGAGTGGATAGATTTTAGTTGGGGTAGTCGTTCAACATTCTACAAGAACAACTTACCATGGAGTATGATTTCTCTGAAATAATTTTTGTTGAGTGGATAGATTTTAGTTGGGGTAGTCGTTCAACATTCTACAAGAACAACTTACCATGGAGTATGATTTCTCTAAAATAATTTTTGTTGAGTGGATAGATTTTAGTTGGGATAGTCGTTCAACATTCTACAAGAACAACGAACCATGGAGTATGATTTCTCTGAAACCATGATAGATTTCAAATCGATCCTGACCAAGATGAGTCTGTGGTGTGAAATAATTTTTGTTGAGTGGATAGATTTTAGTTGGGATAGTCGTTCAACATTCTACAAGAACAACTTACCATGGAGTATGATTTCTCTGAAATAATTTTTGTTGAGTGGATAGATTTTAGTTGGGGTAGGCGTTCAACATTCTACAAGAACAACTTACCATGGAGTATGATTTCTCTGAAATAATTTTTGTTGAGTGGATAGATTTTAGTTGGGGTAGTTGTTCAACATTCTACAAGAACAACTTACCATGGAGCATGATTTCTCTGAAATAATTTTTGTTGAGTGGATAGATTTTAGTTGGGGTAGTCGTTCAACATTCTACAAGAACAACTTACCATGGAGTATGATTTCTCTGAAATAATTTTTGTTGAGTGGATAGATTTTAGTTGGGGTAATCGTTCAACATTCTACAAGAACAACGAACCATGGAGTATGATTTCGCTGAAACCATGATAGATTTCAAATCGATCCTGACCAAGATGAGTCTGTGGTGTGAAATAATTTTTGCTGAGTGGATAGATTTTAGTTGGGATAGTCGTTCAACATTCTACAAGAACAACTTACCATGGAGTATGATTTCTCTGAAATAATTTTTGTTGAGTGGATAGATTTTAGTTGGGGTAGGCGTTCAACATTCTACAAGAACAACTTACCATGGAGTATGATTTCTCTGAAATAATTTTTGTTGAGTGGATAGATTTTAGTTGGGGTAGTCGTTCAACATTCTACAAGAACAACTTACCATGGAGTATGATTTCTCTGAAACCATGATAGATTTCAAATCGATCCTGACCAAGATGAGTCTGTGGTGTGAAATAATTTTTGTTGAGTGGATAGATTTTAGTTGGGGTGGTCGTTCAACATTCTACAAGAACAACGAACCATGGAGTATGATTTCTCTGAAATAATTTTTGTTGAGTGGATAGATTTTAGTTTAGGTAGTCGTTCAACATTCTACAAGAACAACTTACCATGGAGTATGATTTCTCTGAAATAATTTTTGTTGAGTGGATAGATTTTAGTTGGGGTAGTCGTTCAACATTCTACAAGAACAACGAACCATGGAGTATGATTTCTCTGCAACCATGATAGATTTCAAATCGATCCTGACCAAGATGAGTCTGTGGTGTGAAATAATTTTTGTTGAGTGGATAGATTTTAGTTGGGGTAGTCGTTCAACATTCTACAAGAACAACTTACCATGGAGTATGATTTCTCTGAAACCACGATAGATTTCAAATCGATCCTGACCCAGATGAGTCTGTGGTGTGAAACAATTTTTGTTGAGTTAATAGATTTTAGTTGGGGTAGGCGTTCAACATTCGACAAGAACAACTTACCATGGAGTATGATTTCTCTGAAATAATTTTTGTTGAGTTGATAGATTTTAGTTGGGGTAGTCGTTCAACATTCTACAAGAACAACGAACCATGGAGTATGATTTCTCTGCAACCATGATAGATTTCAAATCGATCCTGACCAAGATGAGTCTGTGGTGTGAAATAATTTTTGTTGAGTGGATAGATTTTAGTTATGGGTAGTCGTTCAACATTCTACAAGAACAACTTACCATGGACTATGATTTCTCTGAAACCATGATAGATTTCAAATCGATCCTGACCAAGATGAGTCTGTGGTGTGAAATAATTTTTGTTGAGTGGATAGATTTTAGTTGGGGTAGTCGTTCAACATTCTACAAGAACAACTTACCATGGAGTATGATTTCTCTGAAATAATTTTATTTGAGTGGATAGATTTTAGTTGGGGTAATCGTTGCAAAATTTAGTTGCAACCATGATAGATTTCAAATCGATCCTGACCAAGATGAGTCTGTGGTGTGAAATAATTTTTGTTGAGTGGATAGATTTTAGTTGAGGTAGTCGTTCAACATTCTACAAGAACAACGAACCATGGAGTATGATTTCTCTGAAATAATTTTTGTTGAGTGGATAGATTTTAGTTGGGATAGTCGTTCAACATTCTACAAGAACAACGAACCATGGAGTATGATTTCTCTGAAACCATGATAGATTTCAAATCGATCCTGACCAAGATGAGTCTGTGGTGTGAAATAATTTTTGTTGAGTGGATAGATGTTAGTTGGGGTAGTCGTTCAACATTCTACAAGAACAACGAACCATGGAGTATGATTTCTCTGAAACCATGATAGATTTCAAATCGATTCTGACCAAGATGAGTCTGTGGTGTGAAATAATTTTTGTTGAGTGGATAGATTTTAGTTGGGGTAGTCGTTCAACATTCTACAAGAACAACTTACCATGGAGTATGATTTCTCTGAAATAATTTTTGTTGAGTGGATAGATTTTAGTTGGGGTAGTCGTTCAACATTCTACAAGAACAACGAACCATGGAGTATGATTTCTCTGAAATAATTTTTGTTGAGTGGATAGATTTTAGTTGGGGTAGTAGTTCAACATTCTACAAGAACAACGAACCATGGAGTATGATTTCTCTGAAACCATGATAGATTTCAAATCGATCCTGACCAAGATGAGTGTGTGGTGTGAAATAATTTTTGTTGAGTGGATAGATTTTAGTTGGGGTAGTCGTTCAACATTCTACAAGAACAACGAACCATGGAGTATGATTTCTCTGAAATAATTTTTGTTGAGTGGATAGATTTTAGTTGGGGTAGTAGTTCAACATTCTACAAGAACAACGAACCATGGAGTATGATTTCTCTGAAATAATTTTTGTTGAGTGGATAGATTTTAGTTGGGATAGTCGTTCAACATTCTACAAGAACAACGAACCATGGAGTATGATTTCTCTGAAATAATTTTTGTTGAGTTTATAGATTTTAGTTGGGATAGTCGTTCAACATTTTACAAGAACAACTTACCATGGAGTATGATTTCTCTGAAATAATTTTTGTTGAGTGGATAGATTTTAGTTGGGGTAGTCGTTCAACATTCTACAAGAACAACTTACCATGGAGTATGATTTCTCTGAAATAATTTTTGTTGAGTGGATAGATTTTAGTTGGGGTAGTCGTTCAACATTCTACAAGAACAACGAACCATGGAGCATGATTTCTTTGAAACCATGATAGATTTCAAATAGATCCTGACCAAGATGATTCTGTGGTGTGAAATAATTTTTGTTGAGTGAATAGATTTTAGTTGGAGTAGTCGTTCAACATTCTACAAGAACAACTTACCATGGAGTATGATTTCTCTGAAATAATTTTTGTTGAGTGGATAGATTTTAGTTGGGATAGTCGTTCAACATTCTACAAGAACAACGAACCATGGAGTATGATTTCTCTGAAACCATGATAGATTTCAAATCGATCCTGACCAAGATGAGTCTGTGGTGTGAAATAATTTTTGTTGAGTGGATAGATTTTAGTTGGGATAGTTGTTCAACATTCTACAAGAACAACTTACCATGGAGTATGATTTCTCTGAAATAATTTTTGTTGAGTGGATAGATTTTAGTTGGGGTAGTCGTTCAACATTCTACAAGAACAACTTACCATGGAGTATGATTTCTCTGAAATAATTTTTGTTGAGTGGATAGATTTTAGTTGGGGTAGTCGTTCAACATTCTACAAGAACAACTTACCATGGAGTATGATTTCTCTAAAATAATTTTTGTTGAGTGGATAGATTTTAGTTGGGATAGTCGTTCAACATTCTACAAGAACAACGAACCATGGAGTATGATTTCTCTGAAACCATGATAGATTTCAAATCGATCCTGACCAAGATGAGTCTGTGGTGTGAAATAATTTTTGTTGAGTGGATAGATTTTAGTTGGGATAGTCGTTCAACATTCTACAAGAACAACTTACCATGGAGTATGATTTCTCTGAAATAATTTTTGTTGAGTGGATAGATTTTAGTTGGGGTAGGCGTTCAACATTCTACAAGAACAACTTACCATGGAGTATGATTTCTCTGAAATAATTTTTGTTGAGTGGATAGATTTTAGTTTGGGTAGTTGTTCAACATTCTACAAGAACAACGAACCATGGAGCATGATTTCTCTGCAACCATGATAGATTTCAAATCGACCAGACCAAGATGAGTCTGTGGTGTGAAATAATTTTTGTTGAGTGGATAGATTTTAGTTGAGGTAGTCGTTCAACATTCTACAAGAACAACGAACCATGGAGTATGATTTCTCTGAAATAATTTTTGTTGAGTGGATAGATTTTAGTTGGGATAGTCGTTCAACATTCTACAAGAACAACGAACCATGGAGTATGATTTCTCTGAAACCATGATAGATTTCAAATCGATCCTGACCAAGATGAGTCTGTGGTGTGAAATAATTTTTGTTGAGTGGATAGATGTTAGTTGGGGTAGTCGTTCAACATTCTACAAGAACAACGAACCATGGAGTATGATTTCTCTGAAACCATGATAGATTTCAAATCGATTCTGACCAAGATGAGTCTGTGGTGTGAAATAATTTTTGTTGAGTGGATAGATTTTAGTTGGGGTAGTCGTTCAACATTCTACAAGAACAACTTACCATGGAGTATGATTTCTCTGAAATAATTTTTGTTGAGTGGATAGATTTTAGTTGGGGTAGTCGTTCAACATTCTACAAGAACAACTTACCATGGACTATGATTTCTCTGAAATAATTTTTGTTGAGTGGATAGATTTTAGTTGGGGTAGTCGTTCAACTTTCTACAAGAACAACGAACCATGGAGTATGATTTCTCTGAAACCATGATAGATTTCAAATCGATCCTGACCAAGATGAGTCTGTGGTGTGAAATAATTTTTGTTGAGTGGATAGATTTTAGTTGGGGTAGTCGTTCAACATTCTACAAGAACAACTTACCATGGAGTATGATTTCTCTGAAATAATTTTTGTTGAGTGGATAGATTTTAGTTGGGGTAGTCGTTCAACATTCTACAAGAACAACGAACCATGGAGTATGATTTCTCTGCAACCATGATATATTTCAAATCGATCCTGACCAAGATGAGTCTGTGGTGTGAAATAATTTTTGTTGAGTGGATAGATTTTAGTTGGGGTAGTCGTTCAACATTCTACAAGAACAACGAACCATGGAGTATGATTTCTCTGAAATAAGTTTTGTTGAGTGGATAGATTTTAGTTGGGATAGTCGTTCAACATTCTACAAGAACAATGAACCATGGAGTATGATTTCTCTGAAACCATGATAGATTTCAAATCGATCCTGACCAAGATGAGTCTGTGGTGTGAAATAATTTTTGTTGAGTGGATAGATTTTAGTTGTAGTAGTCGTTCAACATTCTACAAGAACAACTTACCATGGAGTATGATTTCTCTGAAATAATTTTTGTTGAGTGGATAGATTTGAGTTGGGGTAGTCGTTCAACATTCTACAAGAACAACGAACCATGGAGTATGATTTTTCTGAAATAATTTTTGTTGAGTGGATAGATTTTAGTTGGGGTAGTCGTTCAACATTCTACAAGAACAACTTACCATGGAGTATGATTTCTCTGAAATAATTTTTGTTGAGTGGATAGATTTTAGTTGGGATAGTCGTTCAACATTCTACAAGAACAACGAACCATGGAGTATGATTTCTCTGAGACCATGATAGATTTCAAATCGATCCTGACCAAGATGAGTCTGTGGTGTGAAATAATTTTTGTTGAGTGGATAGATTTTAGTTGGGGTAGTCGTTCAACATTCTACAAGAACAACTTACCATGGACTATGATTTCTCTGAAATAATTTTTGTTGAGTGGATAGATTTTAGTTGGGGTAGTCGTTCAACATTCTACAAGAACAACGAACCATGGAGTATGATTTCTCTGAAACCATGATAGATTTCAAATCGATCCTGACCAAGATGAGTCTGTGGTGTGAAATAATTTTTGTTGAGTGGGTAGATTTTAGTTGGGGTAGTCGTTCAACATTCTACAAGCACAACTTACCAGGGAGTATGATTTCTCTGAAATAATTTTTGTTGAGTGGATAGATTTTAGTTGGGGTAGTCGTTCAACTTTCTACAAGAACAACTTACCATGGACTATGATGTCTCTGAAATAATTTTTGTTGAGTGGATAGATTTTAGTTGGGGTAGTCGTTCAACATTTTACAAGAACAACGAACCATGGAGTATGATTTCTCTGAAACCATGATAGATTTCAAATCGATCCTGACCAAGATGAGTCTGTGGTGTGAAATAATTTTTGTTGTGTGGATAGATTTTAGTTGGGGTAGTCGTTCAACATTCTACAAGATCAACTTACCATGGAGTATGATTTCTCTGAAATAATTTTTGTTGAGTGGATAGATTTTAGTTGGGGTAGTCGTTCAACATTCTACAAGAACAACGAACCATGGAGTATGATTTCTCTGCAACCATGATAGATTTCAAATCGATCTTGACCAAGATGAGTCTGTGGTGTGAAATAATTTTTGTTGAGTGGATAGATTTTAGTTGGGGTAGTCGTTCAACATTCTACAAGAACAACTTACCATGGAGTATGATTTCTCTGAAATAATTTTTGTTGAGTGGATAGATTTTAGTTGGGATAGTCGTTCAACATTCTACAAGAACAACGAACCATGGAGTATGATTTCTCTGAAACCATGATAGATTTCAAATCGATCCTGACCAAGATGAGTCTGTGGTGTGAAATAATTTTTGTTGAGTGGATAGATTTTAGTTGGGGTAGTCGTTCAACATTCTACAAGAACAACTTACCATGGAGTATGATTTCTCTGAAATAATTTTTGTTGAGTGGATAGATTTGAGTTGGGTTAGTCGTTCAACATTCTACAAGAACAACGAAAGATGGAGTATGATTTTTCTGAAATAATTTTTGTTGAGTGGATAGATTTTAGTTGGGGTAGTCGTTCAACATTCTACAAGAACAACTTACCATGGAGTATGATTTCTCTGAAATAATTTTTGTTGAGTGGATAGATTTTAGTTGGGGTAGTCGTTCAACATTCTACAAGAACAACGAACCATGGAGTATGATTTCTCTGAAACCATGATAGATTTCAAATCGATCCTGACCAAGATGAGTCTGTGGTGTGAAATAATTTTTGTTGAGTGGATAGATTTTAGTTGGGGTAGTCGTTCAACATTCTACAAGAACAACTTACCATGGAGTATGATTTCTCTGAAATAATTTTTGTTGAGTGGACAGATTTTAGTTGGGGTAGTCGTTCAACATTCTACAAGAACAACGAACCATGGAGTATGATTTCTCTGAAATAATTTTTGTTGAGTGGATAGATTTTAGTTGGGATAGTCGTTCAACATTCTACAAGAACAACGAACCATTTAGTATGATTTCTCTGAAACCATGATAGATTTCAAATCGATCCTGACCAAGATGAGTCTGTGGTGTGAAATAATTTTTGTTGAGTCTATAGATTTTAGTTGGGGTAGTCGTTCAACATTCTACAAGAACAACTTACCATGGAGTATGATTTCTCTGAAATAATTTTTGTTGAGTGGATAGATTTGAGTTGGGGTAGTCGTTCAACATTCTACAAGAACAACAAACCAAGGAGTATGATTTTTCTGAAATAATTTTTATTGAGTGGATAGATTTTTGTTGGGGTAGTCGTTCAACATTCTACAAGAACAACTTACCATGGATTATGATTTCTCTGAAATAATTTTTGTTGAGTGGATAGATTTTAGTTGGGATAGTCGTTCAACATTCTACAAGAACAACGAACCATGGAGTATGATTTCTCTGAAACCATGATAGATTTCAAATCGATCCTGACCAAGATGAGTCTGTGGTGTGAAATAATTTTTGTTGAGTGGATAGATTTTAGTTGGGGTAGTCGTTCAACATTCTACAAGAACAACTTACCATGGAGTATGATTTCTCTGAAATAATTTTTGTTGAGTGGATAGATTTGAGTTGGGTTAGTCGTTCAACATTCTACAAGAACAACGAAAGATGGAGTATGATTTTTCTGAAATAATTTTTGTTGAGTGGATAGATTTTAGTTGGGGTAGTCGTTCAACATTCTACAAGAACAACTTACCATGGAGTATGATTTCTCTGAAATAATTTTTGTTGAGTGGATAGATTTTAGTTGGGGTAGTCGTTCAACATTCTACAAGAACAACGAACCATGGAGTATGATTTCTCTGAAACCATGATAGATTTCAAATCGATCCTGACCAAGATGAGTCTGTGGTGTGAAATAATTTTTGTTGAGTGGATAGATTTTAGTTGGGGTAGTCGTTCAACATTCTACAAGAACAACTTACCATGGAGTATGATTTCTCTGAAATAATTTTTGTTGAGTGGACAGATTTTAGTTGGGGTAGTCGTTCAACATTCTACAAGAACAACGAACCATGGAGTATGATTTCTCTGAAATAATTTTTGTTGAGTGGATAGATTTTAGTTGGGATAGTCGTTCAACATTCTACAAGAACAACGAACCATTTAGTATGATTTCTCTGAAACCATGATAGATTTCAAATCGATCCTGACCAAGATGAGTCTGTGGTGTGAAATAATTTTTGTTGAGTCTATAGATTTTAGTTGGGGTAGTCGTTCAACATTCTACAAGAACAACTTACCATGGAGTATGATTTCTCTGAAATAATTTTTGTTGAGTGGATAGATTTGAGTTGGGGTAGTCGTTCAACATTCTACAAGAACAACAAACCATGGAGTATGATTTTTCTGAAATAATTTTTATTGAGTGGATAGATTTTAGTTGGGGTAGTCGTTCAACATTCTACAAGAACAACTTACCATGGATTATGATTTCTCTGAAATAATTTTTGTTGAGTGGATAGATTTTAGTTGGGATAGTCGTTCAACATTCTACAAGAACAACGAACCATGGAGTATGATTTCTCTGAAACCATGATAGATTTCAAATCGATCCTGACCAAGATGAGTCTGTGGTGTGAAATAATTTTTGTTGAGTGGATAGATTTTAGTTGGGGTAGTCGTTCAACATTCTACAAGAACAACTTACCATGGACTATGATTTCTCTGAAATAATTTTTGTTGAGTGGATAGATTTTAGTTGGGGTAGTCGTTCAAAATTCTACAAGAACAACTTATCATGGAGTATGATTTCTCTGAAACCATGATAGATTTCAAATCGATCCTGACCAAGATGAGTCTGTGGTGTGAAATAATTTTTGTTGACTGGATAGATTTTAGTTGGGATAGTCGTTCAACATTCTACAAGAACAACGAACCATAGAGTATGATTTCTCTGAAACCATGATAGATTTCAAATCGATCCTGACCAAGATGAGTCTGTGGTGTGAAATAATTTTTGATGAGTGGATAGATTTTAGTTGGGGTAGTCGTTCAACATTCTACAACAACAACCATGGAGTCTGATTTTTCTGAAATAATTTTTGTTGAGTGGATAGATTTTAGTTGGGATAGTTGTTCAACATTCTACAAGAACAACTTACCATGGAATATGATTTGTCTGAAACCATGATAGATTTCAAATCGATCCTGACCAAGATGAGTCTGTGGTGTGAAATAATTTTTGTTGAGTGGATAGATTTTAGTTGGGGTAGTCGTTCAACGTTCTACAAGAACAACGAACCATGGAGTATGATTTCTCTGAAATAATTTTTGTTGAGTGGATAGATTTTAGTTGGGATAGTCGTTCAACATTCTACAAGAACAACTTACCATGGAGTATGATTTCTCTGAAATAATTTTTGTTGAGTGGATAGATTTTAGTTGGGATAGTCGTTCAACATTTTACAAGAACAACGAACCATGGAGTATGATTTCTCTGAAACCATGATAGATTTCAAATCGATCCTGACCAAGATGAGTCTGTGGTGTGAAATAATTTTTGTTGAGTGGATAGATTTTAGTTGGGGTAGTCGTTCAACATTTTACAAGAACAACGAACCATGGAGTATGATTTCTCTGAAACCATGATAGATTCCAAATCGATCCTGACCAAGATGAGTCTGTGGTGTGAAATAATTTTTGTTGAGTGGATAGATTTTAGTTGGGGTAGTCGTTCAACATTCTACAAGAACAACTTACCATGGAGTATGATTTCTCTGAAACCATGATAGATTTCAAATCGATCCTGACCAAGATGAGTCTGTGGTGTGAAATAATTTTTGTTGAGTGGATAGATTTTAGTTGGGATAGTCGTTCAACATTCTACAAGAACAACTTACCATGGAGTATGATTTCTCTGAAATAATTTTTGTTGAGTGGATAGATTTTAGTTGGGATAGTCGTTCAACATTTTACAAGAACAACGAACCATGGAGTATGATTTCCCTGAAACCATGATAGATTTCAAATCGATCCTGACCAAGATGAGTCTGTGGTGTGAAATAATTTTTGTTGAGTGGATAGATTTTAGTTGGGGTAGTCGTTCAACATTTTACAAGAACAACGAACCATGGAGTATGATTTCTCTGAAACCATGATAGATTTCAAATCGATCCTGACCAAGATGAGTCTGTGGTGTGAAATAATTTTTGTTGAGTGGATAGATTTTAGTTGGGGTAGTCGTTCAACATTCTACAAGAAACCATGGAGTATGATTTCTCTGAAATAATTTTTGTTGAGTGGATAGATTTTAGTTGGGGTAGTCGTTCAAAATTCTACAAGAACAACTTACCATGGAGTATGATTTCTCTGAAACCATGATAGATTTCAAATCGATTATGACCAAGATGAGTCTGTGGTGTGAAATAATTTTTGTTGAGTGGATAGATGTTAGTTGGGGTAGTCGTTCAACATTCTGCAAGAACAACGAACCATGGAGTATGATTTCTCTGCAACCATGATAGATTTCAAATCGATCCTGACCAAGATGAGTCTGTGGTGTGAAATAATTTTTGTTGAGTGGATAGATTTTAGTTGGGGTAGTCGTTCAACATTCTACAAGAACAACTTACCATGGAGTATGATTTCTCTGAAATAATTTTTGTTGAGTGGATAGATTTTAGTTGGGTAGTCGTTCAACATTCTACAAGAACAACTTACAATGGACTATGATTTCTCTGAAATAATTTTTGTTGAGTGGATAGATTTTAGTTGGGGTAGTCGTTCAACATTCTACAAGAACAACGAACCATGGAGTATGATTTCTCTGAAACCATGATAGATTTCAAATCGATCCTGACCAAGATGAGTCTGTGGTGTGAAATAATTTTTGTTGAGTGGATAGATTTTAGTTGGGGTAGTCGTTCAACATTCTACAAGAACAACTTACCATGGAGTATGATTTCTCTGAAATAATTTTTGTTGAGTGGATAGATTTTAGTTGGGGTAGTCGTTCAACATTCTACAAGAACAACGAACCATGGAGTATGATTTCTCTGAAACCATGATAGATTTCAAATCGATCCTGACCAAGATGAGTCTGTGGTATGAAATAATTTTTGTTGAGTGGATAGATTTTAGTTGGGATAGTCGTTCAACATTCTACAAGAACAACGAACCATGGAGTATGATTTCTCTGAAATCATTTTTGTTGAGTGGATAGATTTTAGTTGGGATAGTCGTTCAACATTCTACAAGAACAACTTACCATGGAGTATGATTTCTCTGAAATAATTTTTGTTGAGTGGATAGATTTTAGTTGGGGTAGTCGTTCAACATTCTACAAGAACAACGAACCATGGAGTATGATTTCTCTGCAACCATGATAGATTTCAAATCGATCCTGACCAAGATGAGCCTGTGGTGTGAAATAATTTTTGTTGAGTGGATAGATTTTAGTTGGGGTAGTCTTTCAACATTCTACAAGAACAACTTACCATGGAGTATGATTTCTCTGAAATAATTTTTGTTGAGTGGATAGATTTTAGTTGGGATAGTCGTTCAACATTCTACAAGAACAATTTACCATGGACTATGATTTCTCTGAAACCATGATAGATTTAAAATCGATCCTGACCAAGATGAGTCTGTGGTGTGAAATAATTTTTGTTGAGTGGATAAATTTTAGTTGGGGTAGTCGTTCAACATTCTACAAGAACAACGAACAATGGAGTATGATTTCTCTGAAATAATTTTTGTTGAGTGGATAGATTTTAGTTGGGATAGTCGTTCAACATTCTACAAGAACAACTTACCATGGAGTATGATTTCTCTGAAATAATTTTTGTTGAGTGGATAGATTTTAGTTGGGATAGTCGTTCAACATTTGACAAGAACAACGAACCATGGAGTATGATTTCTCTGCAACCATGATAGATTTCAAATCGATCCTGACCAAGATGAGTCTGTGGCGTGAAATAATTTTTGATGAGTGGATAGATTTTAGTTGGGGTAGTCGTTCAACATTCTACAACAACAACCATGGAGTATGATTTCTCTGAAATAATTTTTGTTGAGTGGATAGATTTTAGTTGGGATAGTTGTTCAACATTCTACAAGAACAATTTACCATGGACTATGATTTATCTGCAACCATGATAGATTTAAAATCGATCCTGACCAAGATGAGTCTGTGGTGTGAAATAATTTTTGTTGAGTGGATAGATTTTAGTTGGGGTAGTCGTTCAACATTCTACAAAAACAACGAACCATGGAGTATGATTTCTCTGAAATAATTTTTGTTGAGTGGATAGATTTTAGTTGGGATAGTCGTTCAACATTCTACAAGAACAACTTACCATGGAGTATGATTTCTCTGAAATAATTTTTGTTGAGTGGATAGATTTTAGTTGGGATAGTCGTTCAACATTTTACAAGAACAACGAACCATGGAGTATGATTTCTCTGAAACCATGATAGATTTCAAATCGATCCTGACCAAGATGAGTCTGTGGTGTGAAATAATTTTTGTTGAGTGGATAGATTTTAGTTGGGGTAGTCGTTCAACATTTTACAAGAACAACGAACCATGGAGTATGATTTCTCTGAAACCATGATAGATTTCAAATCGATCCTGACCAAGATGAGTCTGTGGTGTGGAATAATTTTTGTTGAGTGGATAGATTTTAGTTGGGGTAGTCGTTCAACATTCTACAAGAACAACTTAAAATGGAGTATGATTTCTCTGAAATAATTTTTGTTGAGTGGATAGATTTTAGTTACTGGTAGTCGTTCAACATTCTACAAGAACAACTTACCATGGACTATGATTTCTCTGAAATAATTTTTGTTGAGTGGATAGATTTTAGTTGGGGTAGTCGTTCAACATTCTACAAGAACAACGAACCATGGAGTATGATTTCTCTGAAACCATGATAGATTTCAAATCGATCCTGACCAAGATGAGTCTGTGGTGTGAAATAATTTTTGTTGAGTGGATATATTTCAGTTGGGATAGTCGTTCAACATTCTACAAGAACAACTTACCATGGAGTATGATTTCTCTGAAATAATTTTTGTTGAGTGGATAGATTTTAGTTGGGATAGTCGTTCAACATTCTACAAGAACAACGAACCATGAAGTATGATTTCTCTGAAACCATGATAGACTTCAAATCGATCCTGACCTAGATGAGTCTGTTGTGTGAAATAATTTTTGTTGAGTGGATAGATTTTAGTTGGGGTAGTCGTTCAACATTTTACAAGAACAACGAACCATGGAGTATGATTTCTCTGAAACCATGATAGATTTCAAATCGATCCTGACCAAGAGTCTGTGGTGTGAAATAATTTTTGTTGAGTGGATAGATTTTAGTTGGGGTAGTCGTTCAACATTCTACAAGAACAACTTACCATGGAGTATGATTTCTCTGAAATAATTTTTGTTGAGTTTATAGATTTTAGTTGGGATAGTCGTTCAACATTCTACAAGAACAACTTACCATGGACTATGACTTCTCTGAAATAATTTTTGTTGAGTGGATAGATTTTAGTTGGGATAGTCGTTCAACATTCTACAAGAACAACGAACCATGGAGTATGATTTCTCTGAAACCATGATAGATTTCAAATCGATCCTGACCAAGAGTCTGTGGTGTGAAATAATTTTTGTTGAGTGGATAGATTTTAGTTGGGGTAGTCGTTCAACATTCTACAAGAACAACTTACCATGGACTATGATTTCTCTGAAATAATTTTTGTTGAGTGGATAGATTTTAGTTGGGATAGTCGTTCAACATTCTACAAGAACAACGAACCATGAAGTATGATTTCTCTGAAACCATGATAGACTTCAAATCGATCCTGACCTAGATGAGTCTGTTGTGTGAAATAATTTTTGTTGAGTGGATAGATTTTAGTTGGGGTAGTCGTTCAACATTTTACAAGAACAACGAACCATGGAGTATGATTTCTCTGAAACCATGATAGATTTCAAATCGATCCTGACCAAGAGTCTGTGGTGTGAAATAATTTTTGTTGAGTGGATAGATTTTAGTTGGGGTAGTCGTTCAACATTCTACAAGAACAACTTACCATGGAGTATGATTTCTCTGAAATAATTTTTGTTGAGTTTATAGATTTTAGTTGGGATAGTCGTTCAACATTCTACAAGAACAACTTACCATGGACTATGACTTCTCTGAAATAATTTTTGTTGAGTGGATAGATTTTAGTTGGGATAGTCGTTCAACATTCTACAAGAACAACGAACCATGGAGTATGATTTCTCTGAAACCATGATAGATTTCAAATCGATCCTGACCAAGAGTCTGTGGTGTGAAATAATTTTTGTTGAGTGGATAGATTTTAGTTGGGATAGTTGTTCAACATTCTACAAGAACAATTTACCATGGACTATGATTTATCTGCAACCATGATAGATTTAAAATCGATCCTGACCAAGATGAGTCTGTGGTGTGAAATAATTTTTGTTGAGTGGATAGATTTTAGTTGGGATGTTCGTTCAACATTTGACAAGAACAACGAACCATGGAGTATGATTTCTCTGAAACCATGATAGATTTCAAATCGATCCTGACCAAGATGAGTCTGTATTGTGAAATAATTTTTGTTGAGTGGATAGATTTTAGTTGGGGTAGTCGTTCAACATTTTACAAGAACAACGAACCATGGAGTATGATTTCTCTGAAACCATGATAGATTTCAAATCGATCCTGACCAAGAGTCTGTGGTGTGAAATAATTTTTGTTGAGTGGATAGATTTTAGTTGGGGTAGTCGTTCAACATTCTACAAGAACAACTTACCGTAAGTATGATTTCTCTGAAATAATTTTTGTTGAGTTTATAGATTTTAGTTGGGATAGTCGTTCAACATTCTACAAGAACAACTTACCATGGACTATGATTTCTCTGAAATAATTTTTGTTGAGTGGATAGATTTTAGTTGGGATAGTCGTTCAACATTCTACAAGAACAACGAACCATGAAGTATGATTTCTCTGAAACCATGATAGACTTCAAATCGATCCTGACCTAGATGAGTCTGTTGTGTGAAATAATTTTTGTTGAGTGGATAGATTTTAGTTGGGATAGTCGTTCAACATTCTACAAGAACAACTTACCATGGACTATGACTTCTCTGAAATAATTTTTGTTGAGTGGATAGATTTTAGTTGGGATAGTCGTTCAACATTCTACAAGAACAACGAACCATGGAGTATGATTTCTCTGAAACCATGATAGATTTCAAATCGGTCCTGACCAAGATGAGTCTGTGGTGTGAAATAATTTTTGTTGAGTGGATAGATTTTAGTTGGGGTAGTCGTTCAACATTCTACAAGAACAACGAACCATGGACTATGATTTCTCTGAAACCATGATAGATTTCAAATCGATCCTGACCAAGATGAGTCTGTGGTGTGAAATAATTTTTGTTGAGTGGATAGATTTTAGTTGGGGTAGTCGTTCAACATTCTACAAGAACAACTTACCATGGACTATGATTTCTTTGAAACCATGATAGATTTCAAATCGATCCTGACCAAGATGAGTCTGTGGTGTGAAATAATTTTTGTTGAGTGGATAGATTTTAGTTGGGGTAGTCGTTCAACATTCTACAAGAACAACGAACCATGGAGTATGATTTCTCTGAAATAATTTTTGTTGAGTGGATAAATTTTAGTTGGGGTAGTCGTTCAACATTCTACAAGAACAACTTACCATGGAGTATGATTTCTCCGAAATAATTTTTGTTGAGTGGATAGATTTTAGTTTTGGTAGTCGTTCAACATTCTACAAGAACAACTTACCATGGAGTATGATTTCTCTTAAACCATGATAGATGTCAAATCGATCCTGACCAAGATGAGTCTGTGGTGTGAAATAATTTTTGTTGAGTGGATAGATTTTAGTTGGGGTAGTCGTTCAACATTCTACAAGAACAACGAACCATGGAGTATGATTTCTCTGAAATAATTTTTGTTGAGTGGATAGATTTTAGTTGGGATAGTCGTTCAACATTCTACAAGAACAACGAACCATGGAGTATGATTTCTCTGAAACCATGATAGATTTCAAATCGATCCTGACCAAGATGAGTCTGTGGTGTGAAATAATTTTTGTTGAGTGGATAGATTTAAGTTGGGATAGTCGTTCAACATTCTACAAGAACAACGAACCATGGACTATGATTTCTCTGAAACCATGATAGATTTCAAATCGATCCTGACAAATATGAGTCTGTGGTGTGAAATAATTTTTGTTGAGTGGATAGATTTTAGTTGAGGTAGTCGTTCAACATTCTACAAGAACAACTTACCATGGAGTATGATTTCTCTGAAACCATGATAGATTTCAAATCGATCCTGACCAAGATGAGTCTGTGGTGTGAAATAATTTTTGTTGAGTGGATAGATTTTAGTTGGGGTAGTCGTTCAACATTCTACAAGAACAACTTACCATGGACTATGATTTCTCTGAAACCATGATAAATTTCAAATCGATCCTGACCAAGATGAGTCTGTGGTGTGAAATAATTTTTGTTGAGTAGATAGATTTTAGTTGGGGTAGTCGTTCAACCTTCTACAAGAACAACTTACCATGGAGTATGATTTCTCTGAAATAACTTTTGTTGAGTGGATAGATTTTAGTTGGGGTAGTCGTTCAACATTCTACAAGAACAACGAACCATGGAGTATGATTTCTCTGAAATAATTTTTGTTGAGTGGATAGATTTTAGTTGGGATAGTCGTTCAACATTCTACAAGAACAACTTACCATGGACTATGATTTCTCTGAAACCATGATAGATTTCAAATCGATCCTGACCAAGATGAGTCTGTGGTGTGAAATAATTTTTGTTGAGTGGATAGATTTTAGTTACTGGTAGTCGTTCAACATTCTACAAGAACAACTTACCATGGACTATGATTTCTCTGAAACCATGATAGATTTCAAATCGATCCTGACCAAGATGAGTCTGTGGTGTGAAATAATTTTTGTTGAGTGGATAGATTTTAGTTGGGGTAGTCGTTCAACATTCTACAAGAACAACTTACCATGGAGTATGATTTCTCTGAAACCATGATAGATTTCAAATCGATCCTGACCAAGATGAGTCTGTGGTGTGAAATAATTTTTGTTGAGTGGATAGATTTTAGTTGGGGTAGTCGTTCAACATTCTACAAGAACAACTTACCATGGACTATGATTTCTCTGAAATAATTTTTGTTGAGTGGATAGATTTTAGTTGGGATAGTCGTTCAACATTCTACAAGAACAACGAACCATGGAGTATGATTTCTCTGAAACCATGATAGATTTCAAATCGATCCTGACCAAGATGAGTCTGTGGTGTGAACTAATTTTTGTTGAGTGGAAAGATTTTAGTTATGGTAGTCGTTCAACATTCTACAAGAACAACTTACCATGGAGTATGATTTCTCTGAAACCATGATAGATTTGAAATCGATCCTGACCAAGATGAGTCTGTGGTGTGAAATAATTTTTGTTGAGTGGATAGATTTTAGTTGGGGTAGTCGTTCAACATTCTACAAGAACAACTTACCATGGACTATGATTTCTCTGAAACCAAGATAGATTTCAAATCGATCCTGACCAAAATGAGTCTGTGGTGTCAAATAATTTTTGTTGAGTGGATAGATTTTAGTTGGGGTAGTCGTTCAACATTCTACAAGAACAACTTACCATGGACTATGATTTCTCTGAAACCATGATAGATTTCAAATCGATCCTGACCAAGATGAGTCTGTGGTGTGAAATAATTTTTGTTGAGTGGATAGATTTTAGTTGGGGTAGTCGTTCAACATTCTACAAGAACAACTTACCATGGACTATGATTTCTGTGAAATAATTTTTGTTGAGTGGATAGATTTTAGTTGGGGTAGTCGTTCAACATTCTACAAGAACAACGAACCATGGAGTATGATTTCTCTGAAACCATGATAGATTTCAAATCGATCCTGACCAAGATGAGTCTGTGGTGTGAAATAATTTTTGTTGAGTGGATAGATTTTAGTTGGGGTAGTCGTTCAACATTCTACAAGAACAACTTACCATGGAGTATGATTTCTCTGAAACCATGATAGATTTCAAATCGATCCTGACCAAGATGAGTCTGTTTTGTGAAATAATTTTTGTTGAGTGGATAGATTTTAGTTGGGGTAGTCGTTCAACATTCTACAAGAACAACGAACCATGGAGTATGATTTCTCTGAAACCATGATAGATTTCAAATCGATCCTGACCAAGATGAGTCTGTGGTGTGAAATAATTTTTGTTGAGTGGATAGATTTTAGTTGGGATAGTCGTTCAACATTCTACAAGAACAACGAACCATGGAGTATGATTTCTCTGAAACCATGATAGATTTCAAATCGATCCTGACCAAGATGAGTCTGTTTTGTGAAATAATTTTTGTTGAGTGGATAGATTTTAGTTGGGGTAGTCGTTCAACATTCTACAAGAACAACTTACCATGGACTATGATTTCTCTGAAACCATGATAGATTTCAAATCGATCCTGACCAAGATGAGTCTGTGGTGTGAAATAATTTTTGTTGAGTGGATAGATTTTAGTTGGGGTAGTCGTTCAACATTCTACAAGAACAACTTACCATGGAGTATGATTTCTCTGAAACCATGATAGATTTCAAATCGATCCTGACCGAGATGAGTCTGTGGTGTGAAATAATTTTTGTTGAGTGGATAGATTTTAGTTGGGGTAGTCGTTCAACATTCTACAAGAACAACGAACCATGGAGTATGATTTCTCTGAAATAATTTTTGTTGAGTGTATAGATTTTAGTTGTGATAGTCGTTCAACATTCTACAAGAACAACGAACCATGGGCTATGATTTCTCTGAAACCATGATAGATTTCAAATCGATCCTGACCAGGATTAGTCTGTGGTGTGAAATAATTTTTGTTGAGTGGATAGATTTTAGTTAGGGGTAGTCGTTCAATATTCTACAAGAACAACTTACCATGGAGTATGATTTCTCTGAAACCATGATAGATTTCAAATCGATCCTGACCAAGATGAGTCTGTGGTGTGAAATAATTTTTGTTGAGTGGATAGATTTTAGTTGGGGTAGTCGTTCAACATTCTACAAGAACAACTTACCATGGAGTATGATTTCTCTGAAACCATGATAGATTTCAAATCGATCCTGACCAAGATGAGTCTGTGGTGTGAAATAATTTTTGTTGAGTCGATAGATTTTAGTTGGGGTAGTCGTTCAACATTCTACAAGAACAACGAACCATGGAGTATGATTTCTCTGAAACCATGATAGATTTCAAATCGATCCTGACCAAGATGAGTCTGTGGTGTGAAATAATTTTTGTTGAGTGGATAGATTTTAGTTGGGATAGTCGTTCAACATTCTACAAGAACAACTTACCATGGAGTATGATTTCTCTGAAACCATGATAGATTTCAAATCGATCCTGACCAAGATGAGTCTGTGGTGTGAAATAATTTTTGTTGAGTGGATAGATTTTAGTTGGGATAGTCGTTCAACATTCTACAAGAACAACTTACCATGGAGTATGATTTCTCTGAAATAATTTTTGTTGAGTGGAAAGATTTTAGTTGGGGTAGTCGTTCAACATTCTACAAGAACAACTTACCATGGAGTATGATTTCTCTGAAATAATTTTTGTTGAGTGGATAGATTTTAGTTGGGATAGTCGTTCAACATTCTACAAGAACAACTTACCATGGAGTATGAATTCTCTGAAACCATGATAGATTTCAAATCGATCCTGACCAAGATGAGTCTGTGGTGTGAAATAATTTTTGTTGAGTGGATAGATTTTAGTTGGGGTAGTCGTTCAACATTTTACAAGAACAACGAACCATGGAGTATGATTTCTCTGAAATAATTTTTTTTGAGTGGATAGATTTTAGTTGGGATAGTCGTTCAACATTCTACAAGAACAACTTACCATGGAGTATGATTTCTCTGAAACCATGATAGATTTCAAATCGATCCTGACCAAGATGAGTCTGTGGTGTGAAATAATTTTTGTTGAGTGGATAGATTTTAGTTGGGGTAGTCGTTCAACATTCTACAAGAACAACTTACCATGGAGTATGATTTCTCTGAAACCATGATAGATTTCAAATCGATCCTCACAAAGATGAGTCTGTGGTGTGAAATAATTTTTGTTGAGTGGATAGATTTTAGTTGGGGTAGTCGTTCAACATTCTACAAGAACAACGAACTATGGAGTATGATTTCTCTGAAACCATGATAGATTTCAAATCGATCCTGAACAATATGAGTCTGTGGTGTGAAATAATTTTTGTTGAGTGGATAGATTTTAGTTGGGATAGTCGTTCAACATTCTACAAGAACAACGAACCATGGAGTATGATTTCTCTGAAACCATGATAGATTTCAAATCGATCCTGACCAAGATGAGTCTGCGGTGTGAAATAATTTTTGTTGAGTGGATAGATTTTAGTTGGGGTAGTCGTTCAACATTCTACAAGAACAACTTACCATGGAGTATGATTTCTCTGAAACCATGATAGATTTCAAATCGATCCTGACCAAGATGAGTCTGTGGTGTGAAATAATTTTTGTTGAGTGGATAGATTTTAGTTGGGGTAGTCGTTCAACATTCTACAAGAACAACTTACCATGGAGTATGATTTCTCTGAAATAATTTTTGTTGAGTGGATAGATTTTAGTTGGGGTAGTCGTTCAACATTCTACAAGAACAACGAACCATGGAGTATGATTTCTCTGAAACCATGATAGATTTCAAATCGATCCTGACCAAGATGAGTCTGTGGTGTGAAATAATTTTTGTTGAGTGGATAGATTTTAGTTGGGGTAGTCGTTCAACATTCTACAAGAACAACTTACCATGGAGTATGATTTCTCTGAAACCATGATAGATTTCTAATCGATCCTCACAAAGATGAGTCTGTGGTGTGAAATAATTTTTGTTGAGTGGATAGATTTTAGTTGGGGTAGTCGTTCAACATTCTACAAGAACAACGAACTATGGAGTATGATTTCTCTGAAACCATGATAGATTTCAAATCGATCCTGACCAATATGAGTCTGTGGTGTGAAATAATTTTTGTTGAGTGGATAGATTTTAGTTGGGATAGTCGTTCAACATTCTACAAGAACAACGAACCATGGAGTATGATTTCTCTGAAACCATGATAGATTTCAAATCGATCCTGACCAAGATGAGTCTGCGGTGTGAAATAATTTTTGTTGAGTGGATAGATTTTAGTTGGGGTAGTCGTTCAACATTCTACAAGAACAACTTACCATGGAGTATGATTTCTCTGAAACCATGATAGATTTCAAATCGATCCTGACCAAGATGAGTCTGTGGTGTGAAATAATTTTTGTTGAGTGGATAGATTTTAGTTGGGGTAGTCGTTCAACATTCTACAAGAACAACTTACCATGGACTATGATTTCTCTGAAACCATGATAGATTTCAAATCGATCCTGACCAAGATGAGTCTGTGGTGTGAAATAATTTTTGTTGAGTGGATAGATTTTAGTTAGGGGTAGTCGTTCAACATTCTACAAGAACAACTTACCATGGACTATGATTTCTCTGAAACCATGATAGATTTCAAATCGATCCTGAATAAGATGAGTCTGTGGTGTGAAATAATTTTTGTTGAGTGGATAGATTTTAGTTGGGGTAGTCGTTCAACATTCTACAAGAACAACTTATCATGGAGTATGATTTCTCTGAAACCATGATAGATTTCAAATCGATCCTGACCAAGATGAGTCCGTGGTGTGAAATAATTTTTGTTGAGTGGATAGATTTTAGTTGGGGTAGTCGTTCAACATTCTACAAGAACAACGAACCATGGAGTATGATTTCTCTGAAACCATGATAGATTTCAAATCGATCCTGACCAAGATGAGTCTGTGGTGTGAAATAATTTTTGTTGAGTGGTTAGGTTTTAGTTGGGGTAGTCGTTCAACATTCTACAAGAACAACTTATCATGGACTATGATTTCTCTGAAACCATGATATATTTCAAATCGATCCTGACCAAGATGAGTCTGTGGTGTGAAATAATTTTTGTTGAGTGGATAGATTTTAGTTGGGATAGTCGTTCAACATTCTACAAGAACAACTTACCATGGACTATGATTTCTCTGAAACCATGATAGATTTCAAATCGATTCTGACCAAGATGAGTCTGTGGTGTGAAATAATTTTTGTTGAGTGGATAGATTTTAGTTGGGATAGTCGTTCAACATTCTACAAGAACAACTTACCATGGACTATGATTTCTCTGAAACCATGATAGATTTCAAATCGATCCTGACCAAGATGAGTCTGTGGTGTGAAATAATTTTTGTTGAGTGGATAGATTTTAGTTGGGGTAGTCGTTCAACATTCTACAAGAACAACTTACCATGGAGTATGATTTCTCTGAAACCATGATAGATTTCAAATCGATCCTGACCAAGATGAGTCTGTGGTGTGAAATAATTTTTGTTGAGTGGATAGATTTTAGTTGGGGTAGTCGTTCAACATTCTACAAGAACAACTTACCATGGAGTATGATTTCTCTGAAACCATGACAGATTTCAAATCGATCCTGACCAAGATGAGTCTGTGGTGTGAAATAATTTTTGTTGAGTGGATAGATTTTAGTTGGGGTAGTCGTTCAACATTCTACAAGAACAACTTACCATGGAGTATGATTTCTTTGAAACCATGATAGATTTCAAATCGATCCTGACCAAGATGAGTCTGTGGTGTGAAATAATTTTTGTTGAGTGGATAGATTTTAGTTGGGGTAGTCGTTCAACATTCTACAAGAACAACTTACCATGGACTATGATTTCTCTGAAACCATGATAGATTTCAAATCGATCCTGACCAAGATGAGTCTGTGGTGTGAAATAATTTTTGTTGAGTGGATAGATTTTAGTTGGGGTAGTCGTTCAACATTCTACAAGAACAACTTACCATGGACTATGATTTCTCTGAAACCATGATAGATTTCAAATCGATCCTGACCAAGATGAGTCTGTCTTGTGAAATAATTTTTGTTGAGTGGATAGATTTTAGTTAGGGGTAGTCGTTCAACATTCTACAAGAACAACTTACCATGGACTATGATTTCTCTGAAACCATGATAGATTTCAAATCGATCCTGACCAAGATGAGTCTGTGGTGTGAAATAATTTTTGTTGAGTGGATAGATTTTAGTTGGGGTAGTCGTTCAACATTGTACAAGAACAACTTACCATGGACTATGATTTCTCTGAAATAATTTTTGTTGAGTGGATAGATTTTAGTTGGGGTAGTCGTTCAACATTCTACAAGAACAACTTACCATGGAGTATGATTTCTCTGAAACCATGATAGATTTCAAATCGATCCTGACCAAGATGAGTCTGTGGTGTGAAATAATTTTTGTTGAGTGGATAGATTTTAGTTGGGGTAGTCGTTCAACATTCTACAAGAACAACTTAATATGGACTATGATTTCTCTGAAATAATTTTTGTTGAGTGGATAGATTTTAGTTGGGGTAGTCGTTCAACATTCTACAAGAACAACAAACCATGGAGTATGATTTCTCTGAAACCATGATAGATTTCAAATCGATCCTGACCAAGTTAATTCTGTGGTGTGAAATAATTTTTGTTGAGTGGATAGATTTTAGTTGGGGTAGTCGTTCAACATTCTACAAGAACAACTTACCATGGAGTATGATTTCTCTGCAACCATGACAGATTTCAAATCGATCCTGACCAAGATGAGTCTGTGGTGTGAAATAATTTTTGTTGAGTGGATAGATTTTAGTTGGGGTAGTCGTTCAACATTCTACAAGAACAACTTACCATGGAGTATGATTTCTTTGAAACCATGATAGATTTCAAATCGATCCTGACCAAGATGAGTCTGTGGTGTGAAATAATTTTTGTTGAGTGGATAGATTTTAGTTGGGGTAGTCGTTCAACATTCTACAAGAACAACTTACCATGGACTATGATTTCTCTGAAACCATGATAGATTTCAAATCGATCCTGACCAAGATGAGTCTGTGGTGTGAAATAATTTTTGTTGAGTGGATAGATTTTAGTTGGGGTAGTCGTTCAACATTCTACAAGAACAACTTACCATGGACTATGATTTCTCTGAAACCATGATAGATTTCAAATCGATCCTGACCAAGATGAGTCTGTCTTGTGAAATAATTTTTGTTGAGTGGATAGATTTTAGTTAGGGGTAGTCGTTCAACATTCTACAAGAACAACTTACCATGGACTATGATTTCTCTGAAACCATGATAGATTTCAAATCGATCCTGACCAAGATGAGTCTGTGGTGTGAAATAATTTTTGTTGAGTGGATAGATTTTAGTTGGGGTAGTCGTTCAACATTGTACAAGAACAACTTACCATGGACTATGATTTCTCTGAAATAATTTTTGTTGAGTGGATAGATTTTAGTTGGGGTAGTCGTTCAACATTCTACAAGAACAACTTACCATGGAGTATGATTTCTCTGAAACCATGATAGATTTCAAATCGATCCTGACCAAGATGAGTCTGTGGTGTGAAATAATTTTTGTTGAGTGGATAGATTTTAGTTGGGGTAGTCGTTCAACATTCTACAAGAACAACTTAATATGGACTATGATTTCTCTGAAATAATTTTTGTTGAGTGGATAGATTTTAGTTGGGGTAGTCGTTCAACATTCTACAAGAACAACAAACCATGGAGTATGATTTCTCTGAAACCATGATAGATTTCAAATCGATCCTGACCAAGTTAATTCTGTGGTGTGAAATAATTTTTGTTGAGTGGATAGATTTTAGTTGGGGTAGTCGTTCAACATTCTACAAGAACAACTTACCATGGAGTATGATTTCTCTGCAACCATGACAGATTTCAAATCGATCCTGACCAAGATGAGTCTGTGGTGTGAAATAATTTTTGTTGAGTGGATAGATTTTAGTTGGGGTAGTCGTTCAACATTCTACAAGAACAACTTACCATGAAGTATGATTTCTCTGAAATAATTTTTGTTGAGTGGATAGATTTTAGTTGGGGTAGTCGTTCAACATTTTACAAGAACAACGAACCATGGAGTATGATTTCTCTGAAATAATTTTTGTTGAGTGGATAGATTTTAGTTGGGGTAGTCGTTCAACATTTTACAAGAACAACGAACCATGGAGTATGATTTCTCTGAAACCATGATAGATTTCAAATCGATCCTGACCAAGATGAGTCTGTGGTGTGAAATAATTTTTGTTGAGTGGATAGATTTTAGTTAGGGGTAGTCGTTCAACATTCTACAAGAAAAACTTACCATGGACTATGATTTCTCTGAAACCATGATAGATTTCAAATCGATCCTGAATAAGATGAGTCTGTGGTGTGAAATAATTTTTGTTGAGTGGATAGATTTTAGTTGGGGTAGTCGTTCAACATTCTACAAGAACAACTTATCATGGAGTATGATTTCTCTGAAACCATGATAGATTTCAAATCGATCCTGACCAAGATGAGTCCGTGGTGTGAAATAATTTTTGTTGAGTGGATAGATTTTAGTTGGGGTACTCGTTCAACATTCTACAAGAACAACTTACCATGGACTATGATTTCTCTGAAACCATGATAGATTTCAAATCGATCCTGACCAAGATGAGTCTGTGGTGTGAAATAATTTTTGTTGAGTGGTTAGGTTTTAGTTGGGGTAGTCGTTCAACATTCTACAAGAACAACTTATCATGGACTATGATTTCTCTGAAACCATGATAGATTTCAAATCGATCCTGATCAAGATGAGTCTGTGGTGTGAAATAATTTTTGTTGAGTGGATAGATTTTAGTTGGGATAGTCGTTCAACATTCTACAAGAACAACTTACCATGGACTATGATTTCTCTGAAACCATGATAGATTTCAAATCGATCCTGACCAAGATGAGTCTGTGGTGTGAAATAATTTTTGTTGAGTGGATAGATTTTAGTTGGGGTAGTCGTTCAACATTCTACAAGAACAACTTACCATGGAGTATGATTTCTCTGAAACCATGATAGATTTCAAATCGATCCTGACCAAGATGAGTCTGTGGTGTGAAATAATTTTTGTTGAGTGGATAGATTTTAGTTGGGATAGTCGTTCAACATTGTACAAGAACAACTTACCATGGACTATGATTTCTCTGAAACCATGACAGATTTCAAATCGATCCTGACCAAGATGAGTCTGTGGTGTGAAATAATTTTTGTTGAGTGGATAGATTTTAGTTGGGGTAGTCGTTCAACATTCTACAAGAACAACTTACCATGGAGTATGATTTCTTTGAAACCATGATAGATTTCAAATCGATCCTGACCAAGATGAGTCTGTGGTGTGAAATAATTTTTGTTGAGTGGATAGATTTTAGTTGGGGTAGTCGTTCAACATTCTACAAGAACAACTTACCATGGACTATGATTTCTCTGAAACCATGATAGATTTCAAATCGATCCTGACCAAGATGAGTCTGTGGTGTGAAATAATTTTTGTTGAGTGGATAGATTTTAGTTGGGGTAGTCGTTCAACATTGTACAAGAACAACTTACCATGGACTATGATTTCTCTGAAATAATTTTTGTTGAGTGGATAGATTTTAGTTGGGGTAGTCGTTCAACATTCTACAAGAACAACTTACCATGGAGTATGATTTCTCTGAAACCATGATAGATTTCAAATCGATCCTGACCAAGATGAGTCTGTGGTGTGAAATAATTTTTGTTGAGTGGATAGATTTTAGTTGGGGTAGTCGTTCAACATTCTACAAGAACAACTTACCATGAAGTATGATTTCTCTGAAATAATTTTTGTTGAGTGGATAGATTTTAGTTGGGGTAGTCGTTCAACATTTTACAAGAACAACGAACCATGGAGTATGATTTCTCTGAAATAATTTTTGTTGAGTGGATAGATTTTAGTTGGGGTAGTCGTTCAACATTTTACAAGAACAACGAACCATGGAGTATGATTTCTCTGAAACCATGATAGATTTCAAATCGATCCTGACCAAGATGAGTCTATGGTGTGAAATAATTTTTGTTGAGTGGATAGATTTTAGTTAGGGGTAGTCGTTCAACATTCTACAAGAACAACTTACCATGGACTATGATTTCTCTGAAACCATGATAGATTTCAAATCGATCCTGAATAAGATGAGTCTGTGGTGTGAAATAATTTTTGTTGAGTGGATAGATTTTAGTTGGGGTAGTCGTTCAACATTCTACAAGAACAACTTATCATGGAGTATGATTTCTCTGAAACCATGATAGATTTCAAATCGATCCTGACCAAGATGAGTCTGTGGTGTGAAATAATTTTTGTTGAGTGGATAGATTTTAGTTGGGGTACTCGTTCAACATTCTACAAGAACAACTTACCATGGACTATGATTTCTCTGAAACCATGATAGATTTCAAATCGATCCTGACCAAGATGAGTCTGTGGTGTGAAATAATTTTTGTTGAGTGGTTAGGTTTTAGTTGGGGTAGTCGTTCAACATTCTACAAGAACAACTTATCATGGACTATGATTTCTCTGAAACCATGATAGATTTCAAATCGATCCTGATCAAGATGAGTCTGTGGTGTGAAATAATTTTTGTTGAGTGGATAGATTTTAGTTGGGATAGTCGTTCAACATTCTACAAGAACAACTTACCATGGACTATGATTTCTCTGAAACCATGATAGATTTCAAATCGATTCTGACCAAGATGAGTCTGTGGTGTGAAATAATTTTTGTTCAGTGGATAGATTTTAGTTGGGATAGTCGTTCAACATTCTACAAGAACAACTTACCATGGACTATGATTTCTCTGAAACCATGATAGATTTCAAATCGATCCTGACCAAGATGAGTCTGTGGTGTGAAATAATTTTTGTTGAGTGGATAGATTTTAGTTGGGGTAGTCGTTCAACATTCTACAAGAACAACTTACCATGGAGTATGATTTCTCTGAAACCATGATAGATTTCAAATCGATCCTGACCAAGATGAGTCTGTGGTGTGAAATAATTTTTGTTGAGTGGATAGATTTTAGTTGGGATAGTCGTTCAACATTGTACAAGAACAACTTACCATGGACTATGATTTCTCTGAAACCATGACAGATTTCAAATCGATCCTGACCAAGATGAGTCTGTGGTGTGAAATAATTTTTGTTGAGTGGATAGATTTTAGTTGGGGTAGTCGTTCAACATTCTACAAGAACAACTTACCATGGAGTATGATTTCTTTGAAACCATGATAGATTTCAAATCGATCCTGACCAAGATGAGTCTGTGGTGTGAAATAATTTTTGTTGAGTGGATAGATTTTAGTTGGGGTAGTCGTTCAACATTCTACAAGAACAACTTACCATGGACTATGATTTCTCTGAAACCATGATAGATTTCAAATCGATCCTGACCAAGATGAGTCTGTGGTGTGAAATAATTTTTGTTGAGTGGATAGATTTTAGTTGGGGTAGTCGTTCAACATTCTACAAGAACAACTTACCATGGACTATGATTTCTCTGAAACCATGATAGATTTCAAATCGATCCTGACCAAGATGAGTCTGTCTTATGAAATAATTTTTGTTGAGTGGATAGATTTTAGTTAGGGGTAGTCGTTCAACATTCTACAAGAACAACTTACCATGGACTATGATTTCTCTGAAACCATGATAGATTTCAAATCGATCCTGACCAAGATGAGTCTGTGGTGTGAAATAATTTTTGTTGAGTGGATAGATTTTAGTTGGGGTAGTCGTTCAACATTGTACAAGAACAACTTACCATGGACTATGATTTCTCTGAAATAATTTTTGTTGAGTGGATAGATTTTAGTTGGGGTAGTCGTTCAACATTCTACAAGAACAACTTACCATGGAGTATGATTTCTCTGAAACCATGATAGATTTCAAATCGATCCTGACCAAGATGAGTCTGTGGTGTGAAATAATTTTTGTTGAGTGGATAGATTTTAGTTGGGGTAGTCGTTCAACATTCTACAAGAACAACTTACCATGGACTATGATTTCTCTGAAATAATTTTTGTTGAGTGGATAGATTTTAGTTGGGGTAGTCGTTCAACATTCTACAAGAACAACAAACCATGGAGTATGATTTCTCTGAAACCATGATAGATTTCAAATCGATCCTGACCAAGTTAATTCTGTGGTGTGAAATAATTTTTGTTGAGTGGATAGATTTTAGTTGGGGTAGTCGTTCAACATTCTACAAGAACAACTTACCATGGAGTATGATTTCTCTGAAATAATTTTTGTTGAGTGGATAGATTTTAGTTGGGGTAGTCGTTCAACATTTTACAAGAACAACGAACCATGGAGTATGATTTCTCTGAAATAATTTTTGTTGAGTGGATAGATTTTAGTTGGGGTAGTCGTTCAACATTTTACAAGAACAACGAACCATGGAGTATGATTTCTCTGAAACCATGATAGATTTCAAATCGATCCTGACCAAGATGAGTCTGTGGTGTGAAATAATTTTTGTTGAGTGGATTGATTTTAGTTGGGGTAGTCGTTCAGCATTCTACAAGAACAACTTACCATAGTGTATGATTTCTCTGAAATAATTTTTGTTGAGTGGATAGATTTTAGTTGGGGTAGTCGTTCAACATTTTACAAGAACAACGAACCATGGAGTATGATTTCTCTGAAACCATGATAGATTTCAAATCGATCCTGACCAAGATGAGTCTGTGGTGTGAAATAATTTTTGTTGAGTGGATAGATTTTAGTTGGGGTAGTCGTTCAACATTCTACAAGAACAACTTACCATGGACTATGATTTCTCTGAAACCATGAAAGATTTCAAATCGATCCTGACCAAGATGAGTCTGTGGTGTGAAATAATTTTTGTTGAGTGGATAGATTTTAGTTGGGGTAGTCGTTCAACATTCTACAAGAACAACTTACCATGGACTATGATTTCTCTGAAACCAGGATAGATTTCAAATCGATCCTGACCAAGTTGAGTCTGTTTTGTGAAATAATTTTTGTTGAGTGGATAGATTTTAGTTGGGGTAGTCGTTCAACATTCTACAAGAACAACTTACCATGGACTATGATTTCTCTGAAATAATTTTTGTTGAGTGGATAGATTTTAGTTGGGGTAGTCGTTCAACATTCTACAAGAACAACGAACCGTGGAGTATGATTTCTCTGAAACCATGATAGATTTCAAATCGATCCTGACCAAGATGAGTCTGTGGTGTGAAATAATTTTTGTTGAGTGGATAGATTTTAGTTGGGGTAGTCGTTCAACATTCTAAAAGAACAACTTTCCATGGAGTATGATTTCTCTGAAATAATTTTTGTTGAGTGGATAGATTTTAGTTTTGGTAGTCGTTCAACATTCTACAAGAACAACTTACCATGGAGTATGATTTCTCTGAAATAATTTTTGTTGAGTGGATAGATTTTAGTTGGGGTAGTCGTTCAGCATTCTACAAGAACAACTTACCATGGAGTATGATTTCTCCGCAACCATGATAGATTTCAAATCGATCCTGACCAAGATGAGTCTGTGGTGTGAAATAATTTTTGTTGAGTGGATAGATTTTAGTTGGGGTAGTCGTTCAACATTCTACAAGAACAACTTACCATGGAGTATGATTTCTCTGAAATAATTTTTGTTGAGTGGATAGATTTTAGTTGGGATAGTCGTTCAACATTTTACAAGAACAACTTACCATGGAGTATGATTTCTCTGAAATAATTTTTGTTGAGTGGATAGATTTTAGTTGGGGTAGTCGTTCAACATTCTACAAGAACAACTTACCATGGACTATGATTTCTCTGAAACCATGATAGATTTCAAATCGATCCTGACCAAGATGAGTCTGTGGTGTGAAATAATTTTTGTTGAGTGGATAGATTTTAGTTGGGGTAGTCGTTCAACATTCTACAAGAACAACTTACCATGGAGTATGATTTCTCTGAAATAATTTTTGTTCAGTGGATAGATTTTAGTTGGGGTAGTCGTTCAACATTCTACAAGAACAACTTACCATGGACTATGATTTCTCTGAAACCATGATAGATTTCAAATCGATCCTGACCAAGATGAGTCTGTGGTGTGAAATAAATATTGTTGAGTGGATAGATTTTAGTTGGGGTAGTCGTTCAACATTCTACAAGAACAACTTACCATGGACTATGATTTCTCTGAAACCATGATAGATTTCAAATCGATCCTGACCAAGATGAGTCTGTGGTGTGAAATAATTTTTGTTGAGTGGATAGATTTTAGTTGGGGTAGTCGTTCAACATTCTACAAGAACAACTTACCATGGACTATGATTTCTCTGAAACCATGATAGATTTCAAATCGATCCTGACCAAGATGAGTCTGTGGTGTGAAATAATTTTTGTTGAGTGGATAGATTTTAGTTGGGGTAGTCGTTCAACATTCTACAAGAACAACTTACCATGGAGTATGATTTCCCTGAAATAATTTTTGTTGAGTGGATAGATTTTAGTTGGGGTAGTCGTTCAACATTCTACAAGAACAACTTACCATGGACTATGATTTCTCTGAAACCATGATAGATTTCAAATCGATCCTGACCAAGATGAGTCTGTGGTGTGAAATAATTTTTGTTGAGTGGATAGATTTTAGTTGGGGTAGTCGTTCAACATTCTACAAGAACAACTTACCATGGAGTATGATTTCTCTGCAACCATGACAGATTTCAAATCGATCCTGACCAAGATGAGTCTGTGGTGTGAAATAATTTTTGTTGAGTGGATAGATTTTAGTTAGGGGTAGTCGTTCAACATTCTACAAGAACAACTTACCATGGACTATGATTTCTCTGAAACCATGATAGATTTCAAATCGATCCTGACCAAGATGAGTCTGTGATGTGAAATAATTTTTGTTGAGTGGATAGATTTTAGTTGGGGTAGTCGTTCAACATTGTACAAGAACAACTTACCATGGACTATGATTTCTCTGAAATAATTTTTGTTGAGTGGATAGATTTTAGTTGGGGTAGTCGTTCAACATTCTACAAGAACAACAAACCATGGAGTATGATTTCTCTGAAACCATGATAGATTTCAAATCGATCCTGACCAAGTTAATTCTGTGGTGTGAAATAATTTTTGTTGAGTGGATAGATTTTAGTTGGGGTAGTCGTTCAACATTCTACAAGAACAACTTACCATGGAGTATGATTTCTCTGCAACCATGACAGATTTCAAATCGATCCTGACCAAGATGAGTCTGTGGTGTGAAATAATTTTTGTTGAGTGGATAGATTTAAGTTTTGGTAGTCGTTCAACATTCTACAAGAACAACTTACCATGGACTATGATTTCTCTGAAACCATGATAGATTTCAAATCGATCCTGACCAAGATGAGTCTGTGGTGTGAAATATTTTTGTTGAGTGGATAGATTTTAGTTGGGGTAGTCGTTCAACATTCTACAAGAACAACTTACCATGGACTATGATTTCTCTGAAACCATGATAGATTTCAAATCGATCCTGACCAAGATGAGTCTGTGATGTGAAATAATTTTTGTTGAGTGGATAGATTTTAGTTGGGGTAGTCGTTCAACATTGTACAAGAACAACTTACCATGGACTATGATTTCTCTGAAATAATTTTTGTTGAGTGGATAGATTTTAGTTGGGGTAGTCGTTCAACATTCTACAAGAACAACTTACCATGGAGTATGATTTCTCTGAAACCATGATAGATTTCAAATCGATCCTGACCAAGATGAGTCTGTGGTGTGAAATAATTTTTGTTGAGTGGATAGATTTTAGTTGGGGTAGTCGTTCAACATTCTACAAGAACAACTTACCATGGACTATGATTCCTCTGAAATAATTTTTGTTGAGTGGATAGATTTTAGTTGGGGTAGTCGTTCAACATTCTACAAGAACAACGAACCATGGAGTATGATTTCTCTGAAACCATGATAGATTTCAAATCGATCCTGACCAAGTTAATTCTGTGGTGTGAAATAATTTTTGTTGAGTGGATAGATTTTAGTTGGGGTAGTCGTTCAACATTCTACAAGAACAACTTACCATGGAGTATGATTTCTCTGCAACCATGATAGATTTCAAATCGATCCTGACCAAGATGAGTCTGTGGTGTGAAATAATTTTTGTTGAGTGGATAGATTTTAGTTGGGGTAGTCGTTCAACATTCTACAAGAACAACTTACCATGGAGTATGATTTCTCTGAAATAATTTTTGTTGAGTGGATAGATTTTAGTTGGGGTAGTCGTTCAACATTTTACAAGAACAACGAACCATGGAGTATGATTTCTCTGAAATAATTTTTGTTGAGTGGATAGATTTTAGTTGGGGTAGTCGTTCAACATTTTACAAGAACAACGAACCATGGAGTATGATTTCTCTGAAACCATGATAGATTTCAAATCGATCCTGACCAAGATGAGTCTGTGGTGTGAAATAATTTTTGTTGAGTGGATAGATTTTAGTTGGGGTAGTCGTTCAGCATTCTACAAGAACAACTTACCATGGAGTATGATTTCTCTGAAATAATTTTTGTTGAGTGGATAGATTTTAGTTGGGGTAGTCGTTCAACATTTTACAAGAACAACGAACCATGGAGTATGATTTCTCTGAAACCATGATAGATTTCAAATCGATCCTGACCAAGGTGAGTCTGTGGTGTGAAATAATTTTTGTTGAGTGGATAGATTTTAGTTGGGGTAGTCGTTCAACATTCTACAAGAACAACTTACCATGGACTATGATTTCTCTGAAACCATGAAAGATTTCAAATCGATCCTGACCAAGATGAGTCTGTGGTGTGAAATAATTTTTGTTGAGTGGATAGATTTTAGTTAGGGGTAGTCGTTCAACATTCTACAAGAACAACTTACCATGGACTATGATTTCTCTGAAACCATGACAGATTTCAAATCGATCCTGACCAAGATGAGTCTGTTGTGTGAAATAATTTTTGTTGAGTGGATAGATTTTAGTTGGGGTAGTCGTTCAACATTGTACAAGAACAACTTACCATGGACTATGATTTCTCTGAAATAATTTTTGTTGAGTGGATAGATTTTAGTTGGGGTAGTCGTTCAACATTCTACAAGAACAACTTACCATGGAGTATGATTTCTCTGAAACCATGATAGATTCCAAATCGATCCTGACCAAGATGAGTCTGTGGTGTGAAATAATTTTTGTTGAGTGTATAGATTTTAGTTGGGGTAGTCGTTCAACATTCTACAAGAACAACTTACCATGGACTATGATTTCTCTGAAACCATGATAGATTTCAAATCGATCCTGACCAAGATGAGTCTGTGGTGTGAAATAATTTTTGTTGAGTGGATAGATTTTAGTTGGGGTAGTCGTTCAACATTCTACAAGAACAACTTACCATGGAGTATGATTTCTCTGAAACCATGATAGATTTCAAATCGATCCTGACCAAGATGAGTCCGTGGTGTGAAATAATTTTTGTTGAGTGGATAGATTTTAGTTGGGGTAGTCGTTCAACATTCTACAAGAACAACTTACCATGGAGTATGATTTCTCTGAAATAATTTCTATTGAGTGGATAGATTTTAGTTGGGGTAGTCGTTCAACATTCTACAAGAACAACTTACCATGGACTATGATTTCTCTGAAACCATGATAGATTTCAAATCGATCCTGACCAAGATGAGTCTGTGGTGTGAAATAATTTTTGTTGAGTGGATAGATTTTAGTTGGGGTAGTCGTTCAACATTGTACAAGAACAACTTACCATGGACTATGATTTCTCTGAAATAATTTTTGTTGAGTGGATAGATTTTAGTTGGGGTAGTCGTTCAACATTCTACAAGAACAACTTACCATGGAGTATGATTTCTCTGAAACCATGATAGATTCCAAATCGATCCTGACCAAGATGAGTCTGTGGTGTGAAATAATTTTTGTTGAGTGTATAGATTTTAGTTGGGGTAGTCGTTCAACATTCTACAAGAACAACTTACCATGGACTATGATTTCTCTGAAACCATGATAGATTTCAAATCGATCCTGACCAAGATGAGTCTGTGGTGTGAAATAATTTTTGTTGAGTGGATAGATTTTAGTTGGGGTAGTCGTTCAACATTCTACAAGAACAACTTACCATGGAGTATGATTTCTCTGAAACCATGATAGATTTCAAATCGATCCTGACCAAGATGAGTCCGTGGTGTGAAATAATTTTTGTTGAGTGGATAGATTTTAGTTGGGGTAGTCGTTCAACATTCTACAAGAACAACTTACCATGGAGTATGATTTCTCTGAAATAATTTCTATTGAGTGGATAGATTTTAGTTGGGGTAGTCGTTCAACATTCTACAAGAACAACTTACCATGGACTATGATTTCTCTGAAACCATGATAGATTTCAAATCGATCCTGACCAAGATGAGTCTGTGGTGTGAAATAATTTTTGTTGAGTGGATAGATTTTAGTTGGGGTAGTCGTTCAACATTCTACAAGAACAACTTAACATGGACTATGATTTCTCTGAAACCATGATAGATTTCAAATCGATCCTGACCAAGATGAGTCTGTGGTGTGAAATAATTTTTGTTGAGTGGATAGATTTTAGTTGGGGTAGTCGTTCAACATTCTACAAGAACAACTTACCATGGACTATGATTTCTCTGAAACCATGATAGATTTCAAATCGATCCTGACCAAGATGAGTCTGTGGTGTGAAATAATTTTTGTTGAGTGGATAGATTTTAGTTGGGATAGTCGTTCAACATTCCACAAGAACAACGAACCATGGAGTATGATTTCTCTGAAACCATGATAGATTTCAAATCGATCCTGACCAAGATGAGTCTGTGGTGTGAAATAATTTTTGTTGAGTGGATAGATTTTAGTTGGGGTAGTCGTTCAACATTCTACAAGAACAACTTACCATGGAGTATGATTTCTCTGAAACCATGATAGATTTCAAATCGATCCTGACCAAGATGAGTCTGTGGTGTGAAATAATTTTTGTTGAGTGGATAGATTTTAGTTGGGGTAGTCGTTCAACATTCTACAAGAACAACTTACCATGGAGTATGATTTCTCTGAAATAATTTTTGTTGAGTGGATAGATTTTAGTTGGGGTAGTCGTTCAACATTCTACAAGAACAACTTACCATGGACTATGATTTCTCTGAAACCATGATAGATTTCAAATCGATCCTGACCAAGATGAGTCTGTGGTGTGAAATAATTTTTGTTGAGTGGATAGATTTTAGTTGGGGTAGTCGTTCAACATTCTACAAGAACAACTTACCATGGACTATGATTTCTTTGAAACCATGATAGATTTCAAATCGATCCTGACCAAGATGAGTCTGTGGTGTGAAATAATTTTTGTTGAGTGGATAGATTTTAGTTAGGGGTAGTCGTTCAACATTCTACAAGAACAACTTACCATGGACTATGATTTCTCTGAAACCATGATAGATTTCAAATCGATACTGAATAAGATGAGTCTGTGGTGTGAAATAATTTTTGTTGAGTGGATAGATTTTAGTTGGGGTAGTCGTTCAACATTCTACAAGAACAACTTACCATGGAGTATGATTTCTCTGAAACCATGATAGATTTCAAATCGATCCTGAATAAGATGAGTCCGTGGTGTGAAATAATTTTTGTTGAGTGGATAGATTTTAGTTGGAGTACTAGTTCAACATTCTACAAGAACAACTTACGATGGACTATGATTTCTCTGAAACCATGATAGATTTCAAATCGATCCTGACCAAGATGAGTCTGTGGTGTGAAATAATTTTTGTTGAGTGGTTAGATTTTAGTTGGGGTAGTCGTTCAACATTCTACAAGAACAACTTACCATGGACTATGATTTCTCTGAAACCATGATAGATTTCAAATCGATCCTGACCAAGATGAGTCTGTGGTGTGAAATAATTTTGGTTGAGTGGATAGATTTTAGTTGGGATAGTCGTTCAACATTCTACAAGAACAACTTACCATGGACTATGATTTCTCTGAAACCATGATAGATTTCAAATCGATTCTGACCAAGATGAGTCTGTGGTGTGAAATAATTTTTGTTGAGTGGATAGATTTTAGTTGGGATAGTCGTTCAATATTCTACAAGAACAACTTACCATGGACTAAGATTTCTCTGAAACCATGATAGATTTCAAATCGATCCTGACCAAGATGAGTCTGTGGTGTGAAATAATTTTTGTTGAGTGGATAGATTTTAGTTGGGGTAGTCGTTCAACATTCTACAAGAACAACTTACCATGGAGTATGATTTCTCTGAAACCATGATAGATTTCAAATCGATCCTGACCAAGATGAGTCTGTGGTGTGAAATAATTTTTGTTGAGTGGATAGATTTTAGTTGGGATAGTCGTTCAACATTCTACAAGAACAACTTACCATGGACTATGATTTCTCTGAAATAATTTTTGTTGAGTGGATAGATTTTAGTTGGGGTAGTCGTTCAACATTCTACAAGAACAACTTACCATGGAGTATGATTTCTCTGAAACCATGATAGATTTCAAATCGATCCTGACCAAGATGAGTCTGTGGTGTGAAATAATTTTTGTTGAGTGGATAGATTTTAGTTGGGGTAGTCGTTCAACATTCTACAAGAAAAACTTACCATGGACTATGATTTCTCTGAAATAATTTTTGTTGAGTGGATAGATTTTAGTTGGGGTAGTCGTTCAACATTCTACAAGAACAACGAACCATGGAGTATGATTTCTCTGAAACCATGATAGATTTCAAATCGATCCTGACCAAGTTAATTCTGTGGTGTGAAATAATTTTTGTTGAGTGGATAGATTTTAGTTGGGGTAGTCGTTCAACATTCTACAAGAACAACTTACCATGGAGTATGATTTCTCTGCAACCATGATAGATTTCAAATCGATCCTGACCAAGATGAGTCTGTGGTGTGAAATAATTTTTGTTGAGTGGATAGATTTTAGTTGGGGTAGTCGTTCAACATTCTACAAGAACAACTTACCATGGAGTATGATTTCTCTGAAATAATTTTTGTTGAGTGGATAGATTTTAGTTGGGGTAGTCGTTCAACATTTTACAAGAACAACGAACCATGGAGTATGATTTCTCTGAAACCATGATAGATTTCAAATCGATCCTGACCAAGATGAGTCTGTGGTGTGAAATAATTTTTGTTGAGTGGATAGATTTTAGTTGGGGTAGTCGTTCAACATTCTACAAGAACAACGAACCATGGAGTATGATTTCTCTGAAACCATGATAGATTTCAAATCGATCCTGACCAAGTTAATTCTGTGGTGTGAAATAATTTTTGATGAGTGGATAGATTTTAGTTGGGGTAGTCGTTCAACATTCTACAAGAACAACTTACCATGGAGTATGATTTCTCTACAACCATGATAGATTTCAAATCGATCCTGACCAAGATGAGTCTGTGGTGTGAAATAATTTTTGTTGAGTGGATAGATTTTAGTTGGGGTAGTCGTTCAACATTCTACAAGAACAACTTACCATGGAGTATGATTTCGCTGAAATAATTTTTGTTGAGTGGATAGATTTTAGTTGGGGTAGTCGTTCAACATTTTACAAGAACAACGAACCATGGAGTATGATTTCTCTGAAATAATTTTTGTTGAGTGGATAGATTTTAGTTGGGGTAGTCGTTCAACATTCTACAAGAACAACTTACCATGGAGTATGATTTCTCTGAAACCATGATAGATTTCAAATCGATCCTGACCAAGATGAGTCTGTGGTGTGAAATAATTTTTGTGGTGTGAAATAATTTTTGTTGAGTGGATAGATTTTAGTTGGGGTAGTCGTTCAACATTCTACAAGAACAACGAACCATGGACTATGATTTCTTTGAAACCATGATAGATTTCAAATCGATCCTGACCAAGATGAGTCTGTGGTGTGAAATAATTTTTGTTGAGTGGATAGATTTTAGTTAGGGGTAGTCGTTCAACATTCTACAAGAACAACTTACCATGGACTATGATTTCTCTGAAACCATGATAGATTTCAAATCGATCCTGACCAAGATGAGTCTGTGGTGTGAAATAATTTTTGTTGAGTGGATAGATTTTAGTTAGGGGTAGTCGTTCAACATTCTACAAGAACAACGAACCATGGAGTATGATTTCTCTGAAACCATGATAGATTTCAAATCGATCCTGACCAAGATGAGTCTGTGGTGTGAAATAATTTTTGTTGAGTGGATAGATTTTAGTTGGGGTAGTCGTTCAACATTCTACAAGAACAACTTACCATGGACTATGATTTCTCTGAAATAATTTTTGTTGAGTGGATAGATTTTAGTTGGGGTAGTCGTTCAACATTCTACAAGAACAACGAACCATGGAGTATGATTTCTCTGAAACCATGATAGATTTCAAATCGATCCTGACCAAGATGAGTCTGTGGTGTGAAATAATTTTTGTTGAGTGGATAGATTTTAGTTGGGGTAGTCGTTCAACATTCTAAAAGAACAACTTTCCATGGAGTATGATTTCTCTGAAATAATTTTTGTTGAGTGGATAGATTTTAGTTTTGGTAGTCGTTCAACATTCTACAAGAACAACTTACCATGGAGTATGATTTCTCTGAAATAATTTTTGTTGAGTGGATAGATTTTAGTTGGGGTAGTCGTTCAACAGTCTACAAGAACAACTTACCATGGAGTATGATTTCTCCGCAACCATGATAGATTTCAAATCGATCCTGACCAAGATGAGTCTGTGGTGTGAAATAATTTTTGTTGAGTGGATGGATTTTAGTTGGGGTAGTCGTTCAACATTCTACAAGAACAACTTACCATGGAGTATGATTTCTCTGAAATAATTTTTGTTGAGTGGATAGATTTTAGTTGGGATAGTCGTTCAACATTTTACAAGAACAACTTACCATGGAGTATGATTTCTCTGAAATAATTTTTGTTGAGTGGATAGATTTTAGCTGGGATAGTCGTTCAACATTCTACAAGAACAACTTACCATGGACTATGATTTCTCTGAAACCATGATAGATTTCAAATCGATCCTGACCAAGATGAGTCTGTGGTGTGAAATAATTTTTGTTGAGTGGATAGATTTTAGTTGGGGTAGTCGTTCAACATTCTACAAGAACAACTTACCATGGAGTATGATTTCTCTGAAACCATGATAGATTTCAAATCGATCCTGACCAAGATGAGTCCGTGGTGTGAAATAATTTTTGTTGAGTGGATAGATTTTAGTTGGGGTAGTCGTTCAACATTCTACAAGAACAACTTACCATGGACTATGATTTCTCTGAAACCATGATAGATTTCAAATCGATCCTGACCAAGATGAGTCTGTGGTGTGAAATAATTTTTGTTGAGTGGATAGATTTTAGTTGGGGTAGTCGTTCAACATTCTACAAGAAAAACTTACCATGGACTATGATTTCTCTGAAACCATGATAGATTTCAAATCGATCCTGACCAAGATGAGTCTGTGGTGTGAAATAATTTTTGTTGAGTGGATAGATTTTAGTTGGGGTGGTCGTTCAACATTCTACAAGAACAACTTACCATGGACTATGATTTCTCTGAAACCATGATAGATTTCAAATCGATCCTGACCAAGATGAGTCTGTGGTGTGAAATAATTTTTGTTGAGTGGATAGATTTTAGTTGGGGTAGCCGTTCAACATTCTACAAGAACAACTTACCATGGACTATGATTTCTCTGAAATAATTTTTGTTGAGTGGATAGATTTTAGTTGGGGTAGTCGTTCAACATTCTACAAGAACAACTTACCATGGAGTATGATTTCTCTGAAACCATGATAGATTTCAAATCGATCCTGACCAAGATGAGTCTGTGGTGTGAAATAATTTTTGTTGAGTGGATAGATTTTAGTTGGGGTAGTCGTTCAACATTCTACAAGAACATCTTACCATGGACTATGATTTCTCTGAAATAATTTTTGTTGAGTGGATAGATTTTAGTTGGGGTAGTCGTTCAACATTCTACAAGAACAACGAACCATGGAGTATGATTTCTCTGAAACCATGATAGATTTCAAATCGATCCTTACCAAGTTAATTCTGTGGTGTGAAATAATTTTTGTTGAGTGGATAGATTTTAGTTGGGATAGTCGTTCAATATTCTACAAGAACAACTTACCATGGACTATGATTTCTCTGAAATAATTTTTATTGAGTGGATAGATTTTAGTTGGGGTAGTCGTTCAACATTCTACAAGAACAACGAACCATGGAGTATGATTTCTCTGAAACCATGATAGATTTCAAAGCGATCCTGACCAAGTTAATTCTGTGGTGTGAAATAATTTTTGTTGAGTGGATAGATTTTAGTTGGGATAGTCGTTCAACATTCTACAAGAACAACTTACCATGGACTATGATTTCTCTGAAATAATTTTTGTTGAGTGGATAGATTTTAGTTGGGGTAGTCGTTCAACATTCTACAAGAACAACTTACCATGGAGTATGTTTTCTCTGCAACCATGATAGATTTCAAATCGATCCTGACCAAGATGAGTCTGTGGTGTGAAATAATTTTTGTTGAGTGGATAGATTTTATTTGGGGTAGTCGTTCAACATTCTACAAGAACAACTTACCATGGAGTATGATTTCTCTGAAATAATTTTTGTTGAGTGGATAGATTTTAGTTGGGGTAGTCGTTCAACATTTTACAAGAACAACGAACCATGGAGTATGATTTCTCTGAAACCATGATAGATTTCAAATCGATCCTGACCAAGATGAGTCTGTGGTGTGAAATAATTTTTGTTGAGTGGATAGATTTTAGTTGGGGTAGTCGTTCAACATTCTACAAGAACAACTTACCATGGAGTATGATTTCTCTGAAATAATTTTTGTTGAGTGGATAGATTTTAGTTGGGGTAGTCGTTCAACATTTTACAAGAACAACGAATCATGGAGTATGATTTCTCTGAAACCATGATAGATTTCAAATCGATCCTGACCAAGATTAGTCTGTGGTGTGAAATAATTTTTGTTGAGTGGATAGATTTTAGTTGGGGTACTCGTTCAACATTCTACAAGAACAACTTACCATGGACTATGATTTCTCTGAAACCATGAAAGATTTCAAATCGATCCTGACCAAGATGAGTCTGTGGTGTGAAATAATTTTTGTTGAGTGGATAGATTTTAGTTAGGGGTAGTCGTTCAACATTCTACAAGAACAACTTACCATGGACTATGATTTCTCTGAAACCATGATAGATTTCAAATCGATCCTGACCAAGATGAGTCTGTGGTGTGAAATAATTTTTGTTGAGTGGATAGATTTTAGTTGGGGTAGTCGTTCAACATTCTACAAGAACAACTTACCATGGACTATGATTTCTCTGAAATAATTTTTGTTGAGTGGATAGATTTTAGTTGGGGTAGTCGTTCAACATTCTACAAGAACAACGAACCATGGAGTATGATTTCTCTGAAACCATGATAGATTTCAAATCGATCCTGACCAAGATGAGTCTGTGGTGTGAAATAATTTTTGTTGAGTGGATAGATTTTAGTTGGGGTAGTCGTTCAACATTCTAAAAGAACAACGAACCATGGAGTATGATTTCTCTGAAATAATTTTTGTTGAGTGGATAGATTTTAGTTTTGGTAGTCGTTCAACATTCTAAAAGAACAACGAACCATGGAGTATGATTTCTCTGAAATAATTTTTGTTGAGTGGATAGATTTTAGTTGGGGTAGTCGTTCAACATTCTACAAGAACAACTTACCATGGAGTATGATTTCTCTGAAACCATGATAGATTTCAAATCAATCCTGACCAAGATGAGTCTGTGGTGTGAAATAATTTTTGTTGAGTGGATAGATTTTAGTTGGGGTAGTCGTTCAACATTCTACAAGAACAACTTACCATGGAGTATGATTTCTCTGAAATAATTTTTGTTGAGTGGATAGATTTTAGTTGGGGTAGTCGTTCAACATTTTACGAGAACAACTTACCATGGAGTATGATTTCTCTGAAATAATTTTCGTTGAGTGGATAGATTTTAGTTGGGATAGTCGTTCAACATTCTACAAGAAAAACTTACCATGGACTATGATTTCTCTGAAACCATGATAGATTTCAAATCGATCCTGACCAAGATGAGTCTGTGGTGTGAAATAATTTTTGTTGAGTGGATAGATTTTAGTTGGGGTAGTCGTTCAACATTCTACAAGAACAACTTACCATGGACTATGATTTCTCTGAAATAATTTTTGTTGAGTGGATAGATTTTAGTTGGGGTAGTCGTTCAACATTCTGCAAGAACAACTTACCATGGACTATGATTTCTCTGAAATAATTTTTGTTGAGTGGATAGATTTTAGTTGGGATAGTCCTTCAACATTCTACAAGAACAACGAAGCATGGAGTATGATTTCTCTGAAACCATGATAGATTCCAAATCGATCCTGACCAAGATGAGTCTGTGGTGTGAAATAATTTTTGTTGAGTGTATAGATTTTAGTTGGGGTAGTCGTTCAACATTCTACAAGAACAACTTACCATGGAGTATGATTTCTCTGAAATAATTTTTGTTGAGTGGATAGATTTTAGTTGGGGTAGTCGTTCAACATTCTACAAGAACAACTTACAATGGAGTATGATTTCTCTGAAAGAATTTTTGTTGAGTGGATAGATTTTAGTTGGGATAGTCGTTCAACATTCTACAAGAACAACTTACCATGGAGTATGATTTCGCTGCAACCATGATAGATTTCAAATCGATCCTGACCAAGATTAGTCTGTGGTGTGAAATAATTTTTGTTGAGTGGATAGATTTTAGTTGGGGTACTCGTTCAACATTCTACAAGAACAACTTACCATGGACTATGATTTCTCTGAAACCATGAAAGATTTCAAATCGATCCTGACCAAGATGAGTCTGTGGTGTGAAATAATTTTTGTTGAGTGGATAGATTTTAGTTAGGGGTAGTCGTTCAACATTCTACAAGAACAACTTACCATGGACTATGATTTCTCTGAAACCATGATAGATTTCAAATCGATCCTGACCAAGATGAGTCTGTGGTGTGAAATAATTTTTGTTGAGTGGATAGATTTTAGTTGGGGTAGTCGTTCAACATTCTACAAGAACAACTTACCATGGACTATGATTTCTCTGAAATAATTTTTGTTGAGTGGATAGATTTTAGTTGGGGTAGTCGTTCAACATTCTACAAGAACAACGAACCATGGAGTATGATTTCTCTGAAACCATGATAGATTTCAAATCGATCCTGACCAAGATGAGTCTGTGGTGTGAAATAATTTTTGTTGAGTGGATAGATTTTAGTTGGGGTAGTCGTTCAACATTCTAAAAGAACAACGAACCATGGAGTATGATTTCTCTGAAATAATTTTTGTTGAGTGGATAGATTTTAGTTTTGGTAGTCGTTCAACATTCTAAAAGAACAACGAACCATGGAGTATGATTTCTCTGAAATAATTTTTGTTGAGTGGATAGATTTTAGTTGGGGTAGTCGTTCAACATTCTACAAGAACAACTTACCATGGAGTATGATTTCTCTGAAATAATTTTTGTTGAGTGGATAGATTTTAGTTGGGGTAGTCGTTCAACATTTTACGAGAACAACTTACCATGGAGTATGATTTCTCTGAAATAATTTTCGTTGAGTGGATAGATTTTAGTTGGGATAGTCGTTCAACATTCTACAAGAAAAACTTACCATGGACTATGATTTCTCTGAAACCATGATAGATTTCAAATCGATCCTGACCAAGATGAGTCTGTGGTGTGAAATAATTTTTGTTGAGTGGATAGATTTTAGTTGGGGTAGTCGTTCAACATTCTACAAGAACAACTTACCATGGACTATGATTTCTCTGAAATAATTTTTGTTGAGTGGATAGATTTTAGTTGGGGTAGTCGTTCAACATTCTGCAAGAACAACTTACCATGGACTATGATTTCTCTGAAATAATTTTTGTTGAGTGGATAGATTTTAGTTGGGATAGTCCTTCAACATTCTACAAGAACAACGAAGCATGGAGTATGATTTCTCTGAAACCATGATAGATTCCAAATCGATCCTGACCAAGATGAGTCTGTGGTGTGAAATAATTTTTGTTGAGTGTATAGATTTTAGTTGGGGTAGTCGTTCAACATTCTACAAGAACAACTTACCATGGAGTATGATTTCTCTGAAATAATTTTTGTTGAGTGGATAGATTTTAGTTGGGGTAGTCGTTCAACATTCTACAAGAACAACTTACAATGGAGTATGATTTCTCTGAAAGAATTTTTGTTGAGTGGATAGATTTTAGTTGGGATAGTCGTTCAACATTCTACAAGAACAACTTACCATGGAGTATGATTTCGCTGCAACCATGATAGATTTCAAATCGATCCTGACCAAGATGAGTCTGTGGTGTGAAATAATTTTTGTTGAGTGGATAGATTTTAGTTGGGGTAGTCGTTCAACATTCTACAAGAACAACTTACCATGGAGTATGATTTCTCTGAAATAATTTTTGTTGAGTGGATAGATTTTAGTTGGGATAGTCGTTCAACATTCTACAAGAAAAACTTACCATGGACTATGATTTCTCTGAAACCATGATAGATTTCAAATCGATCCTGACCAAGATGAGTCTGTGGTGTGAAATAATTTTTGTTGAGTGGATAGATTTTAGTTGGGGTAGTCGTTCAACATTCTAAAAGAACAACTTTCCATGGAGTATGATTTCTCTGAAATAATTTTTGTTGAGTGGATAGATTTTAGTTTTGGTAGTCGTTCAACATTCTAAAAGAACAACGAACCATGGAGTATGATTTCTCTGAAATAATTTTTGTCGAGTGGATAGATTTTAGTTGGGATAGTCGTTCAACATTCTACAAGAACAACTTACCATGGAGTATGATTTCTCTGAAATAATTTTTGTTGAGTGGATAGATTTTAGTTGGGATAGTCGTTCAACATTCTACAAGAACAACGAACCATGGAGTATGATTTCTCTGCAACCATGATAGATTTCAAATCGATCCTGACCAAGATGAGTCTGTGGTGTGAAATAATTTTTGTTGAGTGGATAGATTTTAGTTGGGGTAGTCGTTCAACATTCTAAAAGAACAACTTACCATGGAGTATGATTTCTCTGAAATAATTTTTGTTGAGTGGATAGATTTTAGTTGGGGTAGTCGTTCAACATTCTACAAGAACAACGAACCATGGAGTATGATTTCTCTGCAACCATGATAGATTTCAAATCGATCCTGACCAAGATGAGTCTGTGGTGTGAAATAATTTTTTGTTGAGTGGATAGATTTTAGTTGGGGTAGTCGTTCAACATTCTACAAGAACAACGAACCATGGAGTATGATTTCTCTGAAATAATTTTTGTTGAGTGGATAGATTTTAGTTGGGATAGTCGTTCAACATTCTACAAGAACAACTTACCATGGAGTATTATTTCTCTGAAATAATTTTTGTTGAGTGGATAGATTTTAGTTGGGGTAGTCGTTCAACATTCTACAAGAACAACGAACCATGGAGTATGATTTCTCTGCAACCATGATAGATTTCAAATCGATCCTGACCAAGATGAGTCTGTGGTGTGAAATAATTTTTGTTGAGTGGATAGATTTTAGTTGTGGTAGTCGTTCAACATTCTACAAGAACAACGAACCATGGAGTATGATTTCTCTGAAATAATTTTTGTTGAGTGGATAGATTTTAGTTGGGGTAGTCGTTCAACATTCTACAAGAACAACTTACCATGGAGTATGATTTCTCTGAAATAATTTTTGTTGAGTGGATAAATTTTAGTTGGGATAGTCGTTCAACATTCTACAAGAACAACTTACCATGGACTATGATTTCTCTGAAACCATGATAGATTTCAAATCGATCCTGACCAAGATGAGTCTGTGGTGTGAAATAATTTTTGTTGAGTGGATAGATTTTAGTTGGGATAGTGGTTCAACTTTCTACAAGAACAACTTACCATGGACTATGATTTCTCTGAAACCGTGATAGATTTCAAATCGATTATGACCAAGATGAGTCTGTGGTGTGAAATAATTTTTGTTGAGTGGATAGATTTTAGTTGGGGTAGTCGTTCAACATTCTACAAGAACAACTTACCATGGACTATGATTTCTCTGAAATAATTTTTGTTGAGTGGATAGATTTTAGTTGGGGTAGTCGCTCAACATTTTACAAGAACAACGAACCATGGAGTATGATTTCTCTGAAATAATTTTTGTTGAGTGGATAGATTTTAGTTGGGGTAGTCGTTCAACGTTCTACAAGAACAACTTACCATGGAGTATGATTTCTCTGAAATAATTTTTGTTGAGTGGATAGATTTTAGTTGGGGTAGTCGTTCAACATTTTACAAGAACAACGAACCATGGAGTATGATTTCTCTGAAACCATGATAGATTTCAAATCGATCCTGACCAAGATGAGTCTGTGGTGTGAAATAATTTTTGTTGAGTGGATAGATTTTAGTTGGGATAGTCGTTCAACATTCTACAAGAACAACTTACCATGGAGTATGATTTCTCTGAAATAATTTTTGTTGAGTGGATAGATTTTAGTTGGGGTAGTCGTTCAACATTTTACAAGAACAACGAACCTTTAAGTATGATTTCTCTGAAACCATGATAGATTTCAAATCGATCCTGACCAAGATGAGTCTGTGGTGTGAAATAATTTTTGTTGAGTGGATAGATTTTTCTTGGGACAGTCGTTCAACATTCTACAAGAACAACTTACCATGGAGTATGATTTCTCTGAAATAATTTTTGTTGAGTGGATAGATTTTAGTTGGGGTAGTCGTTCAACATTTTACAAGAACAACGAACCATTAAGTATGATTTCTCTGAAACCATGATAGATTTCAAATCGATCCTGACCAAGATGAGTCTGTGGTGTGAAATAATATTTGTTGAGTGGATAGATTTTAGTTGGGGTAGTCGTTCAACATTCTACAAGAACAACGATCCATGGACTATGATTTCTCTGAAATAATATTTGTTGAGTGGATAGATTTTAGTTGGGGTAGTCGTTCAACATTCTACAAGAACAACTTATCATGGACTATGATTTCTCTGAAATAATTTTTGTTGAGTGAATAGATTTTAGTTGGGATTGTCGTTCAACATTCTACAAGAACAACGAACCATGGAGTATGATTTCTCTGAAATAATTTTTGTTGAGTGGATAGATTTTAGTTGGGGTAGTCGTTCAACATTCTACAAGAACAACGAAACATGGACTATGATTTCTCTGAAATAATTTTTGTTGAGTGGATAGATTTTAGTTGGGATAGTCGTTCAACATTCTACAAGAACAACTTACCATGGACTATGATTTCTCTGAAATAATTTTTGTTGAGTGGATAGATTTTAGTTGGGATAGTCGTTCAACATTCTACAAGAACAACGAACCATGGAGTATGATTTCTCTGAAACCATGATAGATTTCAAATCGATCCTGACCAAGATGAGTCTGTGGTGTGAAATAATTTTTGTTGAGTATATAAATTATAGTTGGGGTAGTCGTTCAACATTCTACAAGAACAACGAACCATGGAGTATGATTTCTCTGAAACCATGATAGATTTCAAATCGATCCTGACCAAGATGAGTCTGTGGTGTGAAATAATTTTTGTTGAGTGGATAGATTTTAGTTGGGGTAGTCGTTCAACATTCTATAAGAACAACGAACCATGGAGTACGATTTCTCTGAAATAATTTTTGTTGAGTGGATAGATTTTAGTTGGGGTAGTCGTTCAACATTCTACAAGAACAACTTACCATGGACTATGATTTCTCTGAAATAATTTTTGTTGAGTGGATAGATTTTAGTTGGGGTAGTCGTTCGACATTCTACAAGAACAACTTACCATGGACTATGATTTCTCTGAAATAATTTTTGTTGAGTGGATAGATTTTAGTTGGGATAGTCGTTCAACATTCTACAAGAACAACGAACCATGGAGTATGATTTCTCTGAAACCATGATAGATTTCAAATCGATCCTGACCAAGATGAGTCTGTGGTGTGAAATAATTTTTGTTGAGTGGATAGATTTTAGTTGGGGTAGTCGTTCAACATTCTATAAGAACAACGAACCATGGAGTACGATTTCTCAGAAATAATTTTTGTTGAGTGGATAGATTTTAGTTGGGGTAGTCGTTCAACATTCTACAAGAACAACTTACCATGGACTATGATTTCTCTGAAATAATTTTTGTTGAGTGGATAGATTTTAGTTGGGGTAGTCGTTCAACATTCTATAAGAACAACGAACCATGGAGTACGATTTCTCTGAAATAATTTTTGTTGAGTGGATAGATTTTAGTTGGGGTAGTCGTTCAACATTCTACAAGAACAACTTACCATGGACTATGATTTCTCTGAAATAATTTTTGTTGAGTGGATAGATTTTAGTTGGGGTAGTCGTTCGACATTCTACAAGAACAACTTACCATGGACTATGATTTCTCTGAAATAATTTTTGTTGAGTGGATAGATTTTAGTTGGGATAGTCGTTCAACATTCTACAAGAACAACGAACCATGGAGTATGATTTCTCTGAAACCATGATAGATTTCACATCGATCCTGACCAAGATGAGTCTGTGGTGTGAAATAATTTTTGTTGAGTGGATAGATTTTAGTTAGGGTAGTCGTTCAACATTCTACAAGAACAACGAACCATGGAGTATGATTTCTCTGAAATAATTTTTGTTGAGTGGATAGATTTTAGTTGGGGTAGTCGTTCAACATTTTACAAGAACAACGAACCATGGAGTATGATTTCTCTGAAACCATGATAGATTTCAAATCGATCCTGACCAAGATGAGTCTGTGGTGTGAAATAATTTTTGTTGAGTGGATAGATTTTAGTTGGGATAGTCGTTCAACATTCTACAAGAACAACTTACCATGGAGTATGATTTCTCTGAAATAATTTTTGTTGAGTGGATAGATTTTAGTTGGGATAGTCGTTCAACATTCTACAAGAACAACTTACCATGGACTATGATTTCTCTGAACTAATTTTTGTTGAGTGGATAGATTTTAGTTGGGGTAGTCGTTCAACATTCTACAAGAACAACTTACCATGGACTATGATTTCTCTGAAATAAATTTTGTTGAGTGGATAGATTTTAGTTGGGATAGTCGTTCAACATTCTACAAGAACAACGAACCATGGAGTATGAATTCTCTGAAACCATGATAGATTTCAAATCGATCCTGACCAAGATGAGTCTGTGGTGTGAAATAATTTTTGTTGAGTGGATAGATTTTAGTTGGGGTAGTCGCTCAACATTCTATAAGAACAACGAACCATGGAGTATGATTTCTCTGTAATAATTTTTGTTGAGTGGATAGATTTTAGTTGGGGTAGTCATTCAACATTCTACAAGAACAACGAACCATGGACTATGATTTCTCTGAAATAATTTTTGTTGAGTGGATAGATTTTAGATGGGATAGTCGTTCAACATTCTACAAGAACAACTTACCATGGACTATGATTTCTCTGAAATAATTTTTGTTGAGTGGATAGATTTTAGTTGGGATAGTCGTTCAACATTCTACAAGAACAACGAACCATGGAGTATGATTTCTCTGAAACCATGATAGATTTCAAATCGATCCTGACCAAGATGAGTCTGTGGTGTGAAATAATTTTTGTTGAGTGGATAGATTTTAGTTGGGGTAGTCGTTCAACATTCTACAAGAACAACGAACCATGGAGTATGATTTCTCTGAAATAATTTTTGTTGAGTGGATAGATTTTAGTTGGGGTAGTCGTTCAACATTCTACAAGAACAACTTACCATGGAGTATGATTTCTCTGAAACCATGATAGATTTCAAATCGATCCTGACCAAGATGAGTCTGTGGTGTGAAATAATTTTTGTTGAGTGGATAGATTTTAGTTGGGGTAGTCGTTCAACATTCTACAAGAACAACTTACCATGGAGTATGATTTCTCTGAAATAATTTTTGTTGAGTGGATAGATTTTAGTTGGGATAGTCGTTCAATATTCTACAAGAACAACTTATCATGGACTATGATTTCTCTGAAACCATGATAGATTTCAAATCGATCCTGACCAAGATGAGTCTGTGGTGTGAAATACTTTCTGTTGAGTGGATAGATTTTAGTTGGGGTAGTCGTTCAACATTCTACAAGAACAACGAACCATGGACTATGATTTCTCTGAAATAATTTTTGTTGAGTGGATAGATTTTAGATGGGATAGTCGTTCAACATTCTACAAGAACAACTTACCATGGACTATGATTTCTCTGAAATAATTTTTGTTGAGTGGATAGATTTTAGTTGGGATAGTCGTTCAACATTCTACAAGAACAACGAACCATGGAGTATGATTTCTCTGAAACCATGATAGATTTCAAATCGATCCTGACCAAGATGAGTCTGTGGTGTGAAATAATTTTTGTTGAGTGGATAGATTTTAGTTGGGGTAGTCGTTCAACATTCTACAAGAACAACTTACCATGGAGTATGATTTCTCTGAAATAATTTTTCTTGAGTGGATAGATTTTAGTCGGGGTATTCGTTCAATATTGGGGTAGTCGTTGGGGTAGTCGTTCAACATTCTACAAGAACAACTTACCATGGACTATGATTTCTCTGAAATAATTTTTGTTGAGTGGATAGATTTTAGTTGGGATAGTCGTTCAACATTCTACAAGAACAACTTACCATGGAGTATGAATTCTCTGAAATAATTTTTGTTGAGTGGATAGATTTTAGTTGGGGTAGTCGTTTAACATTCTACAAGAACAACGAACCATGGAGTATGATTTCACCAAGATGAGTCTGTGGTGTGAAATAATTTTTGTTGAGTGGATAGATTTTAGTTGGGATAGTCGTTCAACATTCTACAAGAACAACTTACCATGGAGTATGATTTCTCTGAAATAATTTTTGTTGAGTGGATAGATTTTAGTTGGGGTAGTCGTTCAACATTCTACAAGAACAACTTACCATGGAGTATGATTTCTCTGAAACCATGATAGATTTCAAATCGATCCTGACCAAGATGAGTCTGTGGTGTGAAATAATTTTTGTTGAGTGGGTAGATTTTAGTTGGGGTAGTCGTTCAACATTCTACAAGAACAACTTACCATGGAGTATGATTTCTCTAAAATAATTTTTGTTGAGTGGATAGATTTTAGTTGGCATAGTCGTTCAACATTCTACAAGAACAACGAACCATGGAGTATGATTTCTCTGAAACCATGATAGATTTCAAATCGATCCTGACCAAGATGAGTCTGTGGTGTGAAATAATTTTTGTTGAGTGGATAGATTTTAGTTGGGGTAGTCGTTCAACATTCTACAAGAACAACTTACCATGGTGTATGATTTCGCTGAAATAATTTTTGTTGAGTGGATAGATTTTAGTTGGGGTAGTCGTTCAACATTTTACAAGAACAACGAATCATGGAGTATGATTTCTCTGAAACCATGATAGATTTCAAATCGATCCTGACCAAGATGAGTCTGTGGTGTGAAATAATTTTTGTTGAGTGGATAGATTTTAGTTGGGGTAGTCGTTCAACATTTTACAAGAACAACGAACCATGGAGTATGATTTCTCTGAAACCATGATAGATTTCAAATCGATCCTGACGAAGATGAGTCTGTGGTGTGAAATAATTTTTGTTGAGTGGATAGATTTTAGTTGGGGTAGTCGTTCAACATTCTACAAGAACAACGAACCATGGAGTATGATTTCTCTGAAATAATTTTTGTTGAGTGGATAAATTTTAGTTGGGGTAGTCGTTCAACATTCTACAAGAACAACTTACCATGGACTATGATTTCTCTGACATAATTTTTGTTGAGTGGATAGATTTTAGTTGGGGTAGTCGTTCAACATTGTACAAGAACAACTTACCATGGACTATGATTTCTCTGAAATAATTTTTGTTGAGTGGATAGATTTTAGTTGGGATAGTCGTTCAACATTCTACAAGAACAACTTACCATGGAGTATGAATTCTCTGAAATAATTTTTGTTGAGTGGATAGATTTTAGTTGGGGTAGTCGTTTAACATTCTACAAGAACAACGAACCATGGAGTATGATTTCTCTGCAACCATGATAGATTTCAAATCGATCCCGACCAAGATGAGTCTGTGGTGTGAAATAATTTTTGTTGAGTGGATAGATTTTAGTTGGGGTAGTCGTTCAACATTCTACAAGAACAACGAACCATGGAGTATGATTTCTCTGAAACCATGATAGATTTCAAATCGATCCTGACCAAGATGAGTCTGTGGTGTGAAATAATTTTTGTTGAGTGGATAGATTTTAGTTGGGGTAGTCGTTCAACATTCTACAAGGACATCTTACCATGGTGTATGATTTCGCTGAAATAATTTTTGTTGAGTGGATAGATTTTAGTTGGGGTAGTCGTTCAACATTTTACAAGAACAACGAATCATGGAGTATGATTTCTCTGAAACCATGATAGATTTCAAATCGATCCTGACCAAGATGAGTCTGTGGTGTGAAATAATTTTTGTTGAGTGGATAGATTTTAGTTGGGGTAGTCGTTCAACATTTTACAAGAACAACGAACCATGGAGTATGATTTCTCTGAAACCATGATAGATTTCAAATCGATCCTGACCAAGATGAGTCTGTGGTGTGAAATAATTTTTGTTGAGTGGATAGATTTTAGTTGGGGTAGTCGTTCAACATTTTACAAGAACAACGAACCATGGAGTATGATTTCTCTGCAACCATGATAGATTTCAAATCGATCCCGACCAAGATGAGTCTGTGGTGTGAAATAATTTTTGTTGAGTGGATAGATTTTAGTTGGGATAGTCGTTCAACATTCTACAAGAACAACTTACCATGGAGTATGATTTCTCTGAAATAATTTTTGTTGAATGGATAGATTTTAGTTGGGATAGTCGTTCAACATTCTATAAGAACAACTTACCATGGAGTATGATTTCTCTGAAACCATGATAGATTTCAAATCGATCCTGACCAAGATGAGTCTGTGGTGTGAAATAATTTTTGTTGAGTGGGTAGATTTTAGTTGGGGTAGTCGTTCAACATTCTACAAGAACAACTTACCATGGAGTATGATTTCTCTGAAATAATTTTTGTTGAGTGGATAGATTTTAGTTGGCATAGTCGTTCAACATTCTACAAGAACAACGAACCATGGAGTATGATTTCTCTGAAACCATGATAGATTTCAAATCGATCCTGACCAAGATGAGTCTGTGGTGTGAAATAATTTTTGTTGAGTGGATAGATTTTAGTTGGGGTAGTCGTTCAACATTCTACAAGAACAACTTACCATGGTGTATGATTTCGCTGAAATAATTTTTGTTGAGTGGATAGATTTTAGTTGGGGTAGTCGTTCAACATTTTACAAGAACAACGAATCATGGAGTATGATTTCTCTGAAACCATGATAGATTTCAAATCGATCCTGACCAAGATGAGTCTGTGGTGTGAAATAATTTTTGTTGAGTGGATAGATTTTAGTTGGGGTAGTCGTTCAACATTTTACAAGAACAACGAACCATGGAGTATGATTTCTCTGAAACCATGATAGATTTCAAATCGATCCTGATGAAGATGAGTCTGTGGTGTGAAATAATTTTTGTTGAGTGGATAGATTTTAGTTGGGGTAGTCGTTCAACATTCTACAAGAACAACGAACCATGGAGTATGATTTCTCTGAAATAATTTTTGTTGAGTGGATAAATTTTAGTTGGGGTAGTCGTTCAACATTCTACAAGAACAACTTACCATGGACTATGATTTCTCTGACATAATTTTTGTTGAGTGGATAGATTTTAGTTGGGGTAGTCGTTCAACATTCTACAAGAACAACTTACCATGGAGTATGATTTCTCTGAAATAATTTTTGTTGAGTGGATAGATTTTAGTTGGGGTAGTCGTTCAGCATTCTACAAGAACAACTTACCATGGAGTATGATTTCTCTGAAACCATGACAGATTTCAAATCGATCCTGACCAAGATGAGTCTGTGGTGTGAAATAATTTTTGTTGAGTGGATAGATTTTAGTTGGGGTAGTCGTTCAACATTCTACAAGAACAACTTACCATGGACTATGATTTCTCTGAAATAATTTTTGTTGAGTGAATAGATTTTAGTTGTAATAGTCGTTCAACATTCTACAAGAACAACGAACCATGGAGTATGATTTCTCTGAAATAATTTTTGTTGAGTGGATAGATTTTAGTTGGGGTAGTCGTTCAACATTCTACAAGAACAACTTACCATGGAGTATGATTTCTCTGAAATAATTTTTGTTGAGTGGATAGATTTTAGTTGGGGTAGTCGTTCAACATTTTACAAGAACAACGAACCATGGAGTATGATTTCTCTGAAACCATGATAGATTTCAAATCGATCCTGACCAAGATGAGTCTGTGGTGTGAAATAATTTTTGTTGAGTGGATAGATTTTAGTTGGGATAGTCGTTCAACATTCTACAAGAACAACGAACCATGGAGTATGATTTCTCTGAAATAGTTTTTGTTGAGTGGATAGATTTTAGTTGGGATAGTCGTTCAACATTCTATAAGAACAACTTACCATGGACTATGATTTCTCTGAAATAATTTTTGTTGAGTGGATAGATTTTAGTTGGGGTAGTCGTTCAACATTCTACAAGAACAACTTACCATGGACTATGATTTCTCTGAAATAATTTTTGTTGAGTGGATAGATTTTAGTTGGGATAGTCGTTCAACATTCTACAAGAACAACGAACCATGGAGTATGATTTCTCTGAAACCATTATAGATTTCAAATCGATCCTGACCAAGATGAGTCTGTGGTGTGAAATAATTTTTGTTGAGTGGATAGATTTTAGTTGGGGTAGTCGCTCAACATTCTATAAGAACAACGAACCATGGAGTATGATTTCTCTGAAATAATTTTTTTGAGTGGATAGATTTTAGTTGGGGTAGTCGTTCAACATTCTACAAGAACAACTTACCATGGACTATGATTTCTCTGAAATAATTTTTGTTGAGTGAATAGATTTTAGTTGTAATAGTCGTTCAACATTCTACAAGAACAACGAACCATGGAGTATGATTTCTCTGAAATCATTTTTGTTGAGTGGATAGATTTTAGTTGGGGTAGTCGTTCAACATTCTACAAGAACAACTTACCATGGAGTATGATTTCTCTGAAATAATTTTTGTTGAGTGGATAGATTTTAGTTGGGGTAGTCGTTCAACATTTTACAAGAACAACGAACCATGGAGTATGATTTCTCTGAAACCATGATAGATTTCAAATCGATCCTGACCAAGATGAGTCTGTGGTGTGAAATAATTTTTGTTGAGTGGATAGATTTTAGTTGGGATAGTCGTTCAACATTCTACAAGAACAACTTACCATGGAGTATGATTTCTCTGAAATAATTTTTGTTGAAAGGATAGATTTTAGTTGGGATAGTCGTTCAACATTCTACAAGAACAACTTACCATGGACTATGATTTCTCTGAAATAATTTTTGTTGAGTGGATAGATTTTAGTTGGGGTAGTCGTTCAACATTCTACAAGAACAACTTACCATGGACTATGATTTCTCTGAAATAATTTTTGTTGAGTGGATAGATTTTAGTTGGGATAGTCGTTCAACATTCTACAAGAACAACGAACCATGGAGTATGATTTCTCTGAAACCATGATAGATTTCAAATCGATCCTGACCAAGATGAGTCTGTGGTGTGAAATAATTTTTGTTGAGTGGATAGATTTTAGTTGGGGTAGTCGCTCAACATTCTATAAGAACAACGCAAAATGGAGTATGATTTCTCTGAAATAATTTTTGTTGAGTGGATAGATTTTAGTTGGGGTAGTCGTTCAACATTCTACAAGAACAACGAACCATGGAGTATGATTTCTCTGAAATAATTTTTGTTGAGTGGATAGATTTTAGTTGGGATAGTCGTTCAACATTCTACAAGAACAACTTACCATGGACTATGATTTCTCTGAAATAATTTTTGTTGAGTGGATAGATTTTAGTTGGGATAGTCGTTCAACATTCTACAAGAACAACGAACCATGGAGTATGATTTCTCTGAAACCATGATAGATTTCAAATCGATCCTGACCAAGATGAGTCTGTGGTGTGAAATAATTTTTGTTGAGTGGATAGATTTTAGTTGGGGTAGTCGCTCAACATTCTATAAGAACAACTTACCATGGAGTATGATTTCTCTGAAATAATTTTTGTTGAGTGGATAGATTTTAGTTGGGGTAGTCGTTCAGCATTCTACAAGAACAACTTACCATGGAGTATGATTTCTCTGAAACCATGATAGATTTCAAATCGATCCTGACCAAGATGAGTCTGTGGTGTGAAATAATTTTTGTTGAGTGGATAGATTTTAGTTGGGGTAGTCGTTCAACATTCTACAAGAACAACTTACCATGGAGTATGATTTCTCTGAAATAATTTTTGTTGAGTGGATAGATTTTAGTTGGGGTAGTCGTTCAACATTCTACAAGAACAACTTACCATGGACTATGATTTCTCTGAAATAATTTTTGTTGAGTGAATAGATTTTAGTTGTAATAGTCGTTCAACATTCTATAAGAACAACGAACCATGGAGTATGATTTCTCTGAAATAATTTTTGTTGAGTGGATAGATTTTAGTTGGGGTAGTCGTTCAACATTCTACAAGAACAACTTACCATGGAGTATGATTTCTCTGAAATAATTTTTGTTGAGTGGATAAATTTTAGTTGGGGTAGTTGTTCAACATTTTACAAGAACAACGAACCATGGAGTATGATTTCTCTGAAACCATGATAGATTTCAAATCGATCCTGACCAAGATGAGTCTGTGGTGTGAAATAATTTTTGTTGAGTGGATAGATTTTAGTTGGGATAGTCGTTCAACATTCTACAAGAACAACGAACCATGGAGTATGATTTCTCTGAAATAATTTTTGTTGAGTGAATAGATTTTAGTTGTAATAGTCGTTCAACATTCTACAAGAACAACGAACCATGGTATATGATTTCTCTGAAATCATTTTTGTTGAGTGGATAGATTTTAGTTGGGGTAGTCGTTCAACATTCTACAAGAACAACTTACCATGGAGTATGATTTCTCTGAAATAATTTTTGTTGAGTGGATAGATTTTAGTTGGGGTAGTCGTTCAACATTTTACAAGAACAACGAACCATGGAGTATGATTTCTCTGAAACCATGATAGATTTCAAATCGATCCTGACCAAGATGAGTCTGTGGTGTGAAATAATTTTTGTTGAGTGGATAGATTTTAGTTGGGATAGTCGTTCAACATTCTACAAGAACAACTTACCATGGAGTATGATTTCTCTGAAATAATATTTGTTGAGTGGATAGATTTTAGTTGGGATAGTCGTTCAACATTCTACAAGAACAACTTACCATGGACTATGATTTCTCTGAAATAATTTTTGTTGAGTGGATAGATTTTAGTTGGGGTAGTCGTTCAACATTCTACAAGAACAACTTACCATGGACTATGATTTCTCTGAAATAATGTTTGTTGAGTGGATAGATTTTAGTTGGGATAGTCGTTCAACATTCTACAAGAACAACGAACCATGGAGTATGATTTCTCTGAAACCATGATAGATTTCAAATCGATCCTGACCAAGATGAGTCTGTGGTGTGAAATAATTTTTGTTGAGTGGATAGATTTTAGTTGGGGTAGTCGCTCAACATTCTATAAGAACAACGAAAAATGGAGTATGATTTCTCTGAAATAATTTTTGTTGAGTGGATAGATTTTAGTTGGGGTAGTCGTTCAACATTCTACGAGAACAACGAAACATGGAGTATGATTTCTCTGAAATAATTTTTGTTGAGTGGATAGATTTTAGTTGGGATAGTCGTTCAACATTCTACAAGAACAACTTACCATGGACTATGATTTCTCTGAAATAATTTTTGTTGAGTGGATAGATTTTAGTTGGGATAGTCGTTCAACATTCTACAAGAACAACGAACCATGGAGTATGATTTCTCTGAAACCATGATAGATTTCAAATCGATCCTGACCAAGATGAGTCTGTGGTGTGAAATAATTTTTGTTGAGTGGATAGATTTTAGTTGGGGTAGTCGCTCAACATTCTATAAGAACAACTTACCATGGAGTATGATTTCTCTGAAATAATTTTTGTTGAGTGGATAGATTTTAGTTGGGGTAGTCGTTCAGCATTCTACAAGAACAACTTACCATGGAGTATGATTTCTCTGAAACCATGATAGATTTCAAATCGATCCTGACCAAGATGAGTCTGTGGTGTGAAATAATTTTTGTTGAGTGGATAGATTTTAGTTGGGGTAGTCGTTCAACATTCTACAAGAACAACTTACCATGGAGTATGATTTCTCTGAAATAATTTTTGTTGAGTGGATAGATTTTAGTTGGGGTAGTCGTTCAACATTCTACAAGAACAACTTACCATGGACTATGATTTCTCTGAAATAATTTTTGTTGAGTGAATAGATTTTAGTTGTAATAGTCGTTCAACATTCTACAAGAACAACGAACCATGGAGTATGATTTCTCTGAAATAATTTTTGTTGAGTGGATAGATTTTAGTTGGGGTAGTCGTTCAACATTCTACAAGAACAACTTACCATGGAGTATGATTTCTCTGAAATAATTTTTGTTGAGTGGATAGATTTTAGTTGGGGTAGTCGTTCAACATTTTACAAGAACAACGAACCATGGAGTATGATTTCTCTGAAACCATGATAGATTTCAAATCGATCCTGACCAAGATGAGTCTGTGGTGTGAAATAATTTTTGTTGAGTGGATAGATTTTAGTTGGGATAGTCGTTCAACATTCTACAAGAAGAACTTACCATGGAGTATGATTTCTCTGAAATAATTTTTGTTGAGTGGATAGATTTTAGTTGGGATAGTCGTTCAACATTCTACAAGAACAACTTACCATGGACTATGATTTCTCTGAAATAATTTTTGTTGAGTGGATAGATTTTAGTTGGGGTAGTCGTTCAACATTCTACAAGAACAACTTACCATGGACTATGATTTCTCTGAAATAATTTTTGTTGAGTGGATAGATTTTAGTTGGGATAGTCGTTCAACATTCTACAAGAACAACGAACCATGGAGTATGATTTCTCTGAAACCATGATAGATTTCAAATCGATCCTGACCAAGATGAGTCTGTGGTCTGAAATAATTTTTGTTGAGTGGATAGATTTTAGTTGGGGTAGTCGCTCAACATTCTATAAGAACAACGAACCATAGAGTATGATTTCTCTGAAATAATTTTTGTTGAGTGGATAGATTTTAGTTGGGGTAGTCGTTCAACATTCTACAAGAACAACTTACCATGGACTATGATTTCTCTGAAATAATTTTTGTTGAGTGAATAGATTTTAGTTGTAATAGTCGTTCAACATTCTACAAGAACAACGAACCATGGAGTATGATTTCTCTGAAATAATTTTTGTTGAGTGGATAGATTTTAGTTGGGGTAGTCGTTCAACATTCTACAAGAACAACTTACCATGGAGTATGATTTCTCTGAAATAATTTTTGTTGAGTGGATAGATTTTAGTTGGGATAGTCGTTCAACATTTTACAAGAACAACGAACCATGGAGTATGATTTCTCTGAAACCATGTTAGATTTCAAATCGATCCTGACCAAGATGAGTCTGTGGTGTGAAATAATTTTTGTTGAGTGGATAGATTTTAGTTGGGATAGTCGTTCAACATTCTACAAGAACAACTTACCATGGAGTATGATTTCTCTGAAATAATTTTTGTTGAGTGGATAGATTTTAGTTGGGATAGTCGTTCAACATTCTACAAGAACAACTTACCATGGACTATGATTTCTCTGAAATAATTTTTGTTGAGTGGATAGATTTTAGTTGGGGTAGTCGTTCAACATTCTACAAGAACAACTTACCATGGACTATGATTTCTCTGAAATAATTTTTGTTGAGTGGATAGATTTTAGTTGGGATAGTCGTTCAACATTCTACAAGAACAACTTATCATGGAGTATGATTTCTCTGAAACCATGATAGATTTCAAATCGATCCTGACCAAGATGAGTCTGTGGTGTGAAATAATTTTTGTTGAGTGGATAGATTTTAGTTGGGATAGTCGTTCAACATTCTACAAGAACAACTTACCATGGAGTATGATTTCTCTGAAATAATTTTTGTTGAGTGGATAGATTTTAGTTGGGGTAGTCGTTCAACATTCTACAAGAACAACGAAACATGGACTATGATTTCTCTGAAATAATTTTTGTTGAGTGGATAGATTTTAGTTGGGATAGTCGTTCAACATTCTACAAGAACAACTTACCATGGACTATGATTTCTCTGAAATAATTTTTGTTGAGTGGATAGATTTTAGTTGGGATAGTCGTTCAACATTCTACAAGAACAACGAACCATGGAGTATGATTTCTCTGAAACCATGATAGATTTCAAATCGATCCTGACCAAGATGAGTCTGTGGTGTGAAATAATTTTTGTTGAGTGGATAGATTTTAGTTGGGGTAGTCGTTCAACATTCTACAAGAACAACGAACCATGGAGTATGATTTCTCTGAAATAATTTTTGTTGAGTGGATAGATTTTAGTTGGGGTAGTCGTTCAACATTCTACAAGAACAACTTACCATGGAGTATGATTTCTCTGAAACCATGATAGATTTCAAATCGATCCTGACCAAGATGAGTCTGTGGTGTGAAATAATTTTTGTTGAGTGGATAGATTTTAGTTGGGGTAGTCGTTCAACATTCTACAAGAACAACTTACCATGGAGTATGATTTCTCTGAAATAATTTTTGTTGAGTGGATAGATTTTAGTTGGGATAGTCGTTCAACATTCTACAAGAACAACTTACCATGGACTATGATTTCTCTGAAACCATGATAGATTTCAAATCGATCCTGACCAAGATGAGTCTGTGGTGTGAAATACTTTTTGTTGAGTGGATAGATTTTAGTTGGGGTAGTCGTTCAACATTCTACAAGAACAACGAACCATGGAGTATGATTTCTCTGAAATAATTTTTGTTGAGTGGATAGATTTTAGTTGGGGTAGTCGTTCAGCATTCTACAAGAACAACTTACCATGGACTATGATTTCTCTGAAATAATTTTTGTTGAGTGGATAGATTTTAGTTGGGGTAGTCGTTCAACATTCTACAAGAACAACTTATCATGGTGAATGATTTCTCTGAAACCATGATAGATTTCAAATCGATCCTGACCAAGATGAGTCTGTGGTGTGAAATAATTTTTGTTGAGTGGATAGATTTTAGTTGGGGTAGTCGTTCAACATTCTACAAGAACAACTTACCATGGAGTATGATTTCTCTGAAATAATTTTTGTTGAGTGGATAGATTTTAGTTGGGGTAGTCGTTCAACATTCTACAAGAACAACTTACCATGGACTATGATTTCTCTGAAATAATTTTTGGTGAGTGGATAGATTTTAGTTGGGATAGTCGTTCAACATTCTACAAGAACAACTTACCATGGAGTATGAATTCTCTGAAATAATTTTTGTTGAGTGGATAGATTTTAGTTGGGGTAGTCGTTCAACATTCTACAAGAACAACGAACCATGGAGTATGATTTCTCTGCAACCATGATAGATTTCAAATCGATCCTGACCAAGATGAGTCTGTGGTGTGAAATAATTTTTGTTGAGTGGATAGATTTTAGTTGGGATAGTCGTTCAACATTCTACAAGAACAACTTACCATGGAGTATGATTTCTCTGAAATAATTTTTCTTGAGTGGATTGATTTTAGTTGGGGTAGTCGTTCAACATTCTACAAGAACAACTTACCATGGAGTATGATTTCTCTGAAACCATGATAGATTTCAAATCGATCCTGACCAAGATGAGTCTGTGGTGTGAAATAATTTTTGTTGAGTGGATAGATTTTAGTTGGGGTAGTCGTTCAACATTCTACAAGAACAACTTAACATGGAGTATGATTTCTCTGAAATAATTTTTGTTGAGTGGATAGATTTTAGTTGGGATAGTCGTTCAACATTCTACAAGAACAACGAACCATGGACTATGATTTCTCTGAAACCATGATAGATTTCAAATCGATCCTGACCAAGATGAGTCTGTGGTGTGAAATAATTTTTGTTGAGTGGATAGATTTTAGTTGGGGTAGTCGTTCAACATTCTACAAGAACAACTTACCATGGAGTATGATTTCGCTGAAATAATTTTTGTTGAGTGGATAGATTTTAGTTGGGGTAGTCGTTCAACATTTTACAAGAACAACGAACCATGGAGTATGATTTCTCTGAAACCATGATAGATTTCAAATCGATCCTGACCAAAATGAGTCTGTGGTGTGAAATAATTTTTGTTGAGTGGATAGATTTTAGTTGGGGTAGTCGTTCAACATTTTACAAGAACAACGAACCATGGAGTATGATTTCTCTGAAACCATGATAGATTTCAAATCGATCCTGACGAAGATGAGTCTGCGGTGTGAAATAATTTTTGTTGAGTGGATAGATTTTAGTTGGGGTAGTCGTTCAACATTCTACAAGAACAACGAACCATGGAGTATGATTTCTCTGAAATAATTTTTGTTGAGTGGATAGATTTTAGTTGGGGTAGTCGTTCAACATTCTACAAGAACAACTTACCATGGACTATGATTTCTCTGAAATAATTTTTGTTGAGTGGATAGATTTTAGTTGGGGTAGTCGTTCAACATTCTACAAGAACAACTTACCATGGAGTATGATTTCTCTGAAATAATTTTTGTTGAGTGGATAGATTTTAGTTGGGGTAGTCGTTCAACATTCTACAAGAACAACGAACCATGGAGTATGATTTCTCTGCAACCATGATAGATTTCAAATCGATCCTGACCAAGATGAGTCTGTGGTGTGAAATAATTTTTGTTGAGTGGATAGATTTTAGTTTGGGGTAGTCGTTCAACATTCTACAAGAACAACTTACCATGGAGTATGATTTCTCTGAAATAATTTTTGTTGAGTGGATAGATTTTAGTTGGGGTATTCGTTCAACATTCTACAAGAACAACTTACCATGGACTATGATTTCTCTGAAATAATTTTTGTTGAGTGAATAGATTTTTGTTGGGGTAGTCGTTCAACATTCTACAAGAACAACTTACCATGGAGTATGATTTCTCTGAAATAATTTTTGTTAAGTGGATAGATTTTAGTTGGGGTAGTCGTTCAACATTTTACAAGAACAACAAACCATGGAGTATGATTTCTCTGAAATAATTTTTGTTGAGTGGATAGATTTTAGTTGGGGTAGTCGTTCAACATTCTACAAGAACAACTTACCATGGACTATGATTTCTCTGAAATAATTTTTGTTGAGTGAATAGATTTTAGTTGTAATAGTCGTTCAACATTCTACAAGAACAACGAACCATGGAGTATGATTTCTCTGAAACCATGATAGATTTCAAATCGATCCTGACCAAGATGAGTCTATGGTGTGAAATAATTTTTGTTGAGTGGATAGATTTTAGTTGGGGTAGTCGTTCAACATTCTACAAGAACAACTTACCGTGGAGTATGATTTCTCTGAAACCATGATAGATTTCAAATCGATCCTGACCAAGATGAGTCTGTGGTGTGAAATAATTTTTGCTGAGTGGATAGATTTTAGTTGGGGTAGTCGTTCAACATTTTACAAGAACAACGAACCATGGAGTATGATTTCTCTGAAACCATGATAGATTTCAAATCGATCCTGACGAAGATGAGTCTGTGGTGTGAAATAATTTTTGTTGAGTGGATAGATTTTAGTTGGGATAGTCGTTCAACATTCTACAAGAACAACTTACCATGGAGTATGATTTCTCTGAAATAATTTTTCTTGAGTGGATAGATTTTAGTTGGGGTAGTCGTTCAACATTCTACAAGAACAACTTACCATGGAGTATGATTTCTCTGAAACCATGATAGATTTCAAATCGATCCTGACCAAGATGAGTCTGTGGTGTGAAATAATTTTTGTTGAGTGGATAGATTTTAGTTGGGGTAGTCGTTCAACATTCTACAAGAACAACGAACCATGGAGTATGATTTCTCTGAAATAATTTTTGTTGAGTGGATAGATTTTAGTTGGGGTAGTCGTTCAACATTTTACAAGAACAACGAACCATGGAGTATGATTTCTCTGAAACCATGATAGATTTCAAATCGATCCTGACCAAGATGAGTCTGTGGTGTGAAATAATTTTTGTTGAGTGGATAGATTTTAGTTGGGGTAGTCGTTCAACATTTTACAAGAACAACGAACCATGGAGTATGATTTCTCTGAAACCATGATAGATTTCAAATCGATCCTGACGAAGATGAGTCTGTGGTGTGAAATAATTTTTGTTGAGTGGATAGATTTTAGTTGGGGTAGTCGTTCAACATTCTACAAGAACAACGAACCATGGAGTATGATTTCTCTGAAATAATTTTTGTTGAGTGGATAGATTTTAGTTGGGGTAGTCGTTCAACATTCTACAAGAACAACTTACCATGGACTATGATTTCTCTGAAATAATTTTTGTTGAGTATATAGATTTTAGTTGGGGTAGTCGTTCAACATTCTACAAGAACAACTTACCATGGAGTATGATTTCTCTGAAATAATTTTTGTTGAGTGGATAGATTTTAGTTGGGGTAGTCGTTCAGCATTCTACAAGAACAACTTACCATGGAGTATGATTTCTCTGAAACCATGATAGATTTCAAATCGATCCTGACCAAGATGAGTCTGTGGTGTGAAATAATTTTTGTTGAGTGGATAGATTTTAGTTGGGGTAGTCGTTCAGCATTCTACAAGAACAACTTACCATGGACTATGATTTCTCTGAAATAATTTTTGTTGAGTGAATAGATTTTAGTTGTAATAGTCGTTCAACATTCTACAAGAACAACGAACCATGGAGTATGATTTCTCTGAAACCATGATAGATTTCAAATCGATCCTGACCAAGATGAGTCTGTGGTGTGAAATAATTTTTGTTGAGTGGATAGATTTTAGTTGGGGTAGTCGTTCAACATTCTACAAGAACAACTTACCATGGAGTATGATTTCTCTGAAATAATTTTTGTTGAGTGGATAGATTTTAGTTGGGGTAGTCGTTCAACATTTTACAAGAACAACAAACCATGGAGTATGATTTCTCTGAAATAATTTTTGTTGAGTGGATAGATTTTAGTTGGGGTAGTCGTTCAACATTCTACAAGAACAACTTACCATGGAGTATGATTTCTCTGAAATAATTTTTGTTGAGTGGATAGATTTTAGTTGGGGTAGTCGTTCAGCATTCTACAAGAACAACTTACCATGGAGTATGATTTCTCTGAAACCATGATAGATTTCAAATCGATCCTGACCAAGATGAGTCTGTGGTGTGAAATAATTTTTGTTGAGTGGATAGATTTTAGTTGGGGTAGTCGTTCAACATTCTACAAGAACAACTTACCATGGAGTATGATTTCTCTGAAATAATTTTTGTTGAGTGGATAGATTTTAGTTGGGGTAGTCGTTCAACATTCTACAAGAACAACTTACCATGGACTATGATTTCTCTGAAATAATTTTTGTTGAGTGAATAGATTTTAGTTGTAATAGTCGTTCAACATTCTACAAGAACAACGAACCATGGAGTATGATTTCTCTGAAACCATGATAGATTTCAAATCGATCCTGACCAAGATGAGTCTGTGGTGTGAAATAATTTTTGTTGAGTGGATAGATTTTAGTTGGGGTAGTCGTTCAACATTCTACAAGAACAACTTACCATGGAGTATGATTTCTCTGAAATAATTTTTGTTGAGTGGATAGATTTTAGTTGGGGTAGTCGTTCAACATTTTACAAGAACAACAAACCATGGAGTATGATTTCTCTGAAATAATTTTTGTTGAGTGGATAGATTTTAGTTGGGGTAGTCGTTCAACATTCTACAAGAACAACTTACCATGGACTATGATTTCTCTGAAATAATTTTTGTTGAGTGAATAGATTTTAGTTGTAATAGTCGTTCAACACTCTACAAGAACAACGAACCATGGAGTGTGATTTCTCTGAAACCATGATAGATTTCAAATCGATCCTGACCAAGATGAGTCTGTGGTGTGAAATAATTTTTGTTGAGTGGATAGATTTTAGTTGGGGTAGTCGTTCAACATTCTACAAGAACAACTTACCATGGAGTATGATTTCTCTGAAACCATGATAGATTTCAAATCGATCCTGACCAAGATGAGTCTGTGGTGTGAAATAATTTTTGCTGAGTGGATAGATTTTAGTTGGGGTAGTCGTTCAACATTTTACAAGAACAACGAACCATGGAGTATGATTTCTCTGAAACCATGATAGATTTCAAATCGATCCTGACGAAGATGAGTCTGTGGTGTGAAATAATTTTTGTTGAGTGGATAGATTTTAGTTGGGGTAGTCGTTCAACATTCTACAAGAACAACGAACCATGGAGTATGATTTCTCTGAAATAATTTTTGTTGAGTGGATAGATTTTAGTTTCGGTAGTCGTTCAACATTCTACAAGAACAACTTAATATGGAGTATGATTTCTCTGAAACCATGATAGATTTCAAATCGATCCTGACCAAGATGAGTCTGTGGTGTGAAATAATTTTTGTTGAGTGGATAGATTTTAGTTGGGATAGTCGTTCAACATTCTACAAGAACAACTTACCATGGAGTATGATTCCTCTGAAATAATTTTTGTTGAGTTTAAAGATTTTAGTTGGGGTAGTCGTTCAACATTCTACAAGAACAACTTACCATGGAGTATGATTTCTCTGAAATAATTTTTGTTGAGTGGATAGATTTTAGTTGGGATAGTCGTTCAACATTCTACAAGAACAACTTACCATGGACTATGATTTCTCTGAAACCATGATAGATTTCAAATCGATCCTGACCAAGATGAGTCTGTGGTGTGAAATAATTTTTGTTGAGTGGATAGATTTTAGTTGGGATAGTCGTTCAACATTCTACAAGAACAACGAACCATGGAGTATGATTTCTCTGAAACCATGATAGATTTCAAATCGATCCTGACCAAGATGAGTCTGTGGTGTGAAATAATTTTTGTTGAGTGGATAGATTTTAGTTGGGGTAGTCGTTCAACATTCTAAAAGAACAACGAACCATGGAGTATGATTTCTCTGAAACCATGATAGATTTCAAATCGATCCTGACCAAGATGAGTCTGTGGTGTGAAATAATTTTTGTTGAGTGGATAGATTTTAGTTGGGGTAGTCGTTCAACATTCTACAAGAACAACGAACCATGGACTATGATTTCTCTGAAATAATTTTTGTTGAGTGGATAGTTTGTAGTTGGGGTAGTCGTTCAACATTCTACAAGAACAACGAACCATGGAGTATGATTTCTCTGCAACCATGATAGATTTCAAATCGATCCTGACCAAGATGAGTCTGTGGTGTGAAATAATTTTTGTTGAGTGGATAGATTTTAGTTGGGGTAGTCGTTCGACATTCTACAAGAACAACTTACCATGGAGTATGATTTCTCTGAAATAATTTTTGTTGAGTGGATAGATTTTAGTTGGGGTAGTCGTTCAACATTCTACAAGAACAACTTACCATGGAGTATGAGTTCTCTGAAATAATTTTTGTTGAGTGGATAGATTTTAGTTGGGATAGTCGTTCAACATTCTACAAGAACAACGAACCATGGACTATGATTTCTCTGAAACCATGATAGATTTCAAATCGATCTTGACCAAGATGAGTCTGTGGTGTGAAATAATTTTTGTTGAGTGGATAGATTTTAGTTGGGGTAGTCGTTCAACATTCTACAAGAACAACTTACCATGGAGTATGATTTCTCTGAAATAATTTTTGTTGAGTGGATAGATTTTAGTTGGGGTAGTCGTTCAACATTCTACAAGAACAACTTACCATGGAGTATGATTTCTCTGAAATAATTTTTGTTGAGTGGATAGATTTTAGTTGGGGTAGTCGTTCAACATTCTACAAGAACAACTTACCATGGAGTATGATTTCTCTGAAATAATTTTTGTTGAGTGGATAGATTTTAGTTGGGATAGTCGTTCAACATTCTACAAGAACAACGAACCATGGAGTATGATTTCTCTGAAACCATGATAGATTTCAAATCGATCCTGACCAAGATGAGTCTGTGGTGTGAAATAATTTTTTTTGAGTATATAGATTTTAGTTGGGATAGTCGTTCAACATTCTACAAGAACAACTTACCATGGAGTATGATTTCTCTGAAATAATTTTTGTTGAGTGGATAGATTTTAGTTGGGGTAGTCGTTCAACATTCTACAAGAACAACTTACCATGGAGTATGATTTCTCTGAAATAATTTTTGTTGAGTGGATAGATTTTAGTTGGGGTAGTCGTTCAACATTCTACAAGAACAACTTACCATGGAGTATGATTTCTCTGAAATAATTTTTTTTGAGTGGATAGATTTTAGTTGGGGTAGTCGTTCAACATTCTACAAGAACAACTTACCATGGAGTATGATTTCTCTGAAATAATTTTTGTTGAGTGGATAGATTTTAGTTGGGGTAGTCGTTCAACATTCTACAAGAACAACTTACCATGGAGTATGATTTCTCTGAAATAATTTTTGTTGAGTGGATAGATTTTAGTTGGGGTAGTCGTTCAACATTCTACAAGAACAACTTACCATGGAGTATGATTTCTCTGAAATAATTTTTGTTGAGTGGATAGATTTTAGTTGGGGTAGTCGTTCAACATTCTACAAGAACAACTTACCATGGAGTATGATTTCTCTGAAATAATTTTTGTTGAGTGGATAGATTTTAGTTGGGGTAGTCGTTCAACATTCTACAAGAACAACGAACCATGGAGTATGATTTCTCTGAAACCATGATAGATTTCAAATCGATCCTGACCAAGATGAGTCTGTGGTGTGAAATAATTTTTTTTGAGTAAATAGATTTTAGTTGGGATAGTCGTTCAACATTCTACAAGAACAACTTACCATGGACTATGATTTCTCTGAAACCATGATAGATTTCAAATCGATCCTGACCAAGATGAGTCTGTGGTGTGAAATAATTTTTGTTGAGTGGATAGATTTTAGTTGGTTTAGTCGTTCAACATTCTACAAGAACAACTTACCATGGACTATGATTTCTCTGAAACCATGATAGATTTCAAATCGATCCTGACCAAGATGAGTCTGTGGTGTGAAATAATTTTTGTTGAGTGGATGGATTTTAGTTGGGGTAGTCGTTCAACATTCTACAAGAACAACTTACCATGGAGTATGATTTCTCTGAAATAATTTTTGTTGAGTGGATAGATTTTAGTTGGGGTAGTCGTTCAACATTCTACAAGAACAACTTACCATGGAGTATGATTTCTCTGAAACCATGATAGATTTCAAATCGATCCTGACCAAGATGAGTCTGTGGTGTGAAATAATTTTTGTTGAGTAAATCGATTTTAGTTGGGGTAGTCGTTCAACATTCTACAAGAACAACTTACCATGGAGTATGATTTCTCTGAAATAATTTTTGTTGAGTGGATAGATTTTAGTTGGGGTAGTTGTTCAACATTCTACAAGAAAAACGAACCATGGAGTATGATTTCTCTGAAATAATTTTTGTTGAGTGGATAGATTTTAGTTAGGGGTAGTCGTTCAACATTCTACAAGAACAACGAACCATGGAGTATGATTTCTCTGCAACCATGATAGATTTCAAATCGATCCTGACCAAGATGAGTCTGTGGTGTGAAATAATTTTTGTTGAGTGGATAGATTTTAGTTGGGGTAGTCGTTCAACATTCTAAAAGAACAACTTACCATGGAGTATGATTTCTCTGAAATAATTTTTGTTGAGTGGATAGATTTTAGTTGGGGTAGTCGTTCAACATTCTACAAGAACAACTTACCATGGAGTATGATTTCTCTGAAACCATGATAGATTTCAAATCGATCCTGACCAAGATGAGTCTGTGGTGTGAAAAAATTTTTGCTGAGTGGATAGATTTTAGTTGGGGTAGTCGTTCAACATTTTACAAGAACAACGAACCATGGTGTATGATTTCTTGAAACCATGATAGATTTCAAATCGATCCTGACCAAGATGAGTCTGTGGTGTGAAATAATTTTTGTTGAGTGGATAGATTTTAGTTGGGGTAGTCGTTCAACATTCTACAAGAACAACGAACCATGGAGTATGATTTCTCTGAAATAATTTTTGTTGAGTGGATAGATTTTAGTTGGGGTAGTCGTTCAACATTCTACAAGAACAGCTTACCATGTACTATGATTTCTCTGAAATAATTTTTGTTGAGTGGATAGATTTTAGTTGGGGTAGTCGTTCAACATTCTACAAGAACAACTTACCATGGAGTATGATTTCTCTGAAACCATGATAGATTTCAAATCGATCCTGACCAAGATGAGTCTGTGGTGTGAAATAATTTTTGTTGAGTAAATCGATTTTAGTTGGGGTAGTCGTTCAACATTCTACAAGAACAACTTACCATGGAGTATGATTTCTCTGAAATAATTTTTGTTGAGTGGATAGGTTTTAGTTGGGATAGTCGTTCAACATTCTACAAGAACAACTCACCATGGACTATGATTTCTCTGAAACCATGATAGATTTCAAATCGATCCTGACCAAGATGAGTCTGTGGTGTGAAATAATTTTTGTTGAGTGGATAGATTTTAGTTGGGATAGTCGTTCAACATTCTACAAGAACAACGAACCATGGAGTATGATTTCTCTGAAATAATTTTTGTTGAGTGGATAGATTTTAGTTGGGGTAGTCGTTCAACATTCTACAAGAACAACTTACCATGGAGTATGATTTCTCTGAAATAATTTTTGTTGAGTGGATAGATTTTAGTTGGGGTAGTCGTTCAACATTCTACAAGAACAACTTACCATGGAGTATGATTTCTCTCAAATAATTTTTGTTGAGTGGATAGATTTTAGTTGGGGTAGTCGTTCAACATTCTACAAGAACAACTTACCATGGAGTATGATTTCTCTGAAATAATTTTTGTTGAGTGGATAGATTTTAGTTGGGGTAGTCGTTCAACATTCTACAAGAACAACGAACCATGGAGTATGATTTCTCTGAAACCATGATAGATTTCAAATCGATCCTGACCAAGATGAGTCTGTGGTGTGAAATAATTTTTTTTTGAGTAAATAGATTTTAGTTGGGATAGTCGTTCAACATTCTACAAGAACAACTTACCATGGACTATGATTTCTCTGAAACCATGATAGATTTCAAATCGATCCTGACCAAGATGAGTCTGTGGTGTGAAATAATTTTTGTTGAGTGGATAGATTTTAGTTGGTTTAGTCGTTCAACATTCTACAAGAACAACTTACCATGGACTATGATTTCTCTGAAACCATGATAGATTTCAAATCGATCCTGACCAAGATGAGTCTGTGGTGTGAAATAATTTTTGTTGAGTGGATGGATTTTAGTTGGGGTAGTCGTTCAACATTCTACAAGAACAGCTTACCATGGACTATGATTTCTCTGAAATAATTTTTGTTGAGTGGATAGATTTTAGTTGGGGTAGTCGTTCAACATTCTACAAGAACAGCTTACCATGGAGTATGATTTCTCTGAAACCATGATAGATTTCAAATCGATCCTGACCAAGATGAGTCTGTGGTGTGAAATAATTTTTGTTGAGTAAATAGATTTTAGTTGGGGTAGTCGTTCAACATTCTACAAGAACAACTTACCATGGAGTATGATTTCTCTGAAATAATTTTTGTTGAGTGGATAGGTTTTAGTTGGGATAGTCGTTCAACATTCTACAAGAACAACTCACCATGGACTATGATTTCTCTGAAACCATGATAGATTTCAAATCGATCCTGACCAAGATGAGTCTGTGGTGTGAAATAATTTTTGTTGAGTGGATGGATTTTAGTTGGGGTAGTCGTTCAACATTCTACAAGAACAACTTACCATGGAGTATGATTTCTCTGAAATAATTTTTGTTGAGTGGATAGATTTTAGTTGGGGTAGTCGTTCAACATTCTACAAGAACAACGAACCATGGAGTATGATTTCTCTGCAACCATGATAGATTTCAAATCGATCCTGACCAAGATGAGTCTGTGGTGTGAAATAATTTTTGTTGAGTGGATAGATTTTAGTTGGGGTAGTCGTTCAACATTCTACAAGAACAACTTACCATGGAGTATGATTTCTCTGAAATAATTTTTGTTGAGTGGATAGATTTTAGTTGGGGTAGTCGTTCAACATTCTACAAGAACAACTTACCATGGAGTATGATTTCTCTGAAACCATGATAGATTTCAAATCGATCCTGACCAAGATGAGTCTGTGGTGTGAAAAAATTTTTGCTGAGTGGATAGATTTTAGTTGGGGTAGTCGTTCAACATTTTACAAGAACAACGAACCATGGTGTATGATTTCTTGAAACCATGATAGATTTCAAATCGATCCTGACCAAGATGAGTCTGTGGTGTGAAATAATTTTTGTTGAGTGGATAGATTTTAGTTGGGGTAGTCGTTCAACATTCTACAAGAACAACTTACCATGGAGTATGATTTCTCTGAAATAATTTTTGTTGAGTGGATAGATTTTAGTTGGGGTAGTCGTTCAACATTCTACAAGAACAACTTACCATGGAGTATGATTTCTCTGAAACCATGATAGATTTCAAATCGATCCTGACCAAGATGAGTCTGTGGTGTGAAAAAATTTTTGCTGAGTGGATAGATTTTAGTTGGGGTAGTCGTTCAACATTTTACAAGAACAACGAACCATGGTGTATGATTTCTTGAAACCATGATAGATTTCAAATCGATCCTGACCAAGATGAGTCTGTGGTGTGAAATAATTTTTGTTGAGTGGATAGATTTTAGTTGGGGTAGTCGTTCAACATTCTACAAGAACAACGAACCATGGAGTATGATTTCTCTGAAATAATTTTTGTTGAGTGGATAGATTTTAGTTGGGGTAGTCGTTCAACATTCTACAAGAACAGCTTACCATGGACTATGATTTCTCTGAAATAATTTTTGTTGAGTGGATAGATTTTAGTTGGGGTAGTCGTTCAACATTCTACAAGAACAACTTACCATGGAGTATGATTTCTCTGAAACCATGATAGATTTCAAATCGATCCTGACCAAGATGAGTCTGTGGTGTGAAATAATTTTTGTTGAGTAAATAGATTTTAGTTGGGGTAGTCGTTCAACATTCTACAAGAACAACTTACCATGGAGTATGATTTCTCTGAAATAATTTTTGTTGAGTGGATAGGTTTTAGTTGGGATAGTCGTTCAACATTCTACAAGAACAACTCACCATGGACTATGATTTCTCTGAAACCATGATAGATTTCAAATCGATCCTGACCAAGATGAGTCTGTGGTGTGAAATAATTTTTGTTGAGTGGATGGATTTTAGTTGGGGTAGTCGTTCAACATTCTACAAGAACAACTTACCATGGAGTATGATTTCTCTGAAATAATTTTTGTTGAGTGGATAGATTTTAGTTGGGGAAGTCGTTCAGCATTCTACAAGAACAACGAACCATGGAGTATGATTTCTCTGCAACCATGATAGATTTCAAATCGATCCTGACCAAGATGAGTCTGTGGTGTGAAATAATTTTTGTTGAGTGGATAGATTTTAGTTGGGGTAGTCGTTCAACATTCTACAAGAACAACTTACCATGGAGTATGATTTCTCTGAAATAATTTTTGTTGAGTGGATAGATTTTAGTTGGGGTAGTCGTTCAACATTCTACAAGAACAACTTACCATGGAGTATGATTTCTCTGAAACCATGATAGATTTCAAATCGATCCTGACCAAGATGAGTCTGTGGTGTGAAAAAATTTTTGCTGAGTGGATAGATTTTAGTTGGGGTAGTCGTTCAACATTTTACAAGAACAACGAACCATGGTGTATGATTTCTTGAAACCATGATAGATTTCAAATCGATCCTGACCAAGATGAGTCTGTGGTGTGAAATAATTTTTGTTGAGTGGATAGATTTTAGTTGGGGTAGTCGTTCAACATTCTACAAGAACAACGAACCATGGAGTATGATTTCTCTGAAATAATTTTTGTTGAGTGGATAGATTTTAGTTGGGGTAGTCGTTCAACATTCTACAAGAACAGCTTACCATGGACTATGATTTCTCTGAAATAATTTTTGTTGAGTGGATAGATTTTAGTTGGGGTAGTCGTTCAACATTCTACAAGAACAACTTACCATGGAGTATGATTTCTCTGAAACCATGATAGATTTCAAATCGATCCTGACCAAGATGAGTCTGTGGTGTGAAATAATTTTTGTTGAGTAAATAGATTTTAGTTGGGGTAGTCGTTCAACATTCTACAAGAACAACTTACCATGGAGTATGATTTCTCTGAAATAATTTTTGTTGAGTGGATAGGTTTTAGTTGGGATAGTCGTTCAACATTCTACAAGAACAACGAACCATGGAGTATGATTTCTCTGAAACCATGATAGATTTCAAATCGATCCTGACCAAGATGAGTCTGTGGTGTGAAATAATTTTTTTTGAGTAAATAGATTTTAGTAGGGATAGTCGTTCAACATTCTACAAGAACAACTTACCATGGAGTATGATTTCTCTGAAATAATTTTTGTTGAGTTGATAGATTTTAGTTGGGGTAGTCGTTCAACATTCTACAAGAACAACTTACCATGGAGTATGATTTCTCTGAAATAATTTTTGTTGAGTGGATAGATTTTAGTTGGGGTAGTCGTTCAACATTCTACAAGAACAACTTACCATGGAGTATGATTTCTCTGAAATAATTTTTGTTGAGTGGATAGATTTTAGTTGGGATAGTCGTTCAACATTCTACAAGAACAACTTACCATGGAGTATGATTTCTCTGAAATAATTTTTGATGAGTGGATAGATTTTAGTTGGGGTAGTCGTTCAACATTCTACAAGAACAACTTACCATGGAGTATGATTTCTCTGAAATAATTTTTGTTGAGTGGATAGATTTTAGTTGGGATAGTCGTTCAACATTCTACAAGAACAACGAACCATGGAGTATGATTTCTCTGAAACCATGATAGATTTCAAATCGATCCTGACCAAGATGAGTCTGTGGTGTGAAATAATTTTTTTTGAGTAAATAGATTTTAGTTGGGATAGTCGTTCAACATTCTACAAGAACAACTTACCATGGACTATGATTTCTCTGAAACCATGATAGATTTCAAATCGATCCTGACCAAGATGAGTCTGTGGTGTGAAATAATTTTTGTTGAGTGGATAGATTTTAGTTGGTTTAGTCGTTCAACATTCTACAAGAACAACTTACCATGGAGTATGATTTCTCTGAAACCATGATAGATTTCAAATCGATCCTGACCAAGATGAGTCTGTGGTGTGAAATAATTTTTGTTGAGTGGATGGATTTTAGTTGGGGTAGTCGTTCAACATTCTACAAGAACAACTTACCATGGAGTATGATTTCTCTGAAATAATTTTTGTTGAGTGGTTAGATTTTAGTTGGGGTAGTCGTTCAACATTCTACAAGAACAACGAACCATGGAGTATGATTTCTCTGCAACCATGATAGATTTCAAATCGATCCTGACCAAGATGAGTCTGTGGTGTGAAATAATTTTTGTTGAGTGGATAGATTTTAGTTGGGGTAGTCATTCAACATTCTACAAGAACAACGAACCATGGAGTATGATTTCTCTGAAATAATTTTTGTTGAGTGGATAGATTTTAGTTGGGGTAGTCGTTCAACATTTTACAAGAACAACGAACCATGGAGTATGATTTCTCTGAAACCATGATAGATTTCAAATCGATCCTGACCAAGATGAGTCTGTGGTGTGAAATAATTTTTGTTGAGTGGATAGATTTTAGTTGGGGTAGTCGTTCAACATTCTACAAGAACAACTTACCATGGAGTATGATTTCTCTGAAACCATGATAGATTTCAAATCGATCCTGACCAAGATGAGTCTGTGGTGTGAAATACTTTTTGCTGAGTGGATAGATTTTAGTTGGGGTAGTCGTTCAACATTTTACAAGAACAACGAACCATGGTGTATGATTTCTTGAAACCATGATAGATTTCAAATCGATCCTGACCAAGATGAGTCTGTGGTGTGAAATAATTTTTGTTGAGTGGATAGATTTTAGTTGGGGTAGTCGTTCAACATTCTACAAGAACAACGAACCATGGAGTATGATTTCTCTGAAATAATTTTTGTTGAGTGGATAGATTTTAGTTGGGGTAGTCGTTCAACATTCTACAAGAACAACGAAACATGGACTATGATTTCTCTGAAATAATTTTTGTTGAGTGGATAGATTTTAGTTGGGGTAGTCGTTCAACATTCTACAAGAACAACTTACCATGGAGTATGATTTCTCTGAAACCATGATAGATTTCAAATCGATCCTGACCAAGATGAGTCTGTGGTGTGAAATAATTTTTGTTGAGTGGATAGATTTTAGTTGGGATAGTCGTTCAACATTCTACAAGAACAACTTACCATGGAGTATGATTTCTCTGAAATAATTTTTGTTGAGTGGATAGATTTTAGTTGGGGTAGTCGTTCAACATTCTACAAGAACAACTTATCATGGAGTATGATTTCTCTGAAATAATTTTTGTTGAGTGGATAGATTTTAGTTGGGATAGTCGTTCAACATTCTACAAGAACAACTTACCATGGATTATGATTTCTCTGAAACCATGATAGATTTCAAATCGATCCTGACCAAGATGAGTCTGTGGTGTGAAATAATTTTTGTTGAGTGGATAGATTTTAGTTGGGATAGTCGTTCAACATTCTACAAGAACAACTTACCATGGAGTATGATTTCTCTGAAACCATGATAGATTTCAAATCGATCCTGACCAAGATGAGTCTGTGGTGTGAAATAATTTTTGTTGAGTGGATAGATTTTAGTTGGGATAGTCGTTCAACATTCTACAAGAACAACGAACCATGGAGTATGATTTCTCTGAAACCATGATAGATTTCAAATCGATCGTGACCAAGATGAGTCTGTGGTGTGAAATAATTTTTGTTGAGTGGATAGATTTTAGTTGGGGTAGTCGTTCAACATTCTACAAGAACAACGAACCATGGAGTATGATTTCTCTGAAATAATTTTTGTTGAGTGGATAGATTTTAGTTGGGGTAGTCGTTCAACATTCTACAAGAACAACGAACCATGGAGTATGATTTCTCTGCAACCATGATAGATTTCAAATCGATCCTGACCAAGATGAGTCTGTGGTGTGAAATAATTTTTGTTGAGTGGATAGATTTTAGTTGGGGTAGTCGTTCAACATTCTACAAGAACAACTTACCATGGAGTATGATTTCTCTGAAATAATTTTTGTTGAGTGGATAGATTTTAGTTGGGGTAGTCGTTCAACATTCTACAAGAACAACTTACCATGGACTATGATTTCTCTGAAATAATTTTTGTTGAGTGGATAGATTTTAGTTGGGGTAGTCGTTCAACATTTTACAAGAACAACGAACCATGGAGTATGATTTCTCTGAAACCATGATAGATTTCAAATCGATCCTGACCAAGATGAGTCTGTGGTGTGAAATAATTTTTGTTGAGTGGATAAATTTTAGTTGGGATAGTCGTTCAACATTCTACAAGAACAACTTACCATGGACTATGATTTCTCTGAAACCATGATAGATTTCAAATCGATCCTGACCAAGATGAGTCTGTGGTGTGAAATAATATTTGTTGAGTGGATAGATTTTAGTTGGGATAGTCGTTCAACATTCTACAAGAACAACGAACCATGGAGTATGATTTCTCTGCAACCATGATAGATTTCAAATCGATCCTGACCAAGATGAGTCCGTGGTGTGAAATAATTTTTGTTGAGTGGATAGATTTTAGTTGGGGTAGTCGTTCAACATTCTACAAGAACAACGAACCATGGAGTATGATTTCGCTGAAACCATGATAGATTTCAAATCGATCCTGACCAAGATGAGTCTGTGGTGTGAAATAATTTTTGTTGAGTTAATAGATTTTAGTTGGGGTAGTCGTTCAACATTCTACAAGAACAACTTACCATGGACTATGATTTCTCTGAAACCAATGATAGATTTCAAATCGATCCTGAATAAGATGAGTCTGTGGTGTGAAATAATTTTTGTTGAGTGGATAGATTTTAGTTGGGGTAGTCGTTCAACATTCTACAAGAACAACTTACCATGGAGTATGATTTCTCTGAAATAATTTTTGTTGAGTGGATAGACTTTAGTTGGGGTAGTCGTTCAACATTCTACAAGAACAACTTACCATGGAGTATGATTTCTCTGAAATAATTTTTGTTGAGTGGATAGATTTTAGTTGGGGTAGTCGTTCAACATTCTACAAGAACAACTTACCATGGAGTATGATTTCTCTGAAACCATGATAGATTTCAAATCGATCCTGACCAAGATGAGTCTGTGGTGTGAAATAATTTTTGTTGAGTGGATAGATTTTAGTTGTGGTAGTCGTTCAACATTCTACAAGAACAACTTACTATGGACTATGATTTCTCTGAAATAATTTTTGTTGAGTGGATAGATTTTAGTTGGGATAGTCGTTCAACATTCTACAAGAACAACGAACTATGGAGTATGATTTCTCTGAAACCATGATAGATTTCAAATCGATCCTGACCAAGATGAGTCTGTGGTGTGAAATAATTTTTGTTGAGTGGATAGATTTTAGTTGGGGTAGTCGTTCAACATTCTACAAGAACAACTTACCATGGACTATGATTTCTCTGAAAAAATGAAAGATTTCAAATCGATCCTGACCAAGATGAGTCTGAGGTGTGAAATAATTTTTGTTGAGTGGATAGATTTTAGTTGGGGTAGTCGTTCAACATTGTACAAGAACAACGAACCATGGAGTATGATTTCTCTGAAATAATTTTTGTTGAGTGGATAGATTTTAGTTGGGATAGTCGTTCAACATTTTACAAGAACAACTTACCATGGACTATGATTTCTCTGAAACCATGATAGATTTCAAATCGATCCTGACCAAGATGAGTCTGTGGTGTGAAATAATTTTTGTTGAGTGGATAGATTTTAGTTGGGGTAGTCGTTCAACATTCTACAAGAACAACTTACCATGGACTATGATTTCTCTGAAACCATGATAGATTTCAAATCGATCCTGACCGATATGAGTCTGTGGTGTGAAATAATTTTTGTTGAGTGGATAGATTTTAGTTGGGGTAGTCGTTCAACATTCTACAAGAACAACTTACCATGGAGTATGATTTCTCTGAAATAATTTTTGTTGAGTGGATAGATTTTAGTTGGGGTAGTCGTTCAACATTCTACAAGAACAACTTACCATGGAGTATGATTTCTCTGAAATAATTTTTGTTGAGTGGATAGATTTTAGTTGGGGTAGTCGTTCAACATTCTACAAGAACAACTTACCATGGAGTATGATTTCTCTGAAACCATGATAGATTTCAAATCGATCCTGACCAAGATGAGTCTGTGGTGTGAAATAATTTTTGTTGAGTGGATAGATTTTAGTTGGGGTAGTCGTTCAACATTGTACAAGAACAACGAACCATGGAGTATGATTTCTCTGAAATAATTTTTGTTGAGTGGATAGATTTTAGTTGGGATAGTCGTTCAACATTTTACAAGAACAACGAACCATGGAGTATGATTTCTCTGAAACCATGATAGATTTCAAATCGATCCTGACCAAGATGAGTCTGTGGTGTGAAATAATTTTTGTTGAGTGGATAGATTTTAGTTGGGGTAGTCGTTCAACATTCTACAAGAACAACTTACCATGGACTATGAGTCGTTCAACATTCTACAAGAACAACTTACCATGGACTATGATTTCTCTGAAACCATGATAGATTTCAAATCGATCCTGACCAAGATGAGTCTGTGGTGTGAAATAATTTTTGTTGAGTGGATAGATTTTAGTTTTTAGATTCTACAAGAACAACGAACCATGGAGTATGATTTCTCTGAAATAATTTTTGTTGAGTGGATAGATTTTAGTTGGGGTAGTCGTTCAACATTCTACAAGAACAACTTACCATGGAGTATGATTTCTCTGAAACCATGATAGATTTCAAATCGATCCTGACCAAGATGAGTCTGTGGTGTGAAATAATTTTTGTTGAGTGGATAGATTTTAGTTTTTAGATTCTACAAGAACAACGAACCATGGAGTATGATTTCTCTGAAATAATTTTTGTTGAGTGGATAGATTTTAGTTGGGATAGTCGTTCAACATTCTACAAGAACAACTTACCATGGAGTATGATTTCTCTGAAACCATGATAGATTTCAAATCGATCCTGACCAAGATGAGTCTGTGGTGTGAAATAATTTTTGTTGAGTGGATAGATTTTAGTTGAGATAGTCGTTCAACATTCTACAAGAACAACTTACCATGGACTATGATTTCTCTGAAACCATGATAGATTTCAAATCGATCCTGACCAAGATGAGTCTGTGGTGTGAAATAATTTTTGTTGAGTGGATAGATTTTAATTGGAGTAGTCGTTCAACATTCTACAAGAACAACTTACCATGGACTATGATTTCTCTGAAACCATGATAGATTTCAAAACGATCCTGACCAATATGAGTCTGTGGTGTGAAATAATTTTTGTTGAGTGGATAGATTTTAGTTGGGGTAGTCGTTCAACATTCTACAAGAACAACGTACCATGGAGTATGATTTCTCTGAAATAATTTTTGTTGAGTGGATAGATTTTAGTTGGGGTAGTCGTTCAACATTCTACAAGAACAACTTACCATGGAGTATGATTTCTCTGAAATAATTTTTGTTGAGTGGATAGATTTTAGTTGGGGTAGTCGTTCAACATTCTACAAGAACAACGAACCATGGAGTATGATTTCTCTGAAACCATGATAGATTTCAAATCGATCCTGACCAAGATGAGTCTGTGGTGTGAAATAATTTTTGTTGAGTGGATAGATTTTAGTTGGGGTAGTCGTTCAACATTCTACAAGAACAACGAACCATGGAGTATGATTTCTCTGAAATAATTTTTGCTGAGTGGATAGATTTTAGTTGGGATAGTCGTTCAACATTTTACAAGAACAACGAACCATGGAGTATGATTTCTCTGAAACCATGATAGATTTCAAATCGATCCTGACCAAGATGAGTCTGTGGTGTGAAATAATTTTTGTTGAGTGGATAGATTTTAGTTGGGGTAGTCGTTCAACATTCTACAAGAACAACTTACCATGGACTATGATTTCTCTGAAACCATGATAGATTTCAAATCGATCCTGACCAAGATGAGTCTGTGGTGTGAAATAATTTTTGTTGAGTGGATAGATTTTAGTTGGGGTAGTCGTTCAACATTCTACAAGAACAACTTACCATGGAGTATGATTTCTCTGAAATAATTTTTGTTGAGTGGATAGATTTTAGTTGGGGTAGTCGTTCAACATTCTACAAGAACAACTTACCATGGAGTATGATTTCTCTGAAATAATTTTTGTTGAGTGGATAGATTTTAGTTGGGGTAGTCGTTCAACATTCTACAAGAACAACTTACCATGGAGTATGATTTCTCTGAAACCATGATAGATTTCAAATCGATCCTGACCAAGATGAGTCTGTGGTGTGAAATAATTTTTGTTGAGTGGATAGATTTTAGTTGGGGTAGTCGTTCAACATTCTACAAGAACAACGAACCATGGAGTATGATTTCTCTGAAATAATTTTTGTTGAGTGAATAGATTTTAGTTGGGATAGTCGTTCAACATTTTACAAGAACAACGAACCATGGAGTATGATTTCTCTGAAACCATGATAGATTTCAAATCGATCCTGACCAAGATGAGTCTGTGGTGTGAAGTAATTTTTGTTGAGTGGATAGATTTTAGTTGGGGTAGTCGTTCAACATTCTACAAGAACAACGAACCATGGAGTATGATTTCTCTGAAATAATTTTTGTTGAGTGGATAGATTTTAGTTGGGATAGTCGTTCAACATTTTACAAGAACAACGAACCATGGAGTATGATTTCTCTGAAACCATGATAGATTTCAAATCGATCCTGACCAAGATGAGTCTCTGGTGTGAAATAATTTTTGTTGAGTGGATAGATTTTAGTTGGGGTAGTCGTTCAACATTCTACAAGAACAACTTACCATGGAGTGTGATTTCTCTGAAATAATTTTTGTTGAGTGGATAGATTTTAGTTGGGATAGTCGTTCAACATTTTACAAGAACAACGAACCATGGAGTATGATTTCTCTGAAACCATGATAGATTTCAAATCGATCCTGACCAAGATGAGTCTGTGGTGTGAAATAATTTTTGTTGAGTGGATAGATTTTAGTTGGGGTAGTCGTTCAACATTCTACAAGAACAACTTACCATGGAGTATGATTTCTCTGCAATAATTTTTGTTGAGTGGATAGATTTTAGTTGGGGTAGTCGTTCAACATTCTACAAGAACAACGAACCATGGAGTATGATTTCTCTGAAATAATGTTTGTTGAGTGGATAGATTTTAGTTGGGATAGTCGTTCAACATTCTACAAGAACAACTTACCATGGAGTATGATTTCTCTGAAACCATGATAGATTTCAAATCGATCCTGACCAAGATGAGTCTGTGGTGTGAAATAATTTTTGTTGAGTGGATAGATTTTAGTTGGGATAGTCGTTCAACATTCTACAAGAACAACTTATCATGGAGTATGATTTCTCTGAAACCATGATAGATTTCAAATCGATCCTGACCAAGATGAGTCTGTTGTGTGAAATAATTTTTGTTGAGTGGATAGATTTTAGTTGGGGTAGTCGTTCAACATTCTACAAGAACAACTTACCATGGACTATGATTTCTCTGAAGCCATGATAGATTTCAAATCTATCCTGACCAAGATGAGTCTGTGGTGTGAAATAATTTTTGTTGAGTGGATAGATTTTAGTTGGGGTAGTCGTTCAACATTCTACAAGAACAACTTACCATGGACTATGATTTCTCTGAAACCATGATAGATTTCAAATCGATCCTGACCAAGATGAGTCTGTGGTGTGAAATAATTTTTGTTGAGTGGATAGATTTTAGTTGGGGTAGTCGTTCAACATTCTACAAGAACAACTTACCATGGAGTATGATTTCTCTGAAATGATTTTTGTTGAGTGGATAGATTTTAGTTGGGGTAGTCGTTCAACATTCTACAAGAACAACTTACCATGGAGTATGATTTCTCCGAAATAATTTTTGTTGAGTGGATAGATTTTAGTTGGGGTAGTCGTTCAACATTCTACAAGAACAACTTACCATGGAGTATGATTTCTCTGAAACCATGATAGATTTCAAATCGATTATGACCAAGATGAGTCTCTGGTGTGAAATAATTTTTGTTGAGTGGATAGATTTTAGTTGGGGTAGTCGTTCAACATTCTACAAGAACAACGAACCATGGAGTATGATTTCTCTGAAATAATTTTTGTTGAGTGGATAGATTTTAGTTGGGATAGTCGTTCAACATTTTACAAGAACAACGAACCATGGAGTATGATTTCTCTGAAACCATGATAGATTTCAAATCGATCCTGACCAAGATGAGTCTGTGGTGTGAAATAATTTTTGTTGAGTGGATAGATTTTATTTGGGGTAGTCGTTCAACATTCTACAAGAACAACTTACCATGGACTATGATTTCTCTGAAACCATGATAGATTTCAAATCGATCCTGACCAAGATGAGTCTGTGGTGTGAAATAATTTTTGTTGAGTGGATAGATTTTAGTTGGGGTAGTCGTTCAACATTCTACAAGAACAACTTACCATGGAGTATGATTTCTCTGAAATAATTTTTGTTGAGTGGATAGATTTTAGTTGGGGTAGTCGTTCAACATTCTACAAGAACAACTTACCATTTAGTATGATTTCTCTGAAACCATGATAAATTTCAAATCGATCCTGACCAAGATGAGTCTGTGGTGTGAAATAATTTTTGTTGAGTGGATAGATTTTAGTTGGGGTAGTCGTTCAACATTCTACAAGAACAACGAACCATGGAGTATGATTTCTCTGAAATAATTTTTGTTGAGTGGATAGATTTTAGTTGGGATAGTCGTTCAACATTTTACAAGAACAACGAACCATTTAGTATGATTTCTCTGAAACCATGATAGATTTCAAATCGATCCTGACCAAGATGAGTCTGTGTTGTGAAATAATTTTTGTTGAGTGGATAGATTTTAGTTGGGGTAGTCGTTCAACATTCTACAAGAACAACGAACCATGGAGTATGATTTCTCTGAAATAATTTTTGTTGAGTGGATAGATTTTAGTTGGGATAGTCGTTCAACATTTTACAAGAACAACGAATCATGGAGTATGATTTCTCTGAAACCATGATAGATTTCAAATCGATCCTGACCAAGATGAGTCTGTGGTGTGAAATAATTTTTGTTGAGTGGATAGATTTTAGTTGGGGTAGTCGTTCAACATTTTACAAGAACAACGAACCATGGAGTATGATTTCTCTGAAACCATGATAGATTTCAAATCGATCCTGACTAAGATGAGTCTGAGGTGTGAAATAATTTTTGTTGAGTGGATAGATTTTAGTTGGGATAGTCGTTCAACATTCTACAAGAACAACGAACCATGGAGTATGATTTCTCTGAAACCATGATAGATTTCAAATCGATCCTGACCAAGATGAGTCTGTGGTGTGAAATAATTTTTGTTGAGTGGATAGATTTTAGTTGGGGTAGTCGTTCAACATTCTACAAGAACAACTTACCATGGAGTATGATTTCTCTGAAATAATTTTTGTTGAGTGGATAGATTTTAGTTGGGGTAGTCGTTCAACATTCTACAAGAACAACGAACCATGGAGTATGATTTCTCTGCAACCATGATAGATTTCAAATCGATCCTGACCAAGATGAATCAGAGGTGTGAAATAATTTTTGTTGAGTGGATAGATTTTAGTTGGGGTAGTCGTTCAACATTTTACAAGAACAACGAACAATTTAGTATGATTTCTCTGAAACCATGATAGATTTCAAATCGATCCTGACCAAGATGAGTCTGTGGTGTGAAATAATTTTTGTTGAGTGGATAGATTTTAGTTGGGGTAGTCGTTCAACATTCTACAAGAACAACTTACCATGGAGTATGATTTCTCTGAAATAATTTTTGTTGAGTGGATAGATTTTAGTTGGGGTAGTCGTTCAACATTCTACAAGAACAACTTACCATTTAGTATGATTTCTCTGAAACCATGATAGATTTCAAATCGATCCTGACCAAGATGAGTCTGTGGTGTGAAATAATTTTTGTTGAGTTTATAGATTTTAGTTGGGGTAGTCGTTCAACATTCTACAAGAACAACGAACCATGGAGTATGATTTCTCTGAAATAATTTTTGTTGAGTGGATAGATTTTAGTTGGGATAGTCGTTCAACATTTTACAAGAACAACGAACCATGGAGTATGATTTCTCTGAAACCATGATAGATTTCAAATCGATCCTGACCAAGATGAGTCTGTGGTGTGAAATAATTTTTGTTGAGTGGATAGATTTTAGTTGGGGTAGTCGTTCAACATTCTACAAGAACAACGAACCATGGAGTATGATTTCTCTGTAATAATTTTTGTTGAGTGGATAGATTTTAGTTGGGATAGTCGTTCAACATTTTACAAGAACAACGAACCATGGAGTATGATTTCTCTGAAACCATGATAGATTTCAAATCGATCCTGACCAAGATGAGTCTGTGGTGTGAAATAATTTTTGTTGAGTGGATAGATTTTAGTTGGGGTAGTCGTTCAACATTTTACAAGAACAACGAACCATGGAGTATGATTTCTCTGAAACCATGATAGATTTCAAATCGATCCTGACTAAGATGAGTCTGAGGTGTGAAATAATTTTTGTTGAGTGGATAGATTTTAGTTGGGATAGTCGTTCAACATTCTACAAGAACAACGAACCATGGAGTATGATTTCTCTGAAACCATGATAGATTTCAAATCGATCCTGACCAAGATGAGTCTGTGGTGTGAAATAATTTTTGTTGAGTGGATAGATTTTAGTTGGGGTAGTCGTTCAACATTCTACAAGAACAACTTACCATGGACTATGATTTCTCTGAAACCATGATAGATTTCAAATCGATCCTGACCAAGATGAGTCTGTGGTGTGAAATAATTTTTGTTGAGTGGATAGATTTTAGTTGGGGTAGTCGTTCAACATTAGACAAGAACAACGAACCATGGAGTGTGATTTCTCTGAAACCATGATAGATTTCAAATCGATCCTGACCAAGATGAGTCTGTGGTGTGAAATAATTTTTGTTGAGTGGATAGATTTTAGTTGGGGTAGTCGTTCAACATTCTACAAGAACAACGAACCATGGAGTATGATTTCTCTGAAATAATTTTTGTTGAGTGGATAGATTTTAGTTGGGGTAGTCGTTCAACATTCTACAAGAACAACGAACCATGGAGTATGATTTCTCTGAAATAATTTTTGTTGAGTGGATAGATTTTAGTTGGGATAGTCGTTCAACATTCTACAAGAACAACTTACCATGGAGTATGATTTCTCTGAAACCATGATAGATTTCAAATCGATCCTGACCAAGATGAGTCTGTGGTGTGAAATAATTTTTGTTGAGTGGATAGATTTTAGTTGGGGTAGTCGTTCAACATTCTACAAGAACAACTTACCATGGAGTATGATTTCTCTGAAACCATGATAGATTTCAAATCGATCCTGAATAGATGAGTCTGTGGTGTGAAATAATTTTTGTTGAGTGGATAGATTTTAGTTGGGGTAGTCGTTCAACATTCTACAAGAACAACTTACCATGGAGTATGATTTCTCTGAAATAATTTTTGTTGAGTGGATAGATTTTAGTTGGGGTAGTCGTTCAACATTCTACAAGAACAACTTACCATGGAGTATGATTTCTCTGAAATAATTTTTGTTGAGTGGATAGATTTTAGTTGGGGTAGTCGTTCAACATTCTACAAGAACAACTTACCATGGAGTATGATTTCTCTGAAATAATTTTTGTTGAGTGGATAGATCTTAGTTGGGATAGTCGTTCAACATTTTACAAGAACAACGAACCATGGAGTATGATTTCTCTGAAATAATTTTTGTTGAGTGGATAGATTTTAGTTGGGGTAGTCGTTCAACATTCTACAAGAACAACTTACCATGGAGTATGATTTCTCTGAAATAATTTTTGTTGAGTGGATAGATTTTAGTTGGGGTAGTCGTTCAACATTCTACAAGAACAACGAACCATGGAGTATGATTTCTCTGAAATAATTTTTGTTGAGTGGATAGATTTTAGTTGGGATAGTCGTTCAACATTCTACAAGAACAACTTACCATGGAGTATGATTTCTCTGAAACCATGATAGATTTCAAATCGATCCTGACCAAGATGAGTCTGTGGTGTGAAATAATTTTTGTTGAGTGGATAGATTTTAGTTGGGATAGTCGTTCAATATTCTACAAGAACAACTTACCATGGAGTATGATTTCTCTGAAACCATGATAGATTTCAAATCGATCCTGACCAAGATGAGTCTGTGGTGTGAAATAATTTTTGTTGAGTGGATAGATTTTAGTTGGGGTAGTCGTTCAACATTCTACAAGAACAACTTACCATGGAGTATGATTTCTCTGAAATAATTTTTGTTGAGTGGATAGATTTTAGTTGGGGTAGTCGTTCAACATTCTACAAGAACAACTTACCATGGACTATGATTTCTCTGAAATAATTTTTGTTGAGTGGATAGATTTTAGTTGGGATAGTCGTTCAACATTCTACAAGAACAACGAACCATGGAGTATGATTTCTCTGAAATAATTTTTGTTGAGTGGATAGATTTTAGTTGGGATAGTCGTTCAACATTCTACAAGAACAACGAACCATGGAGTATGATTTCTCTAAACCCATGATAGATTTCAAATCGATCCTGACCAAGATGAGTCTGTGGTGTGAAATAATTTTTGTTGAGTGGATAGATTTTAGTTGGGGTAGTCGTTCAACATTCTACAAGAACAACGAACCATGGAGTATGATTTCTCTGAAATAATTTTTGTTGAGTGGATAGATTGTAGTTGGGGTAGTCGTTCAACATTCTACAAGAACAACGAACCATCGAGTATGATTTCTCTGAAACCATGATAGATTTCAAATCGATCCTGACCAAGATGAGTCTGTGGTGTGAAATAATTTTTGTTGAGTGGATAGATTTTAGTTGGGGTAGTCGTTCAACATTCTACAAGAACAACGAACCATCGAGTATGATTTCTCTGAAACCATGATAGATTTCAAATCGATCCTGACCAAGATGAGTCTGTGGTGTGAAAGAATTTTTGTTGAGTGGATAGATTTTAGTTGGGGTAGTCGTTCAACATTCTACAAGAACAACTTACCATGGACTATGATTTCTCTGAAACCATGACAGATTTCAAATCGATCCTGACCAAGATGAGTCTCTGGTGTGAAATAATTTTTGTTGAGTGGATAGATTTTAGTTGGGGTAGTCGTTCAACATTCTACAAGAACAACGAACCATGGAGTATGATTTCTCTGAAATAATTTTTGTTGAGTTAATAGATTTTAGTTGGGGTAGTCGTTCAACATTTTACAAGAACAACGAACCATGGAGTATGATTTCTCTGAAACCATGATAGATTTCAAATCGATCCTGACCAAGATGAGTCTGTGGTGTGAAACAATTTTTGTTGAGTGGATAGATTTTAGTTGGGAAAGTCGTTCAACATTCTACAAGAACAACGAACCATGGAGTATGATTTCTCTGAAACCATGATAGATTTCAAATCGATCCTGACCAAGATGAGTCTGTGGTGTGAAATAATTTTTGTTGAGTGGATAGATTTTAGTTGGGGTAGTCGTTCAACATTCTACAAGAACAACGAACCATGGAGTATGATTTCTCTGAAACCATGATAGATTTCAAATCGATCCTGACCAAGATGAGTCTGTGGTGTGAAATAATTTTTGTTGAGTGGATAGATTTTAGTTGGGGTAGTCGTTCAACATTCTACAAGAACAACTTACCATGGAGTATGATTTCTCTGAAATAATTTTTGTTGAATGGATAGATTTTAGTTGGGGTAGTCGTTCAACATTTTACAAGAACAACGAACCATGGAGTATGATTTCTCTGAAACCATGATAGATTTCAAATCGATCCTGACCAGGATGAGTCTGTGGTGTGAAATAATTTTTGTTGAGTGGATAGATTTTAGTTGGGGTAGTCGTTCAACATTTTACAAGAACAACGAACCATGGAGTATGATTTCTCTGAAATAATTTTTGTTGAGTGGATAGATTTTAGTTGGGGTAGTCGTTCAACATTTTACAAGAACAACTTACCATGGAGTATGATTTCTCTGAAACCATGATAGATTTCAAATCGATACTGACCAAGATGAGTCTGTGGTGTGAAATAATTTTTGTTGAGTTTATAGATTTTAGTTGGAGTAGTCGTTCAACATTTTACAAGAAGAACGAACCATGGAGTATGATTTCTCTGAAACCATGATAGATTTCAAATCGATCCTGACCAAGATGAGTCTGTGGTGTGAAATAATTTTTGTTGAGTGGATAGATTTTAGTTGGGAAAGTCGTTCAACATTCTACAAGAACAACGAACCATGGAGTATGATTTCTCTGAAACCATGATAGATTTCAAATCGATCCTGACCAAGATGAGTCTGTGGTGTGAAATAATTTTTGTTGAGTGGATAGATTTTAGTTGGGGTAGTCGTTCAACATTCTACAAGAACAACGAACCATGGAGTATGATTTCTCTGAAACCATGATAGATTTCAAATCGATCCTGACCAAGATGAGTCTGTGGTGTGAAATAATTTTTGTTGAGTGGATAGATTTTAGTTGGGGTAGTCGTTCAACATTCTACAAGAACAACTTACCATGGAGTATGATTTCTCTGAAATAATTTTTGTTGAATGGATAGATTTTAGTTGGGGTAGTCGTTCAACATTTTACAAGAACAACGAACCATGGAGTATGATTTCTCTGAAACCATGATAGATTTCAAATCGATCCTGACCAGGATGAGTCTGTGGTGTGAAATAATTTTTGTTGAGTGGATAGATTTTAGTTGGGGTAGTCGTTCAACATTTTACAAGAACAACTTACCATGGAGTATGATTTCTCTGAAATAATTTTTGTTGAGTGGATAGATTTTAGTTGGGATAGTCGTTCAACATTCTACAAGAACAACGAACCATGGAGTATGATTTCTCTGAAATAATTTTTGTTGAGTGGATAGATTTTAGTTGGGATAGTCGTTCAACATTCTACAAGAACAACGAACCATGGAGTATGATTTCTCTAAACCCATGATAGATTTCAAATCGATCCTGACCAAGATGAGTCTGTGGTGTGAAATAATTTTTGTTGAGTGGATAGATTTTAGTTGGGGTAGTCGTTCAACATTCTACAAGAACAACGAACCATGGAGTATGATTTCTCTGAAATAATTTTTGTTGAGTGGATAGATTGTAGTTGGGGTAGTCGTTCAACATTCTACAAGAACAACGAACCATCGAGTATGATTTCTCTGAAACCATGATAGATTTCAAATCGATCCTGACCAAGATGAGTCTGTGGTGTGAAAGAATTTTTGTTGAGTGGATAGATTTTAGTTGGGGTAGTCGTTCAACATTCTACAAGAACAACGAACCATCGAGTATGATTTCTCTGAAACCATGATAGATTTCAAATCGATCCTGACCAAGATGAGTCTGTGGTGTGAAAGAATTTTTGTTGAGTGGATAGATTTTAGTTGGGGTAGTCGTTCAACATTCTACAAGAACAACTTACCATGGACTATGATTTCTCTGAAACCATGACAGATTTCAAATCGATCCTGACCAAGATGAGTCTCTGGTGTGAAATAATTTTTGTTGAGTGGATAGATTTTAGTTGGGGTAGTCGTTCAACATTCGACAAGAACAACGAACCATGGAGTGTGATTTCTCTGAAACCATGATAGATTTCAAATCGATCCTGACCAAGATGAGTCTGTGGTGCGAAATAATTTTTGTTGAGTGGATAGATTTTAGTTGGGGTAGTCGTTCAACATTCTACAAGAACAACTTACCATGGAGTATGATTTCTCTGAAATAATTTTTGTTGAGTGGATAGATTTTAGTTGGGGTAGTCGTTCAACATTCTACAAGAACAACGAACCATGGAGTAAGATTTCTCTGAAATAATTTTTGTTGAGTGGATAGATTTTAGTTGGGATAGTCGTTCAACATTCTACAAGAACAACTTACCATGGAGTATGATTTCTCTGAAACCATGATAGATTTCAAATCGATCCTGACCAAGATGAGTCTGTGGTGTGAAATAATTTTTGTTGAGTGGATAGATTTTAGTTGGGATAGTCGTTCAATATTCTACAAGAACAACTTACCATGGAGTATGATTTCTCTGAAACCATGATAGATTTCAAATCGATCCTGACCAAGATGAGTCTGTGGTGTGAAATAATTTTTGTTGAGTGGATAGATTTTAGTTGGGGTAGTCGTTCAACATTCTACAAGAACAACTTACCATGGAGTATGATTTCTCTGAAATAATTTTTGTTGAGTGGATAGATTTTAGTTGGGGTAGTCGTTCAACATTCTACAAGAACAACTTACCATGGACTATGATTTCTCTGAAATAATTTTTGTTGAGTGTATAGATTTTAGTTGGGATAGTCGTTCAACATTCTACAAGAACAACGAACCATGGAGTATGATTTCTCTGAAATAATTTTTGTTGAGTGGATAGATTTTAGTTGGGATAGTCGTTCAACATTCTACAAGAACAACGAACCATGGAGTATGATTTCTCTAAACCCATGATAGATTTCAAATCGATCCTGACCAAGATGAGTCTGTGGTGTGAAATAATTTTTGTTGAGTGGATAGATTTTAGTTGGGGTAGTCGTTCAACATTCTACAAGAACAACGAACCATGGAGTATGATTTCTCTGAAATAATTTTTGTTGAGTGGATAGATTGTAGTTGGGGTAGTCGTTCAACATTCTACAAGAACAACGAACCATGGAGTATGATTGCTCTGAAACCATGATAGATTTCAAATCGATCCTGACCAAGATGAGTCTGTGGTGTGAAAGAATTTTTGTTGAGTGGATAGATTTTAGTTGGGGTAGTCGTTCAACATTCTACAAGAACAACGAACCATCGAGTATGATTTCTCTGAAACCATGATAGATTTCAAATCGATCCTGACCAAGATGAGTCTGTGGTGTGAAAGAATTTTTGTTGAGTGGATAGATTTTAGTTGGGGTAGTCGTTCAACATTCTACAAGAACAACTTACCATGGACTATGATTTCTCTGAAACCATGACAGATTTCAAATCGATCCTGACCAAGATGAGTCTCTGGTGTGAAATAATTTTTGTTGAGTGGATAGATTTTAGTTGGGGTAGTCGTTCAACATTCTACAAGAACAACGAACCATGGAGTATGATTTCTCTGAAATAATTTTTGTTGAGTTAATAGATTTTAGTTGGGGTAGTCGTTCAACATTTTACAAGAACAACGAACCATGGAGTATGATTTCTCTGAAACCATGATAGATTTCAAATCGATCCTGACCAAGATGAGTCTGTGGTGTGAAATAATTTTTGTTGAGTGGATAGATTTTAGTTGGGAAAGTCGTTCAACATTCTACAAGAACAACGAACCATGGAGTATGATTTCTCTGAAACCATGATAGATTTCAAATCGATCCTGACCAAGATGAGTCTGTGGTGTGAAATAATTTTTGTTGAGTGGATAGATTTTAGTTGGGGTAGTCGTTCAACATTCTACAAGAACAACGAACCATGGAGTATGATTTCTCTGAAACCATGATAGATTTCAAATCGATCCTGACCAAGATGAGTCTGTGGTGTGAAATAATTTTTGTTGAGTGGATAGATTTTAGTTGGGGTAGTCGTTCAACATTCTACAAGAACAACTTACCATGGAGTATGATTTCTCTGAAATAATTTTTGTTGAATGGATAGATTTTAGTTGGGGTAGTCGTTCAACATTTTACAAGAACAACGAACCATGGAGTATGATTTCTCTGAAACCATGATAGATTTCAAATCGATCCTGACCAGGATGAGTCTGTGGTGTGAAATAATTTTTGTTGAGTGGATAGATTTTAGTTGGGGTAGTCGTTCAACATTTTACAAGAACAACGAACCATGGAGTATGATTTCTCTGAAATAATTTTTGTTGAGTGGATAGATTTTAGTTGGGGTAGTCGTTCAACATTTTACAAGAACAACTTACCATGGAGTATGATTTCTCTGAAACCATGATAGATTTCAAATCGATACTGACCAAGATGAGTCTGTGGTGTGAAATAATTTTTGTTGAGTTTATAGATTTTAGTTGGAGTAGTCGTTCAACATTTTACAAGAAGAACGAACCATGGAGTATGATTTCTCTGAAATAATTTTTGTTGAGTGGATAGATTTTAGTTGGGGTAGTCGTTCAACATTTTACAAGAACAACGAACCATGGAGTATGATTTCTCAGAAACCATGATGGATTTCAAATCGATCCTGACCAAGATGAGTCTGTGGTGTGAAAAAATTTTTGTTGAGTGGATAGATTTTAGTTGGGGTAGTCGTTCAACATTCTACAAGAACAACTTACCATGGAGTATGATTTTTCTGAAACCATGATAGATTTCAAATCGATCCTGACCAAGATGAGTCTTTGGTGTGAAATAATTTTTGTTGAGTAGTTGGGGTTTAGTTGGGGTAGTCGTTCAACATTCTACAAGAACAACGAACCATGGAGTATGATTTCTCTGAAATAATTTTTGTTGAGTGGATAGATTTTAGTTGGGATAGTCGTTCAACATTCTACAAGAACAACGAAACATGGAGTATGATTTCTCTGAAACCATGATAGATTCCAAATCGATCCTGACCAAAATGAGTCTGTGGTGTGAAATAATTTTTGTTGAGTGGATAGATTTTAGTTGGGATAGTCGTTCAACATTCTACAAGAACAACGAACCATGGAGTATGATTTCTCTGAAATAATTTATGTTGAGTGGATAGATTTTAGTTGGGATAGTCGTTCAACATTCTACAAGAACAACGAACCATGGAGTATGATTTCTCTGCAACCATGATAGATTTCAAATCGATCCTGACAAAGATGAGTCTGTGGTGTGAAATAATTTTTGTTGAGTGGATAGATTTTAGTTGGGATAGTCGTTCAACATTCTACAAGAACAACGAACCATGGAGTATGATTTCTCTGAAATAATTTTTGTTGAGTGGATAGATTTTAGTTGGGGTAGTCGTTCAACATTTTGCAAGAACAACGAAGCATGGAGCATGATTTCTCTGAAATAATTTATGTTGAGTAAATAGATTTTAGTTGGGGTAGTCGTTCAACATTCTACAAGAACAACTTACCATGGAGTATGATTTCTCTGAAACCATGATAGATTTCAAATCGATCCTGACCAAGATGAGTCTGTGGTGTGAAATAATTTTTGTTGAGTGGATAGATTTTAGTTGGGGTAGTCGTTCAACATTCTACAAGAAGAACGAACCATGGAGTATGATTTCTCTGAAATAATTTTTGTTGAGTGGATAGATTTTAGTTGGGGTAGTCGTTCAACATTTTACAAGAACAACGAAACATGGAGTATGATTTCTATGAAATAATTTTTGTTGAGTGGATAGATTTTAGTTGGGATAGTCGTTCAACATTCTACAAGAACAACTTACCATGGACTATGATTTCTCTGAAACCATGATAGATTTCAAATCGATCCTGACCAAGATGAGTCTGTGGTGTGAAATAATTTTTGTTGAGTAGATAGATTTTAGTTGGGGTAGTCGTTCAACATTCTACAAGAACAACTCACCATGGACTATGATTTCTCTGAAATAATTTTTGTTGAGTGGATAGATTTTAGTTGGGGTAGTCGTTCAACATTCTACAAGAACAACTTACGATGGGTTATGATTTCTCTGAAATAATTTTTGTTGAGTGGATAGATTTTAGTTGCGGTAGTCGTTCAACATTCTACAAGAACAACTTACCATGGAGTATGATTTCTCTGAAATAATTTTTGTTGAGTGGATAGATTTTAGTTGGGATAGTCGCTCAACATTCTACAAGAACAACGAACCATGGAGTATGATTTCTCTGAAACCATGATAGATTTCAAATCGATCCTGACCAAGATGAGTCTGTGGTGTGAAATAATTTTCGTTGAGTGGATAGATTTTAGTTGGGGTAGTCGTTCAACATTCTACAAGAACAACTTACCATGGACTATGATTTCTCTGAAATAATTTTTGTTGAGTGGATAGATTTTAGTTGGGATAGTCGTTCAACATTCTACAAGAACAACGAACCATGGAGTATGATTTCTCTGAAACCATGATAGATTTCAAATCGATCCTGACCAAGATGAGTCTGTGGTGTGAAATAATTTTTGTTGAGTGGATAGATTTTAGTTGGGGTAGTCGTTCAACATTTTGCAAGAACAGCGAAGCATGGAGCATGATTTCTCTGAAATAATTTATGTTGAGTAAATAGATTTTAGTTGGGGTAGTCGTTCAACATTCTACAAGAACAACTTACCATGGAGTATGATTTCTCTGAAACCATGATAGATTTCAAATCGATCCTGACCAAGATGAGTCTGTGGTGTGAAATAATTTTTGTTGAGTGGATAGATTTTAGTTGGGGTAGTCGTTCAACATTCTACAAGAAGAACGAACCATGGAGTATGATTTCTCTGAAATAATGTTTGTTGAGTGGATAGATTTTAGTTGGGGTAGTCGTTCAACATTTTACAAGAACAACGAACCATGGAGTATGATTTCTATGAAATAATTTTTGTTGAGTGGATAGATTTTAGTTGGGATAGTCGTTCAACATTCTACAAGAACAACTTACCATGGACTATGATTTCTCTGAAACCATGATAGATTTCAAATCGATCCTGACCAAGATGAGTCTGTGGTGTGAAATAATTTTTGTTGAGTAGATAGATTTTAGTTGGGGTAGTCGTTCAACATTCTACAAGAACAACTCACCATGGACTATGATTTCTCTGAAATAATTTTTGTTGAGTGGATAGATTTTAGTTGGGGTAGTCGTTCAACATTTTACAAGAACAACTTACGATGGGTTATGATTTCTCTGAAATAATTTTTGTTGAGTGGATAGATTTTAGTTGGGGTAGTCGTTCAACATTCTACAAGAACAACTTACCATGGAGTATGATTTCTCTGAAATAATTTTTGTTGAGTGGATAGATTTTAGTTGGGATAGTCGCTCAACATTCTACAAGAACAACGAACCATGGAGTATGATTTCTCTGAAACCATGATAGATTTCAAATCGATCCTGACCAAGATGAGTCTGTGGTGTGAAATAATTTTTGTTGAGTGGATAGATTTTAGTTGGGGTAGTCGTTCAACATTCTACAAGAACAACTTACCATGGACTATGATTTCTCTGAAATAATTTTTGTTGAGTTAATAGATTTTAGTTGGGATAGTCGTTCAACATTCTACAAGAACAACGAACCATGGAGTGTGATTTCTCTGAAACCATGATAGATTTCAAATCGATCCTGACCAAGATGAGTCTGTGGTGTGAAATAATTTTTGTTGAGTGGATAGATTTTAGTTGGGGTATTCGTTCAAGATTCTACAAGAACAACGAACCATGGAGTATGATTTCTCTGAAATAATTTTTGTTGAGTGGATAGATTTTAGTTGGGATAGTCGTTCAACATTCTACAAGAACAACTTACCATGGAGTATGATTTCTCTGAAATAATTTTTGTTGAGTGGATAGATTTTAGTTGGGGTAGTCGTTCCACATTCTACAAGAACAACGAACCATGGAGTATGATTTCTCTGAAATAATTTTTGTTGAGTGGATAGATTTTAGTTGGGGTAGTCGTTCAACATTCTATAAGAACAGCTTACCATGGACTATGAGTTCTCTGAAATAATTTTTGTTGAGTGGATAGATTTTAGTTGGGGTATTCGTTCAAGATTCTACAAGAACAACGAACCATGGAGTATGATTTCTCTGAAATAATTTTTGTTGAGTGGATAGATTTTAGTTGGGATAGTCGTTCAACATTCTACAAGAACAACTTACCATGGAGTATGATTTCTCTGAAATAATTTTTGTTGAGTGGATAGATTTTAGTTGGGATAGTCGTTCAACATTCTACAAGAACAACGAACCATGGAGTATGATTTCTCTGAAATAATTTTTGTTGAGTGGATAGATTTTAGTTGGGGTAGTCGTTCAACATTCTATAAGAACAGCTTACCATGGACTATGAGTTCTCTGAAATAATTTTTGTTGAGTGGATAGATTTTAGTTGGGGTAGTCGTTCAACATTCTACAAGAACAACTTACCATGGAGTATGACTTCTCTGAAATAATTTTTGTTGAGTGGATAGATTTTAGTTGGGGTAGTCGTTCAACATTCTAAAAGAACAACTTACCATGGAGTATGATTTCTCTGAAATAATTTTTGTTGAGTGGATAGATTTTAGTTGGGATAATCGTTCAACATTCTACAAGAACAACGAACCATGGAGTATGATTTCTCTGAAACCATGATAGATTTCAAATCGATCCTGACCAAGATGAGTCTGTGGTGTGAAATAATTTTTGTTGAGTGGATAGATTTTAGTTGGGGTAGTCGTTCAACATTCTACAAGAACAACGAACCATGGAGTATGATTTCTCTGAAATAATTTTTGTTGAGTGGATAGATTTTAGTTGGGGTAGTCGTTCAACATTCTACAAGAACAACTTACCATGGACTATGATTTCACTGAAACCATGATAGATTTCAAATCGATCCTGACCAAGATGAGTCTGTGGTGTGAAATAATTTTTGTTGAGTGGATAGATTTTAGTTGGGATAGTCGTTCAACATTCTACAAGAACAACTTACCATGGACTATGATTTCTCTGAAACCATGATAGATTTCAAATCGATCCTGACCAAGATGAGTCTGTGGTGTGAAATAATTTTTGTTGAGTGGATAGATTTTAGTTGGGGTAGTCGTTCAACATTCTACAAGAACAACTTACCATGGACTATGATTTCTCTGAAATAATTTTTGTTGAGTGGATAGATTTTAGTTGGGATAGTCGTTCAACATTCTACAAGAACAACGAACCATGGAGTATGATTTCTCTGAAACCATGATAGATTTCAAATCGATCCTGACCAAGATGAGTCTGTGGTGTGAAATAATTTTTGTTGAGTGGATAGATTTTAGTTGGGGTAGTCGTTCAACATTCTACAAGAACAACTTACCATGGACTATGATTTCTCTGAAATAATTTTTGTTGAGTGGATAGATTTTAGTTGGGATAGTCGCTCAACATTCTACAAGAACAACGAACCATGGAGTATGATTTCTCTGAAACCATGATAGATTTCAAATCGATCCTGACCAAGATGAGTCTGTGGTGTGAAATAATTTTTGTTGAGTGGATAGATTTTAGTTGGGGTAGTCGTTCAACATTCTACAAGAACAACTTACCATGGAGTATGATTTCTCTGAAATAATTTTTGTTGAGTGGATAGATTTTAGTTGGGATAGTCGTTCAACACTCTACAAGAACAACTTACCATGGAGTATGATTTCTCTGAAATAATTTTTGTTGAGTGGATAGATTTTAGTTGGGATAGTCGTTCAACATTCTACAAGAACAACGAACCATGGAGTATGATTTCTCTGAAATAATTTTTGTTGAGTGGATAGATTTTAGTTGGGGTAGTCGTTCAACATTCTACAAGAACAGCTTACCATGGACTATGATTTCTCTGAAATAATTTTTGTTGAGTGGATAGATTTTAGTTGGGGTAGTCGTTCAACATTCTACAAGAACAACTTACCATGGAGTATGACTTCTCTGAAATAATTTTTGTTGAGTGGATAGATTTTAGTTGGGGTAGTCGTTCAACATTCTAAAAGAACAACTTACCATGGAGTATGATTTCTCTGAAATAATTTTTGTTGAGTGGATAGATTTTAGTTGGGATAGTCGTTCAACATTCTACAAGAACAACGAACCATGGAGTATGATTTCTCTGAAACCATGATAGATTTCAAATCGAGAGACACAAGCCTCGGATAATGGACCCCCTCATTTAATACCACGACCCGGAACGTACACGGACTATGATATAAGAGTATGCACCTGGAATGTACGTACACTGTACACTCCTGGTGCTATTCAAAAACTTGAATCTGTCCTCACGCGGTACAAGGCAGATATTACCGCGATCCAGGAGATACGATGGATAGGATCAGGTATGCAAAAACGGAAAAATTGCGACATTTATTACAGCTGCCACAAAAGACTGCACATGTTAGGATGCGGATTCGTCGTGGGAAATCGGCTACGCTCAATGATAATTGACTTTAAGCCGATCAGCGATCGCCTGGCTGTGATCCGCATCAAGGCTACATTTCAAAACATCAGCATAATATGTGCACACGCCCCTACCGACGAAGCTGAAGACTCTATCAAGGAGGAGTTTTATGACCTCCTGGACGGAGCCTACGGAGCCTGTCCGGAGTATGATGTCAAAATCATACTCGGGGACTTCAATGCCAAAATCGGTAAGGAAAACATCTTCGGCGGATTAGTTGGAAAGCACAGCCTCCACGACACGACAACAGACAACGGCTTCCGGCTAATCGATTTTGCAGCAGCTCGTAATACGGTGATAAGTAGCACTAGGTTTCCAAGACTACGAATCCACACAGCAACCTGGCGCTCTCCAGATGGTCGAACCGCCAACCAAATCGACCACGTGCTAATAGATGCGAGGCACGCATCCAACATTCTGAATGTGCAAACGTTCAGAGGGGCAAACGTCGACTCTGACCATTTTCTTGTTGCAGCTAAGTTCAGAGCTCGACTATCCAATGAGAAGAAGCTGCAGACCGCCCAGAAAAAGAAATTCAACGTTGGAAGCCTTAGCACGTCTGGAGTAGCCAGAGCCTACAGGGAGCGCCTGAGTGAGAGACTCTCCGCTGTGCATTCACCATCCACAAACGCCAACAATCTGTGGAACCAGTATCGCGACATCATCAAAGGGGTAGCAGAGACCACCATAGGCTACCAGCCACCACCCAAAAAGAGCCCTTGGTATGATGATGAATGCGTACGCCGGAAAAAGGTGACAGAAAATGCACACTTGCAAGCGCTGCAACGCAAAACAAGGGCAGCGAGAGAAGAGTATCGAACCAGAAGAAGGGAGGAGAAGAAGATACTGCGTAAGAAGAAAAGGGCCCACGCAGCCTCCCAGCTCAAGGATATCGAAGAGTCCCGCGATAGGAACAACATCCGGATGTTTTTCAGGAAAGCCAAGCAACTGGCAGCTGGCTTCAAGCCCGGAACGCAGGCTCTTCGAAACAGTGAAGGAAACCTAGTCACCGAAGCACAGGGAATAGTAGATGTATTTAAGCAGCATTTCCAGCAGCTACTTAATGGGCAGGTAGAGAGAGTGATAGGGCAAGAAGAGAACCCGCATCCAGTCAATGAAGAATCCATTCCCCCTCCTAGTTTTGAAGAGGTCGGCTCAGCTATCAAAAAGCTGAAGAACAACAAGGCCGCCGGCTCTGATGGTCTACCAGCAGAGCTTTTCAAACATGGTGGTGATGCTTTGGTGGGGTGCATGCACCAAGTCATCAACCAAGTGTGGGTGGATGAAGTCATGCCCGATGACTGGACTATCAGCTCTATATGCCCCATCTTCAAGAAAGGCGATCCTATGTCTTGTAAGAACTACCGAGGCATATCCCTGCTTAATGTCGCATATAAGATCCTATCCAACGTACTGTGTGAACGTCTGAAGCCTTTCTGCAGCACACTAATCGGCACGTACCAGTGTGGCTTCCGGCCCGGCAGATCGACGATCGACCAAATTTTCACACTAAGGCAAATCCTGGAAAAGACCAACGAATTTCAAGTCGAGACTCACCATCTCTTCATCGACTTTAAAGCCGCATATGATAGCATTCATCGTCTTGAGCTCTACAAGGCGATGGCCGAATTCGGGATCCCGGCTAAACTGATCCAGCTGTGCCGCGTGACGCTGGATAACACGCGGTGCAACGTGCAATTCGGCAACAGTTCCTCTGAACTATTCCAAACATGCACCGGATTTCGGCAAGGGGATGCGCTATCATGTGACTTCTTCAATCTTGTGCTGGAACAGATAGTGCGCAGGGCAGGTGTAAACACGGAAGGCACTATCTTCAACAAATCTGTCCAGTTGCTGGGATACGCAGACGACATCGACATCATCGGTCGCTCCCAGCGCGCCGTGTTAGAGGCTTTTACGGCAATTGAAGAAGAGGCGAAACGTGTTGGCCTTGAAGTGAATGAGGACAAAACCAAATACATGTTGTCAACAAACAAAGAAGCATCTGTCCACCGCCTAGGACAAAACGTCACTGTTGGCAACAGTAACTTCGAAGTGGTTAAGGAGTTTACCTACCTCGGAGTAAATATCAACTCCACGAATGACAACTTAGTGGAGATTCGACGAAGACTTACCCTAGGAAACCGCTGCTACTTCGGTTTGGCGAAACAAATGGGGTCAAAACTCCTAACTCGAAAGACGAAATGTATGCTCTACAAAACTTTGATCCTGCCAGTTCTGCTGTATGGAGCCGAGTGCTGGACGATAAGCAGGAAAGCAGAGCAAATACTGAACACTTTCGAAAGAAAAATTCTTCGTCGGATATTCGGTCCCGTATGCGAGGAGGGCGAATGGAGGAGAAGATATAACCGCGAACTCTATGAGCTGTACCAGGATGTGGATGTAGTCCAAAAAGCCAAAACACGTCGACTACACTGGCTCGGCCACATCGAGCGAATGGACAATAATGCTCCAGCAAAGAGGATCTTCGAATCACAGCCCCCAGGTTCGAGAAGACAAGGAAGACCGAACCTCCGTTTTAAGGATCAAGCTATCGCGGATGCCAGAGCGCTTGGTCTAGATAACTGGAAGCAGCGTGCCCGGGATCGAAGAGAGTGGAAGGCTGCTGTGTCTCAGGCAGAGACTCTTCACGGGTCGGGAGCCCGTTAAGTAAGTAAGTATGATTTCTCTGAAACCATGATAGATTTCAAATCGATCCTGACCAAGATGAGTCTGTGGTGTGAAATAATTTTTGTTGAGTGGATAGATTTTAGTTGGGGTAGTCGTTCAACATTCTACAAGAACAACGAACCATGGAGTATGATTTCTCTGAAATAATTTTTGTTGAGTGGATAGATTTTAGTTGGGGTAGTCGTTCAACATTCTACAAGAACAACTTACCATGGACTATGATTTCTCTGAAACCATGATAGATTTCAAATCGATCCTGACCAAGATGAGTCTGTGGTGTGAAATAATTTTTGTTGAGTGGATAGATTTTAGTTGGGATAGTCGTTCAACATTCTACAAGAACAACTTACCATGGACTATGATTTCTCTGAAACCATGATAGATTTCAAATCGATCCTGACCAAGATGAGTCTGTGGTGTGAAATAATTTTTGTTGAGTGGATAGATTTTAGTTGGGATAGTCGTTCAACATTCTACAAGAACAACGAACCATGGAGTATGATTTCTCTGAAACCATGATAGATTTCAAATCGATCCTGACCAAGATGAGTCTGTGGTGTGAAATAATTTTTGTTGAGTGGATAGATTTTAGTTGGGATAGTCATTCAACATTCTACAAGAACAACTTACCATGGAGTATGATTTCTCTGAAATAATTTTTGTTGAGTGGATAGATTTTAGTTGGGGTAGTCGTTCAACATTCTACAAGAACAACTTACCATGGAGTATGACTTCTCTGAAATAATTTTTGTTGAGTGGATAGATTTTAGTTGGGATAGACGTTCAACATTCTACAAGAACAACGAACCATGGAGTATGATTTCTCTGAAACCATGATAGATTTCAAATCGATCCTGACCAAGATGAGTCTGTGGTGTGAAATAATTTTTGTTGAGTGGATAGATTTTAGTTGGGGTAGTCGTTCAACATTCTACAAGAACAACGAACCATGGAGTATGATTTCTCTGAAACCATGATAGATTTCAAATCGATCCTGACCAAGATGAGTCTGTGGTGTGAAATAATTTTTGTTGAGTGGATAGATTTTAGTTGGGATAGTCGTTCAACATTCTACAAGAACAACTTACCATGGACTATGATTTCTCTGAAACCATGATAGATTTCAAATCGATCCTGACCAAGATGAGTCTGTGGTGTGAAATAATTTTTGTTGAGTGGATAGATTTTAGTTGGGATAGTCGTTCAACATTCTACAAGAACAACTTACCATGGAGTATGATTTCTCTGAAACCATGATAGATTTCAAATCGATCCTGACCAAGATGAGTCTGTGGTGTGAAATAATTTTTGTTGAGTGGATAGCTTTTAGTTGGGATAGTCGTTCAACATTCTACAAGAACAACTTACCATGGAGTATGATTTCTCTGAAATAATTTTTGTTGAGTGGATAGATTTTAGTTGGGGTAGTCGTTCAACATTCTACAAGAACAACTTACCATGGAGTATGACTTCTCTGAAATAATTTTTGTTGAGTGGATAGATTTTAGTTGGGATAGTCGTTCAACATTCTACAAGAACAACGAACCATGGAGTATGATTTCTCTGAAACCATGATAGATTTCAAATCGATCCTGACCAAGATGAGTCTGTGGTGTGAAATAATTTTTGTTGAGTGGATAGATTTTAGTTGGGGTAGTCGTTCAACATTCTACAAGAACAACGAACCATGGAGTATGATTTCTCTGAAACCATGATAGATTTCAAATCGATCCTGACCAAGATGAGTCCGTGGTGTGAAATAATTTTTCTTGAGTGGATAGATTTTAGTTAGGGGTAGACGTTCAACATTCTACAAGAACAACTTACCATGGAGTATGATTTCTCTGAAATAATTTTTGTTGAGTGGATAGATTTTAGTTGGGGTAGTCGTTCAACATTCTACAAGAACAACTTACCATGGACTATGATTTCTCTGAAACCATGATAGATTTCAAATCGATCCTGACCAAGATGAGTCTGTGGTGTGAAATAATTTTTGTTGAGTGGATAGATTTTAGTTGGGGTAGTAGTTCAACATTCTACAAGAACAACGAGCCATGGAGTATGATTTCTCTGAAATAATTTTTGTTGAGTGGATAGATTTTAGTTGGGATAGTCGTTCAACATTTTACAAGAACAACTTACCATGGAGTATGATTTCTCTGAAATAATTTTTGTTGAGTAGATAGATTTTAGTTGGGATAGTCGTTCAACATTCTACAAGAAAAACTTACCATGGAGTATGATTTCTCTGAAACCATGATAGATTTCAAATCGATCCTGACCAAGATTGTTGCGGTAAAATTTACCACAACAAGGACCACTCTATGCGCATTCCTTCGCTCCCTCTTCTCTTCCATTGCCTCTGCAAAATTATGATAAAGTGGAGGGCAGCCATGGTCCCACCAGCCATAGGCCCACTTCCTCAGCATTTTGCATTGGCAATCAACATAGGTTACCTGAGGCTGAGATGATGATGGAGACAGGCGGTCTCTCTCCCAACCAGGGACAAGAGAGATGATGATGTCCCCAGAAGCGACCGACCACAAGTTAAAGGAGGAGACACATACATGAGACAGGGACAGCCGATACCGAGCGACACTGCAACATAAGCAACAAGATCCACAAATACAATTACATGAAACACATAACCACGACATCGAGAGGAGGAGACGGACAGTCCCAAGAGTACGAGGAGAACGAACACATAAATCTATACATACATATACAATACCTACGAACACTCGGCGATCGAAGAGAGGGAACGGACGGTCCCAGAGCGAAACATATAACAACACATCACAAACTACCCTTAGATGACAACGTTTACCAATACACCACAAACTACGACAACTTGACAGCGAGAGAGAGAGAGAGAGAGATACAGAGAGGACGGACGGTCCTATAATACAGTACGACGCATCACAACACACCGTAACATCACGAGGCGTTACACTCACCTACACAACATACTAACACGATACTGCGAAGAGGAACATACTGTCGCAACACAAATACATAAACGTCACACTCATCAACTCAACACACCAATACGATACTGCGAGGAGGGATGGACTATCCCTACTCGCAACACAATCACATACTCAACACAAAACATCACATTCATCATCACATAACAATCAGCACCAACTTCGCACTGACAGAAAGAGGACGGGCGGTCCTAAAACGTATACATCAACGACGATACATTGAACACGACCAAGAGCTGTGACGCACCGACCAAAGCGGATTCTGGAGGAGATCATCAATGGCCAAGAGCCCAACCTATCTCATGACTTTTGTGCGGGGTGGCACGTCATCAGCCCGTCCTCATTCCCAAAATCTGCGCGAGATTCCACCGGAATAAATTTAGTTTTCGCGATAGTTTGACACCCGGGTCCTCAATCGCTTCTTTCTTCTCGCTCGGGGTCCAACGAAAGCCGTTGTTTGACAAGGTAATTTTGAATAAACATTTAACTCTTGCACCCTTACTTTTCCTCCTTTTTGCAAATACTCGAGTGGGAGAATGCCCACATTCAATAATTTGAAGGTAGTGGTGACGACCTTCACTTGGGTATTGAGCACGTAGTTGCCAGAGTAGTTTAATGGAAATGCCTCACTCGACCCGCTGAACTGCCATGGGTGGCGAATTTGGAGAGTCAGGGGAAATGATATAGATAACGACTAGCGGAGGTTCAAAAACGGTTGCCTTCTCCAGCAAATGAGCGGAGCTTGGCGAACAAAGCCGTGATTAGACCCGCTATGGCGGAAAAGCGGAAATCTATGCATGTGTGCGAGAGACTCTCAGGTTGAGTGGGCAGAGTACGAAGTTGAACAACTACTTCTTGGTTGACCACTGACAGTGCCGGATCAAGGCAGAGTTGAATATCAAAGTGAAGAGTAGTGCCGAGTAGTTTTTTTTAACAAAAGAGTGATAGCGAGGAGGAGAAAAGAGTGATAGTGAGGAGGAGGAAAAGTGATAGTGAGGAGGAGAAAAATAGGAGCAGCCGAGACATAAAAATAGCGAGGAGAAGGAAGCCGAGTCCCCGTGGAAAAAAAGATAAGTTTTCTCTTTTAATTTTTTTTGTTGTGCGTTTAGTGGGAAATTGTTCTCTATTGTTCCGGTTGGATCTCGTTCCGCAATCTTCCCGGAAAAAGCGGGACGCGCGACCCATTAAAATTAAATATTTTCCGTTCGGGACCGCGCGATAACGGGCCACCCCAACGGCGATTTTCTTTAACTTTTTTTGTCGGTTCTTTTTTTAATTAAACTCGTCAATTGGTTTAATTTTTTTTTTTAACCGACCAGCAACTTGTTTTCTTTTTCCTTTTTTTAAACCCCTTTTGCATAACATACCCTTGTGTAAACTTCCTTCTGAAGTTTACACGTAGTTGATAATTTTCTTTAATAAAACTGCCGTCGCTCAAACTGAGCTTTATAACGAGGTAACACTTGTGTTTGATTTTTCTTTCCAGTTTCCCCAATCATAATTTCCATTCCCAAAGGTTTCCTGGTCTTCCTTTTATTCCAAAGACCTGGTTGCGCCCTTTCTCTTTCCCACACACACGTTGTTTTATTTTCCCTTTCAGCGAACCCACCCCAGCTGAGTGGCCGGTGAGCAGCTTCCAACGAGCTGCAGTTGCACTTGACCTTCTTCGGTGCGATCATCTGTGGCTATTTTGACGTTTCGCCACCGATCGTCCACCACGTTGTTTTTTTTTTCTCTGCAGTCTAATTTGGGAATTACACCCATCAGGTGGTGTCGGGTTTTCTTTTTTTTTGTAATTGTTTTTTTTTTTCTCTTGTGGAATAAGTGTAACAATTGTCGCCCAACGTGTGGGGCTAGTGCAAGATATTTTTGTTTTTATTAGAAATCTGTTGAAGTGTGTTTTAGGGAAGTGTTGGTTTTTTTTATCTTTGATCTTTTTACTTTTGGTGTTGTTTTTTTTCTAGGAGTGCGTGGGGAAAAATTTGTACGAGGAAGTGGATACACACATCAGAGAGTATCAGAAGAATCAGGAGTTGTTTTTTTTGTGCTGAAGAGTTCGGGAGGATCCAGTTTTGCGTACCGAGGAGTACCAAGTAGGTGTTTTTTATTCTTTTTTATTTTTTTTTTGTTTTTCAAACCCGCGACGTTTGTGCGAGATTTATATATACCCGTACATACATATATTTTCCGTTTTAACTGTTTATTACATATATATTTCACAATACATATACATATATTACATTTATATTTTCCATATTTCATATATACATACATATATATACGTACATTATCCTATTCTATCCGGGGAAGAGTGTTTTTTATCTATATAAATTTTATTAGCGGCTTTTTTTTTTGCTCTCCTTTTTCGATCAACGTACAGTTCAATATACAGTGTGTGTTGCAAGTTGATATATCTTTGGTTTTTTTTGTAATTGATTTTCTTGGTGATTGTTGGGATTTATTTTTTTTACTGATTTTGCAGGGAGTTTTTTTCTTTTGTTTCGTGATTTGAAAGTTTTGAAGTTTTACGGTGGGATTTCTTTTTCGGATCGGCTTAAGTTTTTTTTATTGATTGGTGGATCAAAAGTTTTCGTTGGTTATTAGATTTCCTTTTACATTGCTATTGGTTTTTCGTTTTTTCGCGATTCTGTTTTGTTGATTAGGACAATATGGAAATCAATCGCCTTTCGCAAGAAGAGTTGGCATATGAAATGCATGTAAGGGGTCTTCCAATTGCGAACGTGGACGTAATGAGGAAATCATTAAGGTCGTCGCGACTCTTAGAGCGTAGGGGTTCGGTCGGGGTGAACGCGGATTACCCGTTCACATTCGAAGAAGACTGCGAAGCTGTGGAAGCTAAGGTCGCCGAAATAAAGAAGTTGTTAGAAAGTAGGCCGACAGACCCTAAGTCGTCGGACTACTTGAAGATTCTAACAAAGATAGAATGGGCGTTGGGGCGTATGGATAGGGCGCGGGACGAAGGAAAGGATGACCTTAATATAAAGATGGTGATAAAGAACGAGCTGCTATTGCTACTTTCGGACCTAATGGACGGAGGTAGTGAGGAACAAGATATTCCTAAAGCCAACACCGATTCAGTACGCGGTAATGATCCAGAACCAGTGCGTGGTAATGATCCAGATCCAGCGCACAATAACGAACGAGTGGACAAGTGGGGGGTCAAATTTACTGGGGAACGTTGTGGGTCCTCGGTGAACGCTTTTCTAGAACGTGTCGAAGAACTTCGGGAGGCGCGAGGCATATCGGAGGCCCGCCTCTTCAGATCAGCGGTCGATCTTTTCATCGGGAAGGCGCTTATATGGTTTAGGGCGGTTAGGTCGGAAATAGGTAGTTGGAATGAGTTGGTGAGGGAACTCAAATTAGAATTTTTACCACCGAATTATGACGATCTCTTACTTGATGAGATCCGGCGGCGCACACAGGGCAAAGAAGAGTCCATAGGTGTGTACGTCGCCACCATGCAAAACATGTTTAGACGATTGTCAGAACCCTTATCGGAGAAAAGAAAGCTAGCTGTTCTGCAGAAGAACCTAGCACCCTTCTATCAAACGCAGCTTGGTCTGGCCGATCCCAAGTCGGTCCAAGACTTGGTAGCGTTAGGTAGAAGGCTTGAGACTGTCCGAGCAAATGTGGATACATTTGCTCCACCACCCAGTAGCCGTAGCAAAAATATTTTGGAACCGGACTTGGCATATGTTGCGGTTGAGGAACAGACGGTTGCAGTCGTTAGTAGGAACGACCAACCAGTTAGGCCCATTCGATGTTTCAATTGTGGGGAAGGCGGTCACATGGCTAGTTCATGTTCTGCTCGTAGGCGTTGCTTTGGATGTGGGACTATAGGGGTTGTACGTAGGGATTGCCGGAGGTGTTCGGAAAACACCAAACGCGCTCTTGGGTCAGCAGGACGAGAGCGTCGTCGAAATTAGGTAGGTCGCCTGCTGGCGACCAGTTGGTTTCGGATAGTGTTCGATTAGGTTTTACATTGGAAGCAAACGGCGAGGATAGACGTCCATATTTAGGGATTAGCATTTACGGTGTTAGGTTTTCAGCTTTATTGGATTCAGGGGCATCACGCACCATCGTTTGTAGGGAAGGATGGAATATCCTGAAAGGTTTAGGTGTAGGTTTAGGAAAGGGTAGAGTAGGGTCAGTAGCTTTAGCTAATGGTGCGGGAATAGAAGTGTTGGGAGTAGTGTCTCTACCAATAGTAGTACTAGAAAAGTCAGTCTTTTTGGAATGTCTCGTCATTCCAGCTCTACCACATGTGATGATCCTGGGTGCAGATTTTTGGGCACTCGCGGGAATAGTCCCGGATCTACGATCTAGCATGTGGAGTTTTTCGAGTCAGGAGATATTGGCTTCGATAACAGCCCTAAAGGAGAAGTCAGATTTGGACAGATCCGAAGTTAGGGACTTAGAGCAATTGATTGAGGGTATTTTTCGAAAGATGCCAGAGGGCTTAGGGTGTACAACGTTGGTAGAGCATAGGATTAGGACGTCGGCCGAACCTATAAAACAGAGATATTACCCGGTTTCTCCTGCTATGCAGGATCATATTGATAAGGAGCTTAAGGAGATGCTCGACGCGGGGGTGATAGAGAAGTCGAGTAGCCCGTGGGCGTCTCCGATAGTCCTTATCAAAAAGAAAGATGGCTCTTATAGGTTCTGCGTCGACTATAGGAAATTGAATAAGGTTACAGATAGGGATGCTTATCCACTTCCGTTCATTTCGTCTACATTGGACAAACTTCGCGATGCGAAATACTTATCTTCGTTAGACATCAAGTCAGCCTATTGGCAGATCCCGGTGGAGGAGGGATCACGCCCACTCACAGCTTTCACGGTTCCTAATAGGGGTCTTTTCCAGTTTAAGCGAATGCCTTTCGGGTTACACAATGCACCGGCGACGTGGCAGAGGTTCATCGACAGCGTTCTGGGTGCCGATCTCGAGCCACACGTCTTTGTGTATCTTGACGATATTATTATCGTCACGAATTCGTTCTCGAAACACCTTGAGATACTGGAAGAGGTCTTTAGGCGTTTGTGTGAGGCAGGGCTGAAGGTCAGTCGGGAAAAATGCAATTTTTGCAGACCTTCACTAAAGTTCTTAGGATATGTCGTCGATAGGAATGGCTTGCACGTAGATCCGGAAAAGGTGGAAGGCATGGTTAGGATTCCAGCACCAAAGAATGTGAAAGAAGTTAGGAGTTTTATAGGGACAGTTTCGTGGTACCGGCGTTTCGTACCAAATTTTGCTAGTTTAGTTAGGCCTTTAACAGACTTGTTAAAAAAAAGTAAGAAATTCGTTTGGACGGACGAATGTCAGGAAAGCTTTAGGAAAGCGAAAGAGTGTCTGGTGACGGCACCAATATTAACGTGCCCGGATTTTCATCGGCCTTTTGTGGTACAGACCGATGCATCAGACTTTGGAATAGGTGCAGTTCTTTCGCAGCAATTCGAGGAGGGTGAGAAGGTAGTTTGCTATTTAAGTAGGTCATTGAATAGGTGCGAACGTAATTACTCTACAACAGAGAAGGAGTGTTTAGCAGTTCTGTGGGCGATAGAGAAGTTGCGAGCGTACATCGAAGGTGTTCGATTTACGGTCGTAACAGATCACTACTCCTTGATTTGGCTTAACAACCTCAAAGATCCTCAAGGTAGACTAGCGCGTTGGGCTGTAAGGCTCCAACAGTTCGATTTTGAGGTAGTCCATAGAAAAGGGAAGGAGCATGTAGTTCCCGACATGCTTTCGCGAGGAGTCCCGGTAGTGGCCGAGGTCTCAGATGCGGATACAGACCCTTGGATTAAGAAAATGATCTCAAAGGTAGAGTCAAACCCATTAGTTTACCCTAGCTGGAGGGTGGAACAGGGGCGACTATTTAAATTTGTAAAGTCGAGTCGCGTAGAGGTTTTCGAGGATAATCAGGAGTGGAAGTTAGTGATAGGGAAGGGAAATAGATTAGGAATTTTGAAGCAGTGTCACGACAGTCCTCTGTCAGGACACATGGGGGTTAGGAAGACGTTCGCTAGGGTCGGGGGGAAATATTATTGGCCCAAAATGAGGGCCGATATAGCTAGATACGTTAGGAATTGCAAAGTTTGCCAACAAGTAAAGCCGGTGAACGAGAAACCAGCTGGTCTAATGGTTGAGAGGGTAGGCGTTTCTAAACCTTGGGAGATGATCTGCGTGGACTTGGTCGGTCCACTCCCAAAGTCGAGTAGGGGTTTTGTTTATATTCTGACTGTGGTTGACTATTTTTCTAAATTTCCCCTGTTGTTTCCACTCAGGTCTGCGATTGCAAGTTCGGTGTGTAGGGAACTTGAAGACCAGGTCTTTTTGTTGTTTGGGGTACCCAAGTTCGTTGTGTGCGACAACGGACCTCAATTCAAAAGTAGGGAATTAGCTAGGTTGTGTGAAGGATACGGGTCTATAATTAGGTTTACGGCACATTACCATCCCCAGGCAAATCCGGCGGAACGGATTAATCAAATCATAAAAACAACATTAAGAGCATATGTCTCTGAGAATCACCGCAGCTGGGATTCTCAGTTAGCCAAGGTAGCTTGTGCCATACGCACATCCCAACATGAGGTGTTAGAAGTTTCGCCGTATTATGCGAACTTTGGCAGGGACATGGTTACTTGCGGCCTGTCAGCGCCGCCTATAAGTAATCACGGCAGTAGGGATCAAGACTTCGAGGATGTAGGAGAACGTTTTAGGGTACTTAGGGAAGACATAGGCAGGAAGTTAGAAGCGGCAACCAAGAAGTCCGCGAAAGCTTACAATCTCCGTCGGAGAGATGTCCAGTATCTTCCGAGGGAGCTTGTATGGCGAAGAAATTTCGTGTTATCGGATGCCGCTAACTATTATGCAGCCAAATTGGCTCCTAAATTCGTTGGTCCTTTCTTTGTACGGAAGCGAGTGTCGCCTTGGACATACGCGTTAGAAGATGAAAACGGCAAAGAACGCGGTACATGGCACGCTAAGGATTTAAAGCCGTATTGTAACAATTCACCGGATGACGAAGTCTAAAGTCCCATTGTAGAGTAGCTTTTTATTTTTGTTTTGGTTTTATTTCGTTTCCTGATCATAGACTGGCAAATTGGCCGTGGTGGACCCTACCCATGTTTGTTGTCTTACCTAGCAGCCTTAGGAAATGGCTTACGGTTCTTCGAATCATAAGCACATTTCCTTAGAGGTAAGGGTGGGATTTGTTGCGGTAAAATTTACCACAACAAGGACCACTCTATGCGCATTCCTTCGCTCCCTCTTCTCTTCCATTGCCTCTGCAAAATTATGATAAAGTGGAGGGCAGCCATGGTCCCACCAGCCATAGGCCCACTTCCTCAGCATTTTGCATTGGCAATCAACATAGGTTACCTGAGGCTGAGATGATGATGGAGACAGGCGGTCTCTCTCCCAACCAGGGACAAGAGAGATGATGATGTCCCCAGAAGCGACCGACCACAAGTTAAAGGAGGAGACACATACATGAGACAGGGACAGCCGATACCGAGCGACACTGCAACATAAGCAACAAGATCCACAAATACAATTACATGAAACACATAATCACGACATCGAGAGGAGGAGACGGACAGTCCCAAGAGTACGAGGAGAACGAACACATAAATCTATACATACATATACAATACCTACGAACACTCGGCGATCGAAGAGAGGGAACGGACGGTCCCAGAGCGAAACATATAACAACACATCACAAACTACCCTTAGATGACAACGTTTACCAATACACCACAAACTACGACAACTTGACAGCGAGAGAGAGAGAGAGAGAGATACAGAGAGGACGGACGGTCCTATAATACAGTACGACGCATCACAACACACCGTAACATCACGAGGCGTTACACTCACCTACACAACATACTAACATGATACTGCGAAGAGGAACATACTGTCGCAACACAAATACATAAACGTCACACTCATCAACTCAACACACCAATACGATACTGCGAGGAGGGATGGACTATCCCTACTCGCAACACAATCACATACTCAACACAAAACATCACATTCATCATCACATAACAATCAGCACCAACTTCGCACTGACAGAAAGAGGACGGGCGGTCCTAAAACGTATACATCAACGACGATACATTGAACACGACCAAGAGCTGTGACGCACCGACCAAAGCGGATTCTGGAGGAGATCATCAATGGCCGAGAGCCCAACCTATCTCATGACTTTTGTGCGGGGTGGCACGTCATCAGCCCGTCCTCATTCCCAAAATCTGCGCGAGATTCCACCGGAATAAATTTAGTTTTCGCGATAGTTTGACACCCGGGTCCTCAATCGCTTCTTTCTTCTCGCTCGGGGTCCAACGAAAGCCGTTGTTTGACAAGGTAATTTTGAATAAACATTTAACCCTTGCACCCTTACTTTTCCTCCTTTTTGCAAATACTCGAGTGGGAGAATGCCCACATTCAATAATTTGAAGGTAGTGGTGACGACCTTCACTTGGGTATTGAGCACGTAGTTGCCAGAGTAGTTTAATGGAAATGCCTCACTCCACCCGCTGAACTGCCATGGGTGGCGAATTTGGAGAGTCAGGGGAAATGATATAGATAACGACTAGCGGAGGTTCAAAAACGGTTGCCTTCTCCAGCAAATGAGCGGAGCTTGGCGAACAAAGCCGTGATTAGACCCGCTATGGCGGAAAAGCGGAAATCTATGCATGTGTGCGAGAGACTCTCAGGTTGAGTGGGCAGAGTACGAAGTTGAACAACTACTTCTTGGTTGACCACTGACAGTGCCGGATCAAGGCAGAGTTGAATATCAAAGTGAAGAGTAGTGCCGAGTAGTTTTTTTAACAAAAGAGTGATAGCGAGGAGGAGAAAAGAGTGATAGTGAGGAGGAGGAAAAGTGATAGTGAGGAGGAGAAAAATAGGAGCAGCCGAGACATAAAAATAGCGAGGAGAAGGAAGCCGAGTCCCCGTGGAAAAAAAAATAAGTTTTCTCTTTTAATTTTTTTTGTTGTGCGTTTAGTGGGAAATTGTTCTCTATTGTTCCGGTTGGATCTCGTTCCGCAATCTTCCCGGAAAAAGCGGGACGCGCGACCCATTAAAATTAAATATTTTCCGTTCGGGACCGCGCGATAACGGGCCACCCCAACGGCGATTTTCTTTAACTTTTTTTGTCGGTTCTTTTTTTAATTAAACTCGTCAATTGGTTTAATTTTTTTTTTTAACCGACCAGCAACTTGTTTTCTTTTTCCTTTTTTTAAACCCCTTTTGCATAACATACCCTTGTGTAAACTTCCTTCTGAAGTTTACACGTAGTTGATAATTTTCTTTAATAAAACTGCCGTCGCTCAAACTGAGCTTTATAACGAGGTAACACTTGTGTTTGATTTTTCTTTCCAGTTTCCCCAATCATAATTTCCATTCCCAAAGGTTTCCTGGTCTTCCTTTTATTCCAAAGACCTGGTTGCGCCCTTTCTCTTTCCCACACACACGTTGTTTTATTTTCCCTTTCAGCGAACCCACCCCAGCTGAGTGGCCGGTGAGCAGCTTCCAACGAGCTGCAGTTGCACTTGACCTTCTTCGGTGCGATCATCTGTGGCTATTTTGACGTTTCGCCACCGATCGTCCACCACGTTGTTTTTTTTTTCTCTGCAGTCTAATTTGGGAATTACACCCATCAGGTGGTGTCGGGTTTTCTTTTTTTTTGTAATTGTTTTTTTTTTTCTCTTGTGGAATAAGTGTAACAAGATGAGTCTGTGGTGTGAAATAATTTTTGTTGAGTGGATAGATTTTAGTTTTGGTAGTCGTTCAACATTCTACAAGAACAACTTACCATGGAGTATGATTTCTCTAAAATAATTTTTGTTGAGTGGATAGATTTTAGTTGGGGTAGTCGTTCAACATTCTACAAGAACAACGAACCATGGAGTATGATTTCTCTGAAATAATTTTTGTTGAGTTAATAGATTTTAGTTGGGGTAGTCGTTCAACATTCTACAAGAACAACTTACCATGGAGTATGATTTCTCTGAAATAATTTTTGTTGAGTGGATAGATTTTAGTTGGGGTAGTCGTTCAACATTTTACAAGAACAACGAACCATTTAGTATGATTTCTCTGAAACCATGATAGATTTCAAATCGATCCTGACCAAGATGAGTCTGTGGTGTGAAATAATTTTTGTTGAGTGGATAGATTTTAGTTGGGGTAGTCGTTCAACATTCTACAAGAACAACTTACCATGGAGTATGATTTCTCTGAAATAATTTTTGTTGAGTGGATAGATTTTAGTTGGGATAGTCGTTCAACATTCTACAAGAACAACGAACCATGGAGTATGATTTCTCTGAAACCATGATAGATTTCAAATCAATCATGACCAAGATGAGTCTGTGGTGTGAAATAATTTTTGTTGAGTGGATAGATTTTAGTTGGGATAGTCGTTCAACTTTCTACAAGAACAACTTACCATGGAGTATGATTTCTCTGAAATAATTTTTGTTGAGTGGATAGATTTTATTTGGGGTAGTCGTTCAACATTTTACAAGAACAACGAACCATGGAGTATGATTTCTCTGAAACCGTGATAGATTTCAAATCGATCCTGACCAAGATGAGTCTGTGGTGTGAAATAATTTTTGTTGAGTGGATAGATTTTAGTTGGGGTAGTCGTTCAACATTCTACAAGAACAACTTACCATGGAGTATGATTTCTCTGAAATAATTTTTGTTGAGTGGATAGATTTTAGTTGGGGTAGTCGTTCAACATTCTACAAGAACAACTTACCATGGAGTATGATTTCTCTGAAATAATTTTTGTTGAGTGGATAGATTTTAGTTGGGGTAGTCGTTCAGCATTCTACAAGAACAACTTACCATGGAGTATGATTTCTCTGAAACCATGATAGATTTCAAATCGATCCTGACCAAGATGAGTCTGTGGTGTGAAATAATTTTTGTTGAGTGGATAGATTTTAGTTGGGGTAGTCGTTCAACATTCTACAAGAACAACTTACCATGGAGTATGATTTCTCTGAAATAATTTTTGTTGAGCGGATAGATTTTAGTTGGGATAGTCGTTCAACATTTTACAAGAACAACTTACCATGGAGTATGATTTCTCTGAAACCATGATAGATTTCAAATCGATCCTGACCAAGATGAGTCTGTGGTGTGAAATAATTTTTGTTGAGTGGATAGATTTTAGTTGGGGTAGTCGTTCAACATTCTACAAGAACAACTTACCATGGAGTATGATTTCTCTGAAATAATTTTTGTTGAGTTAATAGATTTTAGTTGGGGTAGTCGTTCAACATTCTACAAGAACAACTTACCATGGAGTATGATTTCTCTGAAACCATGATAGATTTCAAATCGATCCTGACCAAGATGAGTCTGTGGTGTGAAATAATTTTGGTTGAGTGGATAGATTTTAGTTAGGGGTAGTCGTTCAACATTCTACAAGAACAACGAACCATGGAGTATGATTTCTCTGAAACCATGATAGATTTCAAATCAATCATGACCAAGATGGGTCTGTGGTGTGAAATAATTTTGGTTGAGTGGATAGATTTTAGTTAGGGGTAGTCGTTCAACATTCTACAAGAACAACGAACCATGGAGTATGATTTCTCTGAAACCATGATAGATTTCAAATCGATCCTGACCAAAATGAGTCTGTGGTGTGAAATAATTTTTGTTGAGTGGATAGATTTTAGTTGGGGTAGTCGTTCAACATTCTACAAGAACAACTTACCATTGAGTATGATTTCTCTGAAACCATGATAGATTTCAAATCGATCCTGACCAAGATGAGTCTGTGGTGTGAAATAATTTTTGTTGAGTGGATAGATTTTAGTTGGGGTAGTCGTTCAACATTCTACAAGAACAACTTACCATGGAGTATGATTTCTCTGAAACCATGATAGATTTCAAATCGATCCTGACCAAGATGAGTCTGTGGTGTGAAATAATTTTTGTTGAGTGGATAGATTTTAGTTGGGGTAGTCGTTCAACATTCTACAAGAACAACTTACCATGGAGTATGATTTCTCTGAAATAATTTTTGTTGAGTGGATAGATTTTAGTTGGGATAGTCGTTCAACATTTTACAAGAACAACTTACCATGGAGTATGATTTCTCTGAAACCATGATAGATTTCAAATCGATCCTGACCAAGATGAGTCTGTGGTGTGAAATAATTTTTGTTGAGTGGATAGATTTTAGTTGGGGTAGTCGTTCAACATTCTACAAGAACAACTTACCATGGAGTATGATTTCTCTGAAATAATTTTTGTTGAGTGGATAGATTTTAGTTGGGGTAGTCGTTCAACATTCTACAAGAACAACTTACCATGGAGTATGATTTCTCTGAAACCATGATAGATGTCAAATCGATCCTGACCAGGATGAGTCTGTGGTGTGAAATAATTTTGGTTGAGTGGATAGATTTTAGTTAGGGGTAGTCGTTCAACATTCTACAAGAACAACGAACCATGGAGTATGATTTCTCTGAAACCATGATAGATTTCAAATCAATCATGACCAAGATGAGTCTGTGGTGTGAAATAATTTTTGTTGAGTGGATAGATTTTAGTTGGGATAGTCGTTCAACATTCTACAAGAACAACTTACCATATAGTATGATTTCTCTGAAATAATTTTTGTTGAGTGGATAGATTTTAGTTGGGGTAGTCGTTCAACATTTTACAAGAACAACGAACCATGGAGTATGATTTCTCTGAAACCGTGATAGATTTCAAATCGATCCTGACCAAGATGAGTCTGTGGTGTGAAATAATTTTGGTTGAGTGGATAGATTTTAGTTAGGGGTAGTCGTTCAACATTCTACAAGAACAACGAACCATGGAGTATGATTTCTCTGAAACCATGATAGATTTCAAATCAATCATGACCAAGATGAGTCTGTGGTGTGAAATAATTTTGGTTGAGTGGATAGATTTTAGTTAGGGGTAGTCGTTCAACATTCTACAAGAACAACGAACCATGGAGTATGATTTCTCTGAAACCATGATAGATTTCAAATCGATCCTGACCAAGATGAGTCTGTGGTGTGAAATAATTTTTGTTGAGTGGATAGATTTTAGTTTTGGTAGTCGTTCAACATTCTACAAGAACAACTTACCATTGAGTATGATTTCTCTGAAACCATGATAGATTTCAAATCGATCCTGACCAAGATGAGTCTGTGGTGTGAAATAATTTTTGTTGAGTGGATAGATTTTAGTTGGGGTAGTCGTTCAACATTCTACAAGAACAACTTACCATGGAGTATGATTTCTCTGAAATAATTTTTGTTGAGTGGATAGATTTTAGTTTTGGTAGTCGTTCAACATTCTACAAGAACAACTTACCATGGAGTATGATTTCTCTGAAATAATTTTTGTTGAGTGGATAGATTTTAGTTGGGGTAGTCGTTCAACATTCTACAAGAACAACTTACCATGGAGTATGATTTCTCTGAAACCATGATAGATTTCAAATCGATCCTGACCAAGATGAGTCTGTGGTGTGAAATAATTTTTGTTGAGTGGATAGATTTTAGTTAGGGGTAGTCGTTCAACATTCTACAAGAACAACGAACCATGGAGTATGATTTCTCTGAAACCATGATAGATTTCAAATCAATCATGACCAAGATGAGTCTGTGGTGTGAAATAATTTTGGTTGAGTGGATAGATTTTAGTTAGATGTAGTCGTTCAACATTCTACAAGAACAACGAACCATGGAGTATGATTTCTCTGAAACCATGATAGATTTCAAATCGATCCTGACCAAGATGAGTCTGTGGTGTGAAATAATTTTTGTTGAGTGGATAGATTTTAGTTGGGGTAGTCGTTCAACATTCTACAAGAACAACTTACCATTGAGTATGATTTCTCTGAAACCATGATAGATTTCAAATCGATCCTGACCAAGATGAGTCTGTGGTGTGAAATAATTTTTGTTGAGTGGATAGATTTTAGTTGGGGTAGTCGTTCAACATTCTACAAGAACAACGAACCATGGAGTATGATTTCTCTGAAACCATGATAGATTTCAAATCGATCCTGACCAAGATGAGTCTGTGGTGTGAAATAATTTCTGTTGAGTGGATAGATTTTTGTTGGGATAGTCGTTCAACATTCTACAAGAACAACTTACCATGGAGTATGATTTCTCTGAAATAATTTTTGTTGAGTGGATAGATTTTAGTTGGGGTAGTCGTTCAACATTCTACAAGAACAACTTACCATGGAGTATGATTTCTCTCAAATAATTTTTGTTGAGTGGATAGATTTTAGTTGGGATAGTCGTTCAAAATTCTACAAGAACAACTTACCATGGAGTATGATTTCTCTGAAATAATTTTTGTTGAGTGGATGGATTTTAGTTGGGGTAGTCGTTCAACATTCTACAAGAACAACTTACCATGGAGTATGATTTCTCTGAAACCATGATAGATTTCAAATCGATCCTGACCAAGATGAGTCTGTGGTGTGAAATAATTTTTGTTGAGTGGATAGATTTTAGTTGGGATAGTCGTTCAACATTCTACAAGAACAACGAACCATGGAGTATGATTTCTCTGAAACCATGATAGATTTCAAATCGATCCTGACCAAGATGAGTCTGTGGTGTGAAATAATTTTTGTTGAGTGGATAGATTTTAGTTGGGATAGTCGTTCAACATTCTACAAGAACAACTTACCATGGAGTATGATTTCTCTGAAATAATTTTTGTTGAGTGGATAGATTTTAGTTGGGGTAGTCGTTCAACATTTTACAAGAACAACGAACCATGGAGTATGATTTCTCTGAAACCATGATAGATTTCAAATCGATCCTGACCAAGATGAGTCTGTGGTGTGAAATAATTTTTGTTGAGTGGATAGATTTTAGTTGGGGTAGTCGTTCAACATTCTACAAGAACAACTTACCATGGAGTATGATTTCTCTGAAATAATTTTTGTTGAGTGGATAGATTTTAGTTTTGGTAGTCGTTCAACATTCTACAAGAACAACTTACCATGGAGTATGATTTCTCTGAAATAATTTTTGTTGAGTGGATAGATTTTAGTTGGGGTAGTCGTTCAACATTCTACAAGAACAACGAACCATGGAGTATGATTTCTCTGAAATAATTTTTGTTGAGTGGATAGATTTTAGTTGGGGTAGTCGTTCAACATTCTACAAGAACAACTTACCATGGAGTATGATTTCTCTGAAACCATGATAGATTTCAAATCGATCCTGACCAAGATGAGTCTGTGGTGTGAAATAATTTTTGTTGAGTGGATAGATTTTAGTTGGGGTAGTCGTTCAACATTCTACAAGAACAACGAACCATGGAGTATGATTTCTCTGAAATAATTTTTGTTGAGTGGATAGATTTTAGTTGGGATAGTCGTTCAACATTTTACAAGAACAACTTACCATGGACTATGATTTCTCTGAAACCATGATAGATTTCAAATCGATCCTGACCAAGATGAGTCTGTGGTGTGAAATAATTTTTGTTGAGTGGATAGATTTTAGTTGGGGTAGTCGTTCAACATTTTACAAGAACAACGAACCATGGAGTATGATTTCTCTGAAACCATGATAGATTTCAAATCGCTCCTGACCAAGATGAGTCTGTGGTGTGAAATAATTTTTGTTGAGTGGATAGATTTTAGTTGGGGTAGTCGTTCAACATTCTACAAGAACAACTTACCATGGAGTATGATTTCTCTGAAATAATTTTTGTTGCGTGGATAGATTTTAGTTGGGGTAGTCGTTCAACATTCTACAAGAACAACTTACCATGGAGTATGATTTCTCTGAAATAATTTTTGTTGAGTGGATAGATTTTAGTTGGGGTAGTCGTTCAACATTTTACAAGAACAACGAACCATGGAGTATGATTTCTCTGAAACCATGATAGATTTCAAATCGCTCCTGACCAAGATGAGTCTGTGGTGTGAAATAATTTTTGTTGAGTGGATAGATTTTAGTTGGGATAGTCGTTCAACATTCTACAAGAACAACTTACCATGGAGTATGATTTCTCTGAAATAATTTTTGTTGAGTGGATAGATTTTAGTTGGGATAGTCGTTCAACATTCTACAAGAACAACTTACCATGGAGTATGATTGCTCTGAAACCATGATAGATTTCAAATCGATCCTGACCAAGATGAGTCTGTGGTGTGAAATAATTTTTGTTGAGTGGATAGATTTTAGTTGGGGTAGTCGTTCAACATTCTACACGAACAACTTACCATGGAGTATGATTTCTCTGAAACCATGATAGATTTCAAATCGATCCTGACCAAGATGAGTCTGTGGTGTGAAATAATTTTTGTTGAGTGGATAGATTTTAGTTGGGGTAGTCGTTCAACATTCTACAAGAACAACTTACCATTGAGTATGATTTCTCTGAAACCATGATAGATTTCAAATCGATCCTGACCAAGATGAGTCTGTGGTGTGAAATAATTTTTGTTGAGTGGATAGATTTTAGTTGGGGTAGTCGTTCAACATTCTACAAGAACAACGAACCATGGAGTATGATTTCTCTGAAACCATGATAGATTTCAAATCGATCCTGACCAAGATGAGTCTGTGGTGTGAAATAATTTTGGTTGAGTGGATAGATTTTAGTTGGGGTAGTCGTTCAACATTCTACAAGAACAACGAACCATGGAGTATGATTTCTCTGAAACCATGATAGATTTCAAATCAATCATGACCAAGTTGAGTCTGTGGTGTGAAATAATTTTTGTTGAGTGGATAGATTTTAGTTGGGATAGTCGTTCAATATTCTACAAGAACAACTTACCATGGAGTATGATTTCTCTGAAATAATTTTTGTTGAGTGGATAGATTTTAGTTGGGGTAGTCGTTCAACATTTTACAAGAACAACGAACCATGGAGTATGATTTCTCTGAAACCGTGATAGATTTCAAATCGATCCTGACCAAGATGAGTCTGTGGTGTGAAATAATTTTTGTTGAGTGGATAGATTTTAGTTGGGGTAGTCGTTCAACATTCTACAAGAACAACTTACCATGGAGTATGATTTCTCTGAAATAATTTTTGTTGAGTGGATAGGTTTTAGTTGGGGTAGTCGTTCAACATTCTACAAGAACAACTTACCATGGAGTATGATTTCTCTGAAATAATTTTTGTTGAGTGGATAGATTTTAGTTGGGGTAGTCGTTCAACATTCTACAAGAACAACTTACCATGGAGTATGATTTCTCTGAAACCATGATAGATTTCAAATCGTTCCTGACCAAGATGAGTCTGTGGTGTGAAATAATTTTGGTTGAGTGGATAGATTTTAGTTAGGGGTAGTCGTTCAACATTCTACAAGAACAACGAACCATGGAGTATGATTTCTCTGAAACCATGATAGATTTCAAATCAATCATGACCAAGATGAGTCTGTGGTGTGAAATAATTTTGGTTGAGTGGATAGCTTTTAGTTAGGGGTAGTCGTTCAACATTCTACAAGAACAACGAACCATGGAGTATGATTTCTCTGAAACCATGATAGATTTCAAATCGATCCTGACCAAGATGAGTCTGTGGTGTGAAATAATTTTTGTTGAGTGGATAGATTTTAGTTGGGGTAGTCGTTCAACATTCTACAAGAACAACTTACCATGGACTATGATTTATCTGAAATAATTTTTGTTAAGTGGATAGATTTTAGTTGGGGTAGTCGTTCAACATTCTACAAAAACAACCATGATAGATTTCAAATCGATCCTGACCAAGATGAGTCTGTGGTGTGAAATAATTTTGGTTGAGTGGATAGATTTTAGTTGGGGTAGTCGTTCAACATTCTACAAGAACAACGAACCATGGAGTATGATTTCTCTGAAACCATGATAGATTTCAAATCAATCATGACCAAGATGAGTCTGTGGTGTGAAATAATTTTTGTTGAGTGGATAGATTTTAGTTGGGATAGTCGTTCAACATTCTACAAGAACAACTTACCATGGAGTATGATTTCTCTGAAATAATTTTTGTTGAGTGGATAGATTTTAGTTGGGGTAGTCGTTCAACATTTTACAAGAACAACGAACCATGGAGTATGATTTCTCTGAAACCGTGATAGATTTCAAATCGATCCTGACCAAGATGAGTCTGTGGTGTGAAATAATTTTTGTTGAGTGGATAGATTTTAGTTGGGGTAGTCGTTGAACATTCTACAAGAACAACTTACCATGGAGTATGATTTCTCTGAAATAATTTTTGTTGAGTGGATAGATTTTAGTTGGGGTAGTCGTTCAACATTCTACAAGAACAACTTACCATGGAGTATGATTTCTCTGAAATAATTTTTGTTGAGTGGATAGATTTTAGTTGGGGTAGTCGTTCAACATTCTACAAGAACAACTTACCATGGAGTATGATTTCTCTGAAACAATGATAGATTTCAAATCGATCCTGACCAAGATGAGTCTGTGGTGTGAAATAATTTTGGTTGAGTGGATAGATTTTAGTTAGGGGTAGTCGTTCAACATTCTACAAGAACAACTTACCATGGAGTATGATTTCTCTGAAATAATTTTTGTTGAGTGGATAGATTTTAGTTGGGGTAGTCGTTCAACATTCTACAAGAACAACTTACCATGGAGTATGATTTCTCTGAAACCATGATAGATTTCAAATCGTTCCTGACCAAGATGAGTCTGTGGTGTGAAATAATTTTGGTTGAGTGGATAGATTTTAGTTAGGGGTAGTCGTTCAACATTCTACAAGAACAACGAACCATGGAGTATGATTTCTCTGAAACCATGATAGATTTCAAATCAATCATGACCAAGATGAGTCTGTGGTGTGAAATAATTTTGGTTGAGTGGATAGCTTTTAGTTAGGGGTAGTCGTTCAACATTCTACAAGAACAACGAACCATGGAGTATGATTTCTCTGAAACCATGATAGATTTCAAATCGATCCTGACCAAGATGAGTCTGTGGTGTGAAATAATTTTTGTTGAGTGGATAGATTTTAGTTGGGGTAGTCGTTCAACATTCTACAAGAACAACTTACCATGGACTATGATTTATCTGAAATAATTTTTGTTAAGTGGATAGATTTTAGTTGGGGTAGTCGTTCAACATTCTACAAAAACAACCATGATAGATTTCAAATCGATCCTGACCAAGATGAGTCTGTGGTGTGAAATAATTTTGGTTGAGTGGATAGATTTTAGTTGGGGTAGTCGTTCAACATTCTACAAGAACAACGAACCATGGAGTATGATTTCTCTGAAACCATGATAGATTTCAAATCAATCATGACCAAGATGAGTCTGTGGTGTGAAATAATTTTTGTTGAGTGGATAGATTTTAGTTGGGATAGTCGTTCAACATTCTACAAGAACAACTTACCATGGAGTATGATTTCTCTGAAATAATTTTTGTTGAGTGGATAGATTTTAGTTGGGGTAGTCGTTCAACATTTTACAAGAACAACGAACCATGGAGTATGATTTCTCTGAAACCGTGATAGATTTCAAATCGATCCTGACCAAGATGAGTCTGTGGTGTGAAATAATTTTTGTTGAGTGGATAGATTTTAGTTGGGGTAGTCGTTGAACATTCTACAAGAACAACTTACCATGGAGTATGATTTCTCTGAAATAATTTTTGTTGAGTGGATAGATTTTAGTTGGGGTAGTCGTTCAACATTCTACAAGAACAACTTACCATGGAGTATGATTTCTCTGAAATAATTTTTGTTGAGTGGATAGATTTTAGTTGGGGTAGTCGTTCAACATTCTACAAGAACAACTTACCATGGAGTATGATTTCTCTGAAACAATGATAGATTTCAAATCGATCCTGACCAAGATGAGTCTGTGGTGTGAAATAATTTTGGTTGAGTGGATAGATTTTAGTTAGGGGTAGTCGTTCAACATTCTACAAGAACAACGAACCATGGAGTATGATTTCTCTGAAACCATGATAGATTTCAAATCAATCATGACCAAGATGAGTCTGTGGTGTGAAATAATTTTGGTTGAGTGGATAGATTTTAGTTAGGGGTAGTCGTTCAACATTCTACAAGAACAACGAAACATGGAGTATGATTTCTCTGAAACCATGATAGATTTCAAATCGATCCTGACCAAGATGAGTCTGTGGTGTGAAATAATTTTTGTTGAGTGGATAGATTTTAGTTGGGGTAGTCGTTCAACATTCTACAAGAACAACTTACCATGGACTATGATTTCTCTGAAATAATTTTTGTTGAGTGGATAGATTTTAGTTGGGGTAGTCGTTCAACATTCTACAAGAACAACTTACCATGGACTATGATTCCTTTGAAACCATGATAGATTTCAAATCGATCCTGACCAAGATGAGTCTGAGGTGTGAAATAATTTTTGTTGAGTGGATAGATTTTAGTTTATGGTAGTCGTTCAACATTCTACAAGAACAACTTACCATGGACTATGATTTCTCTGAAACCATGATAGATTTCAAATCGATCCTGACCAAGATGAGTCTGTGGTGTGAAATAATTTTTGTTGAGTGGATCGATTTTAGTTGGGGTAGTCGTTCAACATTCTACAAGAACATCTTACCATGGACTATGATTTCTCTGAAACCATGATAGATTTCAAATCGATCCTGGCCAAGATGAGTCTGTGGTGTGAAATAATTTTTGTTGAGTGGATAGATTTTAGTTGGGGTAGTCGTTCAACATTCTACAAGAACAACTTACCATGGACTATGATTTCTCTGAATTATTTTTTGTTGAGTGGATAGATTTTAGTTGGGGTAGTCGTTCAACATTCTACAAGAACAACTTACCATGGAGTATGATTTCTCTGAAATAATTTTTGTTGAGTGGATGGATTTTAGTTAGGGGTAGTCGTTCAACATTCTACAAGAACAACGAAGCATGGAGTATGATTTCTCTGCAACCATGATAGATTTCAAATCGATCCTGACCAAGATGAGTCTGTGGTGTGAAATAATTTTTGTTGAGTGGATAGATTTTAGTTAGGGGTATTCGTTCAACATTCTACAAGAATAACTTACCATGGAGTATGATTTCTCTGAAATAATTTTTGTTGAGTGGATAGATTTTAGTTGGGATAGTCGTTCAACATTCTACAAGAACAACTTATCATGGAGTATGATTTCTCTGAAATAATTTTTGTTGAGTGGATAGATTTTAGTTGGGGTAGTCGTTCAACATTCTACAAGAACAACGAACCATGGAGTATGATTTCTCTGAAATAATTTTTGTTGAGTGGATAGATTTTAGTTGGGATAGTCGTTCAACATTCTACAAGAACAACTTACCATGGAGTATGATTTCTCTGAAATAATTTTTGTTGAGTGGATAAATTTTAGTTGGGATAGTCGTTCAACATTCTACAAGAACAACTTAACATGGAGTATGATTTCTCTGAAATAATTTTTGTTGAGTGGATAGATTTTAGTTTTGGTAGTCGTTCAACATTCTACAAGAACAACGAACCATGGAGTATGATTTCTCTGAAACCATGATAGATTTCAAATCGATCCTGACCAAGATGAGTCTGTGGTGTGAAATAATTTTTGTTGAGTGGATAGATTTTAGTTGGGGTAGTCGTTCAACATTCTACAAGAACAACGAACCATGGAGTATGATTTCTCTGAAATAATTTTTGTTGAGTGGATAGATTTTAGTTGGGGTAGTCGTTCAACATTCTACAAGAACAACGAAACATGGAGTATGATTTCTCTGCAACCATGATAGATTTCAAATCGATCCTGACCAAGATGAGTCTGTGGTGTGAAATAGTTTTTGTTGAGTGGATAGATTTTAGTTGGGATAGTCGTTCAACATTCTACAAGAACAACTTACCATGGAGTATGATTTGTCTGAAATAATTTTTGTTGAGTGGATAGATTTTAGTTGGGGTAGTAGTTCAACATTCTACAAGAACAACGAACCATGCAGTATGATTTCTCTTAAATAATTTTTGTTGAGTGGATAGATTTTAGTTGGGATAGTCGTTCAACATTCTACAAGAACAACTTACCATGGACTATGATTTCTCTGAAACCATGATAGATTTCAAATCGATCCTGACCAAGATGAGTCTGTGGTGTGAAAGAATTTTTGTTGAGTGGATAGATTTTCGTTGGGGTAGTCGTTCAACATTCTACAAGAACAACTTACCATGGAGTATGATTTCTCTGAAATAATTTTTGTTGAGTATATAGATTTTAGTTGGGATAGTCGTTCAACATTCTACAAGAACAACTTACCATGGAGTATGATTTCTCTGAAATAATTTTTGTTGAGTGGATAGATTTTAGTTGGGATAGTCGTTCAACATTCTACAAGAACAACTTACCATGGAGTATGATTTCTCTGAAATAATTTTTGTTGAGTGGATAGATTTTAGTTTTGGTAGTCGTTCAACATTATACAAGAACAACGAACCATGGAGTATGATTTCTCTAAAACCATGATAGATTTCAAATCGATCCTGACCAAGATGAGTCTGTGGTGTGAAATAATTTTTGTTGAGTAAATAGATTTTAGTTGGGGTAGTCGTTCACCATTCTACAAGAACAACTTACCATGGAGTATGATTTCTCTGAAACCATGATAGATTTCAAATCGATCCTGACCAAGATGAGTCTGTGGTGTGAAATAATTTTTGTTGAGTTGATAGATTTTATTTGGGGTAGTCGTTCAACATTCTACAAGAACAACTTACCATGGAGTATAATTTCTCTGAAACCATGATAGATTTCAAATCGATCCTGACCAAGATGAGTCTGTGGTGTGAAATAATTTTTGTTGAGTGGATAGATTTTAGTTGGGGTAGTCGGTCAACATTCTACAAGAACAACGAACCATGGAGTATGATTTCTCTGAAACCATGATAGATTTCAAATCGATCCTGACCAAGATGAGTCTGTCTTGTGAAATAATTTTTGTTGAGTTGATAGATTTTAGTTGGGGTAGTCGTTCAACATTCTACAAGAACAACTTTCCATGGAGTATGATTTCTCTGAAACCATGATAGATTTCAAATCGATCCTGACCAAGATGAGTCTGTGGTGTGAAATAATTTTTGTTGAGTGGATAGATTTTAGTTAGAGGTAGTCGTTCAACATTCTACAAGAACAACTTACCATGGAGTATGATTTCTCTGAAACCATGATAGATTTCAAATCGATCCTGACCAAGATGAGTCTGTGGTGTGAAATAATTTTTGTTGAGTGGATAAATTTTAGTTAGAGGTAGTCGTTCAACATTCTACAAGAACAACTTACCATGGAGTATGATTTCTCTGAAATAATTTTTGTTGAGTGTATAGATTTTAGTTAGAGGTAGTCGTTCAACATTCTACAAGAACAACTTACCATGGAGTATGATTTCTCTGAAACCATGATAGATTTCAAATCGATCCTGACCAAGATGAGTCTGTGGTGTGAAATAATTTTTGTTGAGTGGATAAATTTTAGTTAGAGGTAGTCGTTCAACATTCTACAAGAACAACTTACCATGGAGTATGATTTGTCTGAAATAATTTTTGTTGAGTGGATAGATTTTAGTTGGGGTAGTAGTTCAACATTCTACAAGAACAACGAACCATGGAGTATGATTTCTCTGAAACCATGATAGATTTCAAATCGATCCTGACCAAGATGAGTCTGTGGTGTGAAATAATTTTTGGTGAGTGGATAGATTTTAGTTAGAGGTAGTCGTTCAACATTCTACAAGAACAACTTACCATGGAGTATGATTTCTCTGAAACCATGATAGATTTCAAATCGATCCTGACCAAGATGAGTCTATGGTGTGAAATAATTTTTGTTGAGTGGATAGATTTTAGTTGGGGTAGTCGTTCAACATTCTACAAGAACAACTTACCATGGAGTATGATTTCTCTGAAACCATGATAGATTTCAAATCGATCCTGACCAAAATGAGTCTGTGGTGTGAAATAATTTTTGTTGAGTTGATAGATTTTAGTTGGGGTAGTCGTTCAACATTCTACAAGAACAACTTTCCATGGAGTATGATTTCTCTGAAACCATGATAGATTTCAAATCGATCCTGACCAAGATGAGTCTGTGGTGTGAAATAATTTTTGTTGAGTGGATAGATTTTAGTTGGGGTAGTCGTTCAACATTCTACAAGAACAACGAACCATGGAGTATGATTTCTCTGAAACCATGATAGATTTCAAATCGATCCTGACGAAGATGAGTCTGTGGTGTGAAATAATTTTTGTTGAGTGGATAGATTTTAGTTGGGATAGTCGTTCAACATTCTACAAGAACAACTTACCATGGAGTATGATTTCTCTGAAACCATGATAGATTCCAAATCGATCCTGACCAAGATGAGTCTGTGGTGTGAAATAATTTTGGTTGAGTGGATAGATTTTAGTTGGGGTAGTCGTTCAACATTCTACAAGAACAACTTACCATGGAGTATGATTTCTCTGAAACCATGATAGATTTCAAATCGATCCTGACCAAGATGAGTCTGTGGTGTGAAATAATTTTTGTTGAGTGGATAGATTTTAGTTGGGATAGTCGTTCAACATTCTACTAGAACAACGAACCATGGAGTATGATTTCTCTGAAACCATGATAGATTTCAAATTGATCCTGACCAAGATGAGTCTGTGGTGTGAAATAATTTTTGTTGAGTGGATAGATTTTAGTTGGGATAGTCGTTCAACATTCTACAAGAACAACGAACCATGGAGTATGATTTCTCTGAAACCATGATAGATTTCAAATCGATCCTGACCAAGATGAGTCTGTGGTGTGAAATAATTTTTGTTGAGTGGATAGATTTTAGTTGGGGTAGTCGTTCAACATTCTACAAGAACAACTTACCATGGACTATGATTTCTCTGAAACCATGATAGATTTCAAATCGATCCTGACCAAGATGAGTCTGTGGTGTAAAATAATTTTTGTTGAGTGGATAGATTTTAGTTGGGATAGTCGTTCAACATTCTACAAGAACAGCGAACCATGGAGTATGATTTCTCTGAAACCATGATAGATTTCAAATCGATCCTGACCAAGATGAGTCTGTGGTGTGAAATAATTTTTGTTGAGTGGATAGATTTTATTTGGGGTAGTCGTTCAACATTCTACAAGAACAACTTACCATGGACTATGATTTCTCTGAAACCATGATAGATTTCAAATCGATCCTGACCAAGATGAGTCTGTGGTGTGAAATAATTTTTGTTGAGTGGATAGATTTTATTTGGGGTAGTCGTTCAACATTCTACAAGAACAACTTACCATGGACTATGATTTCTCTGAAACCATGATAGATTTCAAATCGATCCTGACCAAGATGAGTCTGTGGTGTAAAATAATTTTTGTTGAGTGGATAGATTTTAGTTGTGATAGTCGTTCAACATTCTACAAGAACAACGAACCATGGAGTATGATTTCTCTGAAACCATGATAGATTTCAAATCGATCCTGACCAAGATGAGTCTGTGGTGTGAAATAATTTTTGTTGAGTGGATAGATTTTAGTTGGGATAGTCGTTCAACATTCTACAAGAACAACTTACCATGGAGTATGATTTCTCTGAAACCATGATAGATTTCAAATCGATCATGACCAAGATGAGTCTGTGGTGTGAAATAATTTTGGTTGAGTGGATAGATTTTAGTTGGGATAGTCGTTCAACATTCTACAAGAACAACTTATCATGGAGTATGATTTCTCTGAAACCATGATAGATTTCAAATCGATCCTGACCAAGATGAGTCTGTGGTGTGAAATAATTTTTGTTGAGTGGATAGATTTTAGTTGGGGTAGTCGTTCAACATTCTACAAGAACAACTTGCCATGGAGTATGATTTCTCTGAAACCATGATAGATTTCAAATCGATCCTGAACAAGATGAGTCTGTGGTGTGAAATAATTTTTGTTGAGTGGATAGATTTTCGTTGGTGTAGTCGTTCAACATTCTACAAGAACAACTTACCATGGAGTATGATTTCTCTGAAACCATGATAGATTTCAAATCGATCCTGACCAAGATGAGTCTGTGGTGTGAAATAATTTTTGTTGAGTCGATAGATTTTAGTTGGGGTAGTCGTTCAACATTCTACAAGAACAACTTACCATGGAGTATGATTTCCCTGAAATAATTTTTGTTGAGTGGATAGATTTTAGTTGGGGTAGTCGTTCAACATTCTACAAGAACAACTTACCATGGAGTATGATTTCTCTGAAACCATGATAGATTTCAAATCGATCCTGACCAAGATGAGTCTGTGGTGTGAAATAATTTTTGTTGAGTGGATAGATTTTAGTTGGGGTAGTCGTTCAACATTCTACAAGAACAACGAACCATGGAGTATGATTTCTCTGAAACCATGATAGATTTCAAATCGATCCTGACGAAGATGAGTCTGTGGTGTGAAATAATTTTTGTTGAGTGGATAGATTTTAGTTGGGATAGTCGTTCAACATTCTACAAGAACAACTTACCATGGAGTATGATTTCTCTGAAACCATGATAGATTCCAAATCGATCCTGACCAAGATGAGTCTGTGGTGTGAAATAATTTTGGTTGAGTGGATAGATTTTAGTTGGGGTAGTCGTTCAACATTCTACAAGAACAACTTACCATGGAGTATGATTTCTCTGAAACCATGATAGATTTCAAATCGATCCTGACCAAGATGAGTCTGTGGTGTGAAATAATTTTTGTTGAGTGGATAGATTTTAGTTGGGATAGTCGTTCAACATTCTACTAGAACAACGAACCATGGAGTATGATTTCTCTGAAACCATGATAGATTTCAAATTGATCCTGACCAAGATGAGTCTGTGGTGTGAAATAATTTTTGTTGAGTGGATAGATTTTAGTTGGGATAGTCGTTCAACATTCTACAAGAACAACGAACCATGGAGTATGATTTCTCTGAAACCATGATAGATTTCAAATCGATCCTGACCAAGATGAGTCTGTGGTGTGAAATAATTTTTGTTGAGTGGATAGATTTTAGTTGGGGTAGTCGTTCAACATTCTACAAGAACAACTTACCATGGACTATGATTTCTCTGAAACCATGATAGATTTCAAATCGATCCTGACCAAGATGAGTCTGTGGTGTAAAATAATTTTTGTTGAGTGGATAGATTTTAGTTGGGATAGTCGTTCAACATTCTACAAGAACAGCGAACCATGGAGTATGATTTCTCTGAAACCATGATAGATTTCAAATCGATCCTGACCAAGATGAGTCTGTGGTGTGAAATAATTTTTGTTGAGTGGATAGATTTTATTTGGGGTAGTCGTTCAACATTCTACAAGAACAACTTACCATGGACTATGATTTCTCTGAAACCATGATAGATTTCAAATCGATCCTGACCAAGATGAGTCTGTGGTGTGAAATAATTTTTGTGGAGTGGATAGATTTTATTTGGGGTAGTCGTTCAACATTCTACAAGAACAACTTACCATGGACTATGATTTCTCTGAAACCATGATAGATTTCAAATCGATCCTGACCAAGATGAGTCTGTGGTGTAAAATAATTTTTGTTGAGTGGATAGATTTTAGTTGTGATAGTCGTTCAACATTCTACAAGAACAACGAACCATGGAGTATGATTTCTCTGAAACCATGATAGATTTCAAATCGATCCTGACCAAGATGAGTCTGTGGTGTGAAATAATTTTTGTTGAGTGGATAGATTTTAGTTGGGATAGTCGTTCAACATTCTACAAGAACAACTTACCATGGAGTATGATTTCTCTGAAACCATGATAGATTTCAAATCGATCATGACCAAGATGAGTCTGTGGTGTGAAATAATTTTGGTTGAGTGGATAGATTTTAGTTGGGATAGTCGTTCAACATTCTACAAGAACAACTTATCATGGAGTATGATTTCTCTGAAACCATAATAGATTTCAAATCGATCCTGACCAAGATGAGTCTGTGGTGTGAAATAATTTTTGTTGAGTGGATAGATTTTAGTTGGGGTAGTCGTTCAACATTCTACAAGAACAACTTGCCATGGAGTATGATTTCTCTGAAACCATGATAGATTTCAAATCGATCCTGAACAAGATGAGTCTGTGGTGTGAAATAATTTTTGTTGAGTGGATAGATTTTCGTTGGTGTAGTCGTTCAACATTCTACAAGAACAACTTACCATGGAGTATGATTTCTCTGAAACCATGATAGATTTCAAATCGATCCTGACCAAGATGAGTCTGTGGTGTGAAATAATTTTTGTTGAGTCGATAGATTTTAGTTGGGGTAGTCGTTCAACATTCTACAAGAACAACTTACCATGGAGTATGATTTCCCTGAAATAATTTTTGTTGAGTGGATAGATTTTAGTTGGGGTAGTCGTTCAACATTCTACAAGAACAACTTACCATGGACTATGATTTCTCTGAAACCATGATAGATTTCAAATCGATCCTGACCAAGATGAGTCTGTGGTGTGAAATAATTTTTGTTGAGTGGATAGATTTTAGTTGGGATAGTCGTTCAACATTCTACAAGAACAACGAACCATGGAGTATGATTTCTCTGAAACCATGATAGATTTCAAATCGATCCTGACCAAGATGAGTCTATGGTGTGAAATAATTTTTGTTGAGTGGATAGATTTTAGTTGGGGTAGTCGTTCAACATTCTACAAGAACAACTTGCCATGGAGTATGATTTCTCTGAAACCATGATAGATTTCAAATCGATCCTGACCAAGATGAGTCTGTGGTGTGAAATAATTTTTGTTGAGTGGATAGATTTTAGTTGGGGTAGTCGTTCAACATTCTACAAGAACAACTTACCATGGAGTATGATTTCTCTGAAACCGTGATAGATTTCAAATCGATCCTGACCAAGATGAGTCTGTGGTGTGAAATAATTTTTGTTGAGTGGATAGATTTTAGTTGGGGTAGTCGTTCAACATTCTACAAGAACAACTTACCATGGAGTATGATTTCTCTGAAATAAGTTTTGTTGAGTGGATAGATTTTAGTTGGGGTAGTCGTT